>QEPC01010328.1:528429-545432 GCA_003113815.1 Sphenodon punctatus
TTTTAGCTGGGGCTTTAATTTTTTTTACATTGCAGCCATTTTTAAATGGCTGCAATGTAAAAAAACCGGTACCCCGAAATCCGGTACCGGGTCCGGATTACCGGGCCGAATCCGATAATGCCGGTACGCCCGATACCGGCATTATCGGATACCGGATTCTACCGGTTTCCCACCCCTATTAGTTATAGAGATAGATAGAGATACAGTGTGGTTGTAGGACAAGGCATTTGTAGTTAATTATTAGGATATTCCATTTAGTTCAATAGGTTTTAGAATAGTTAATAACAGTTAGATATCATGCAGAGATAGATATATATAATATTAAATAAAAAAATTAAATAAAAATATATATTTTAAAATAAAACAACAATATAAAACCATTATTTTAGAGGGAGAAATGGAGAAGGGAAGGAGAGACCAGTCTACTGCCCATAGGGGAGGCAATAGGGCACGTCCCAGAAGTGACAGGAGCCGTGCCAGGGGAGTGGCAGCAGACAGAATCAGTAGCCCGAGCACATCACCACGCCCCAAACTCTGCAGGCCTGCTTTAGGGCAACAGGCTTTATTGTCTCAGTGTCGCCTCCTGGCAGTGCCCTCCTCCACTGCCACGCAGGGCACTGGAAGACCTGCAGTACATGAGGCTGTGTCTGTCTCTGCTGGTTCTGGAGCAGGTGCTGGTGCTGCTTGTGATGTTCCTACAGGGCCACCAATGTCCCTCACTGTCAAGGCGATCCCAGGCAGTCGAGAGCTGGTGGATCCCATCCCGGCTTCTAGAGGAAAGGCCCGATCCCTGGGAAATGTCAGTAGGGAGAGGAGTAGCAGCAGCAGAAGCAGCAGCACTAGCAGCTATAGAGGGGGCACAGGGAGAGTGCCAGCAGCATGGCCGGCACGGGAAGTCTAGTCTCAGGGTCCCAGTACTCCCCTTCATGGGACATCCGCGTGATCGCAGACAACAGTGAGTCAGAGGCAGACACTAGTGCTGCAGAGAAGATGTCTGCAGCTGAGGCAATGGCTGAGCCTCCTCCCAGAGCTGTGTCGCCAGAGCCACCAGGTTCTCCCCCACCCAGCAGCACTGGCAGCAGTGCGTCACCCAGGGTGGGACAGAAGCAGGAGGGGAGAAAAAAATCCTCAGTCTGGGATCATTTTAAGCAGTTGTGGGCAGATGATCCCAGACAGTCCACCATGGAGGAGCTGGGGTGGGGGGATCTGTCAAGGCCATCAGCAGGGTGCCGTGGTACTGGCTTCCAAGATAAAATGAAGCACCTGTTGGCCAAGATGATTGCACTGGATGGGCAGCCCTTGTCAATTGGGGAGGATAAGGGCTTCCAGCAGCTGATTGGGTTCCTGGCCCCCAATTTTAAGCTGCCTTCCCACTCCACCCTGAGCTGGACTGTGGTGCCACAGCTCTACAGGACTTTGAAGGAGCGGGTGAGGGAGCAGCTGGCAGGGGCTGGGGGGGGAGCACGGTCCACTTCATCACTGACCTGTGGTCCACCAGAAACGCAAGGGAAATGGGAAGGGAGGGGGAGGAGGGAGGAGAGCGACCGAGGTGGCACACACACACCACAGGCACAGGGAAAATGAGGTCACAGCAGAACACACAGCACAAAAACACGCCCGGGAGCATACACACCCGTATGGGAAAGGAAGGGAGGGGGGGAACACAGTGGGATGGCCAACACACACAGAACAACAGACAAAGGAGGGGGGGGGAATCCCAGGGCCAGGGCAGTGGAGAGGTCCAGCCTGGGGACATAGCAGGACATGGGGAATGGCACCCAGAACCCCACCACCGTCACAAGCAGCAAGGGCCACTTGACAGCCACACAGACAGCCCAGGCACAGGGGGACCCCATAGGGGCTGAGAATGGGCACAGGGGGAGGGCACACAGAAAAGGAACGGCCCTGTAGTGGTCCAGGAATGGTCCAGGAGGCAGGAAGGGACCCCCACGCTGGCGATAGCACGCTGACTAGGATGGAGGTGATCCGGAGCCAAAACGCTGAACAGGCAATCCACCACACACACCCTGGAGGAAGCCAGGAGGCGCAGTCTGGGGGCCTCAGACCCCCATGGTCACAGAGTCACCCAAGAGGGGGGGCATGGGCACAGGTGCAAGGCTGGCTGGACAAGGGAGGACAACAGCACCCGGGGATCCGGGAGCCGACTCAGAGAGCAGGACACAGCCATGGGAAGGGGCAGCCATGGAGGGGACCACCAGTTGCAGCAAAGTACAGGGGGTGTGTGGAGGGGGCCCGGAGGCACATGCAGGGGCAGCAGAACCCATGGAACCAGCCTGCACAGCACCGAGCCTGGTACAGCATGGAGGGACCGGACAGTGATCGACAGAAGCAGGGCGTGTGCGGGAGCACACAGCGTAGCCAGCATCCAGGACTCCAAAGACTCAGGAGGCCTCACAGCCAGCTGCAGGGGGTCACAAAGGGGTCCAGGGTGGGGTGGACCACGAGGTGCACGTAGTGGGGCCATTGAAGCATGCCCCGATGGTAGCCCAGTGCAGACATGTGGTGGGCGACGAGGTAGTATGCCTTGAAAGGATACTGCATGGCAACCCCACCTGGACATCGGCTCAGGACCACACATCAGCCAGCACTGCAAGCTCCGCTTTGGTAGGCTCCGACAAGCCATAGTCGGCTGCTGGGGGCCATGGAAGGTGCTCAAGCTCCAACAGACAATGATAAGCCACCCCACATGACCACTGGTACCCACGGGCCCCATGGATGCAGCCAAAGAAGGAAACAGCCAGGCCAGGACCCCCTTCCACCAGACAGCCCGTGTAGGTGGCCAGGCTGCACACAGAGAGGGCAGACACGGTCTCTGCTGTGAATCACCCTACATGCGAGCACCTCATCTCCGAGATGCACCCATCAGGAAAGGAATGGAGCCCAGCGCCTCTGCATGCAGCCGGCACTTGCGGGCACTTGCCTCATAGCCAAAGTAGCACAGGCCGGAGCTCAGACTCGAGTAGGCACCAGAGAGGGTGTCTGGGCAGCTCAGGAGCACTTGCACAGCCAGGGAATGCCACAGGTCACACAGGGCCATAGTCTCACGAACGATCCAGCTATGGGGGGGGCTGGGCATGGCGGGGTGCGGGAGCCCAGGGGTAGCTCTGCCGGCCATGGCCCAGCAAGCCGAGGGTATGAACGGCAGTGAAAGCGGGGCCCCCAGTCCCAGGTGGGATGGGAAGGGAAGCAGGGGAGTTCCAAGGCCAAGCGGTAAGGCCACAGGTCACAACATGGCATGGCTAATGAGTGAGCCGTGGGGTGCGGACCCAGCACAGCTGCTGGAACTGAACACACAGGCCATACATCCAACACAGATATCAGGGTGGTGAGGACAACAGGCAGAAAACAAAGATAGTAGGGAGGTGATGACAACAGCATGAAGCTGCGGGCTGCACGCCAGGGTGTAAGCAGGCCTGTGCATGAGCCCCCATGATGGGAAATCAGGTGCACTCTGGGGGGCAATCCCAACCATTGCACCCTGGATGACCAGATGCCGCCGGGCCAGCCGGCGAAGGCGGGGTGGGTACAGGTGCACCGGGGGCCCCCTCACAGGTGCCAGACAGCAGAAAGGGGGTGGGGTGGGACTGGGGTCAGGCTATAAAGGTGTGAGCGTGAGCGCACCAGGGGCACCCACCACCATAGATGTGGGATGAATGGGCACCTGTGGGATGCACGTAGCCATATGCGCTGAGTGGCTTCGGTCACACATGGACCTCATACGCATCCAGACAGAAGATGTGCACCTGGCTGCCTGGCTTCGGGTGTGCATGACCCGGACTGCTGCTACAGCCTGGCGCACCCACCATGGGCGCAGGTGCTTCCTGGCCTGGCTCAGGGCCCAGCAGGTGTCCGTGGTGGCCCAATAGGCCTTCTGCCATGCCTGGGAGTGGGAAGCAGTGCTCCATGAGGTGGCCAGCCAACATCACTGGCGGCAGGACACCATGGGAAATGCATCACTGCTCGCTATGCCCATCGACCAGCAGGTATGGGTCATGGAGTGGGCACAGGGGTGGTGGGCCAGGGCGCTGGCTCATTGGAATGAGATCTCCTGGAGATCGCACTTCAGGATGGACAGGTGTTGCCTCCTGCAGCTTGCTGAGCTGCTGACGCCCTGGCTGGAGCAGCTGCACACCCCCATGCGGGCCCCCATTCCCATGGTCCAGCACGTGGCCATAGCTGTCTGGGCCCTGGCAACACCCGACTCCTGCCGGTCCATCTCACAGCACTTCGGTGTTGGGATGAGCACGGTCTCTGGGATCCTGAGAGACGTCTGCGAGGCAGTGGAGGGCGTGCAGCTGGACCGCATGATCCAGCTCGTGGACCAGGAGGCTGTGATGGCTGGCTTCATGGTTGGAGGCTTCCCCAACTCCGTGAGCGCCGTGGACGGCACACACATAGACATCCTCCGCCCATCTGATGGGGAGGCCTCAGAATATGTCAACCGACATGGGTACCACTCCCTGCAACTGCAGGTAGTCGAGGACCACCGGGGCTGGTTCATCGGCATCTACGCCAGCCACTCCGGATGCAGCCACAATGCCTAGATCCTGACCATCTCACCCCTCTGTGCCTGGATGTACCGCAGGGACTTCATGAACATGAGGATGTCCCAAACTGAGGGGGTGCTGATACCCCCCTGCATCCCGGGGGACCCAGCCTATCCCCTCACCCAGTGGCTTATGAAGGCATACCCAATCACCAGGAAACCTGTGGAGGTGCTCTACAATACCCGCCTGTGTGCATGCAGGACCGTGGTCCAGAGAGCCTTCAGGGCCCTCAAGCAGCACTGGAGGTGCCTCGCAGGCCGGCTGGACTACACAGTGGAGACCTCAGCCCTGGGGATCAGAGCCTGCTCTGTGCTGCACAATATGTGTGAGACCGATGGGGCCACCCTTGAGTTCCCCATGCCCCAGCACCCGCCCAGTCCCATGCCCCTCTATGTTAATGCAGCTAAACCGAGGGAGTACCAATACGCCAAGCACATCCGGCCTGCCCTGGCCACGCAGATAACTCAAGATGCCACAGACTGAGACCTCCCCCCCAACCGCCACCTGTACCCGGGCCATGGTCATGGGAATCCACCCACCCCCTACCCCAGGGCCGTGACACGCAGTAGTGGGTGCTGTTGCTGTGCCCGTGCCTTTATTTGTGTTCACTGTACAGTCATCACCATCACCACCCGCCTTCCAGCACTGTGCCCCCTTCATCCCTCTCTCTCCCTATCCCTTCCCCCTCCCCCCCTCCCTGGGATCTCCTGGGCCTTCACCTCAGTCACCCTTTAGGCGCCATGGAGCCCCGTGAGCTCCCCTCACCCCCGTTGTCTGTTTCCCCAACCATGTCCTTGGAGGCCTCGGTGACTTGAGGGGCAGGCGGTGTTGTGAGGAGGTGACCCTGATGCTGGAGGGGCCCCCCTGGGTGGCTGCTGCCACTGGAGGCCTGAAAGGACCGGGAGGCAGATACGCGGGCCCTGCGAGCGTGCTGGTGCCTGGAGTGGTGGAGGGGGTGATGGGGGCACCATGGGGCCCAGCATCAGTGCTGGGGGCAGCAGGGTACCCGGCGGGGTGGAGGCCATCACGTATGCACTCATGGTCCCCGCGTACAGCAGCAGTGACATGCCAGTGTTGTAGGACCTGTCCATCTTCAGCGAGTGCTCTGTCACCAGCCGGTCAATGGCCTGTTCCAGCCACCCAAATGCCTCCACCTGCCTGCTGTGCTCTTGGCACTCCCACCTCTGTTTGAGGTGCACCTCCACCTACAGCCTCCGGTCCCTGGCCTCCCCCTGCTGAAGGGCCCTGTCCGTGGTTGACTTCATCCGGTCAATGGCCGCAATCATCCACTCCCCCTGCTTGGTGGTGGTCTGGACTATGTCCTCCACCTGCTCCTCCCTCCGCTGCCGTACCCATGCCCTGTGCTCCCACATCCGCTGTGCCAGGGGCAGGGGGATGGCTGTCGGGGCCTCGGCTGGTCGACCTGTTTAGGTGCATGGTAGGGATTAGTCAAGTGGCCCTGCCTCCCGCCTACCATCCAGTATCACTGCTGCAGGTGCTTGGGTTCCACACCCTGTTCTCCCCCTGCCCCCCTTCCCCATGCCATTTAGCCTCATCGGGGACCTCTGGATGCTCCTGGGGCTGTTCCCCTCCATTCCCCCTTGCCTGACGGTCCCGTGTGCTGGAGCACGCCATAACCAGTACAGACATGGGTGGGGGTGGGTTGTGTTAGGCGTGCTGTGCCCCCCTGGCCACCATGGGTGGGTGGCCTGCAGTCCCTGCCCCGCTGGTCTGTGACTTTGCAGGCCCCGTTGTCCCCCTGCCCACTTTCCAGGGTCCTGGGTTTCTGAGGTTGTTGGGGGCGGGCCCGTGACCTGTGGGGTTCCCCCCACATTGGTACATCCCCTCTTGTCCATTACCCCTCCCACCCACTTGCCTACCCTCGATGTCCCTCTCAGAGTCCTCCGAGGCTGGCCCCTCAGTGTTGCTGTGGTTACCCAGGTTCCACTGGCTGAGGGTGCCCAGTGTGCTGGCCTCAAATCCTCCTGGGTTGGACATGGGGTGTGGTATCCCGGGGCTGGTGTGCAAGGGGGGCTTGCTTCACCCTGAGGTCCCGGGGCATTCCTCTGGGGCGGCCGGGCCCCTGGAGCCTTCTAGCGGGGTGGCGAGGGGAGGGGGTACATCAGCCCATTCCCTGTCCTGGACTATGGTGCTCCCCACGAGCCGCAGGATGACTATGGATCCCTTCATGTGGAGGATGCGGTCCAGGGCGTCATAGTAGGGGGCGGTCCGGACTCCATGTCCAGACCGCCGGTTGTTGTCCTTTATCACATTGTACCCCCTCTTGAGCTCCTTCACCTTGGATCAGCATTGGGCCACTGTCCTGTGGTGCCCCGCCACCTCCATGTCCCGCACAATCTTGTAGATGTGCTAATTTCCTTTGGTTTACCTCAAGTTCCAGCTGGTGCTCCAGAGACCCCCAGATCCTGATGAAGTCCTGGGTTTCCTTGTGCCCCCATTGCCCCCCTCTGTGGTATGGCTGTCTTCCATGTGGGCCCTCTTGCTCCTCCTTCTCCTGCTCCTCCTCCTCCATTTGCCCTCTGCCCGTCTCCTCCAGGGGCTCCAGCTCCCTAGCCTATTTCTGGGTCTGTGGGTCGTAACGGGGGGGGGTTGGGTGGGTGGGTGGGTGCCTTGGCCCTGTGGCCATCCTCCCTTCCCCCCTCTCTCCATCTCCCCTTGGTGCCCCTGTGCCGCTGGGCGCCCCCTCCTGCTCTCCTTACCCGTTTCCGGGGTGGCTCCTCCCCCTGGCTGGGTGTCCCATCTGGGGCAGCCTGCTCCAGCTGCTGCTGCACCTCCTCCACTGCCTCCATCTGCAGCACCACCACCTCCTCCTCCTCCCTTGCTTGCTTGTCCTCCGCTCTCCTCTCCCTCCCACCTCGCTCCTTCCTGCCACATTCCCCTGCTACTGTGCACCCTTTAAATCTCCTTCCAAGTCTGTATTGTTGCTTGTTGCCTGGCAGTGACACTGCATGCTTTGGCCCTGGCTGGGGATCATTTTATTTGTTTCCGGCTGGTGATTGCCGTTCAGTTATTCGGTTTTGCTGTTTCCTGCTGGGAATTGCTTTGACCACCTTTCCAGAGATGGTCTGGTCCAGACCTCCGAAAGGGTGGTTGACTTTGTCCCCTGTTGGGGATTGTCTGTGGTGAACATCCGGTGAACGCCGATCAGATTTTCAGGGCTCTTTGGCCCCGCCACGGGATTGACTGTGGTTCACTGTGGTTGGCTGTGATCGCGTAACGTCTGAAAATACCCATGGTTAGGTTGGCCATGATCTGGGATGGGACTGGCAATGGCGGTGATGCACGTCTGCTTGCCAGCCCCATCCCGGAATCAGGCCCTAACCACGGGATGGGGTTGGGGCAGCGGCCTGATTGGGTTCCTTTCAGGCCCACAATTCTTGGGTAGCCACCTACCTACTCAGGGGCTGTAGTGGGGCCACATCTGGTGGGCCACTAACAGATAGGCAGGCAATGGTGTGGTCCAGGTGGGCCACAGAGGGTAGAGTCACATTTATTAACACCCTATGTCATATGTTTTCATGGTCTTAGGAAATCCTCTAAGCCACAACTTATGAAAATATCAAACTATGGGCATTTTTATATGTGAGATATCTTCTGCAAGCAAGTAATTAAACCAGTGAATCAAGTTCACATGTGAATGAATCTCCCACATTTCATGTAGAAATGTTCACATCTTAATCTGAGTTTTTAAAATCCTGACTTTGGTGGTTTATTAATGTGCTTTCCAAAACTCAAATTAATGTCTAAATGCCATTCATGCGAGTTTGCACACGGTTGCATTTCCTCCGATCACCATTTTGAAACCATACACAAGTGACTGCAGAAGTGTTCCGATCTGCACACCACAGTTATGGTTTGTCCAATATTGCTATCTCTGTCCAAGACCATCAGCAATAAGGGCAGGGTAAATGCAGCTGAATAGGTATCATGTGACTTTTTCATGCACAATATTGATGGTCATGTAAACACTCTAAGGAATTTTGCTATGTCATTGTGATTATAGCAGGTTTCTGTAACCAGTGAATTTCATGCTTGTGTAAAAATGCCCTATACCACAAAGTCCTTTTTTAAAATAAAAAATGCAGTTTAAAGTTTAAACCAATTTGTCCCTCTAAGCTGACATGTAACAGGTAATGTCAGGGGCTCAGGGGTGAGGGATGTCTGGGACATAGGTAAATGTGGGGGTTTGGGGGAGATGACCTTCAGGATCAGGGCTAGGAGCCAAGATGGGAGGGAAAACAGGAGGCAAAGCTGAGGGCAAGACCACAAGCAAGGACGAGGCAGGGAAGGCTCAAGGCAGACAGGATTGGGGTTAGAATGGGGGAGCTCAGAGATGGAAGGGGACAAAGGCAAAAAAGAGCATGGCACAGACTTAGGCCGCTTTTAGACGTGCAGCTGTGATAAGGCGCGGGACCGGCAAAACAGCCGCGGGGCTGTTTTAGACGAACCGGAAGCGGAAGTTGTGCGCGTGATCCGGGGCTGCGCATTCTTTGCCGACCACGAGCAAACCACCCTGATCTCTCTGGGGTGACATAAGCGGCCGGAAAAGAATGCGTGGCGCCGGATCACGTGCACAACTTCCGCTTTCGGTTTGTCTAAAACAGAGCTGCGGCTGTTTCGCCGGTCCCGCGCCTGATCCAGCTGCGCGTCTAAAAGCGGCCTAAGATCAAGGGCAAGGCCAGAAGAGGAACAAGGGAGCAAGACACTAGACCAAGCAGGAGCAAGACCAATAACCAGAGAGGAAACTAGACAAGAACAAGAAATGAATGAAGGTGTGGGGGATATATCAGGAACAAGATAAGGGCCAACAAACAAGAGGACTGTGGCTAAGGGCAGGCCAGGAAGAATTTATAGGGAAAGGGAGTGGGCCAGAGGAAGGCTGAGGTTATGTTGCTGCTGAGCTCCAGAAACTGTAAGGACAGGGGTTCAAAGCCAGGGCCTGACAGATAAAATGGCAACATCTCATTGTGTTTTATAACAGAGAATACATTTTGGAAATGCATGTTTTTTTAAAATGGTATTGTATCTTCTGCAAATTGATGTTTCATTAGCTACTAAGCTTGAGTAGGAAAAAATGAAAAAATAAGACACCTTCCAATTAAATCCAGCATCTCTTAAAATTTTGTTTGTTTTGTTTCCTCTATGCTGTAAAATAAAAATAATTTTGATGATTGGTATAAACCATTAGACAGAAAATACACGTACTACACAGACTGCTACTTGTCAGCATTAGTAACAGAGCAGAACACTGTAAAATTGTGACACTTTTATGATTATAAAATGTTTCCACTATGGTGATTACTAACGAGGTGCCTTCAGCTTTCTGAACATGTAAAAAGCAGAGATAGCCACCAGTATCCTTTTTTCATCAAACAACTTTTTACTTCTTGTACGTTGATCTGTTGTCTCCTGCACTTTCTTTCTCCTAGAAACTAATGCTACCATTGACCAAATAAATAATATATAAATTACATATAATTTAATTATATATAATGTAATATATATTAAATTAACATTTTGCACTGAAATTAGTAAACAAATCCATTTACTGGAGATTAGTGCTATTGCTTTCAACAGGTGGAACTCCTCCGGATAAATGGTTTGTGAATTGTGGCCTTAAGCTGTCCAAGAATTTGTAGACAACCCCAAAATATCCACAAGTAATTCAGACCATTATTACTGTGGTACGAATGCACCTGGTATGAAACAATCATTAATTGGAGACAGGTTCCTGGCCCATGGGGTTTACAACCTAGGATAGTAAAAGAAAGTAGTATGTTGATCACTCAGTATTATCAGTCTTTCCAAAATTAGCTAGTCTATTTTCGATGAAACAGACTAGAAAGAGACTGTGGTTTCAAAAGGATTGTTTCGATTGTTTATACCTGTCTTGCATTTTCTTAATTCATAGTTCTGGCTTGTTACATGTCTGTGGATGGACCCTGAATGGCCTCAAACCTTACATGTTTTCACCAATGATAGTAGTTCCAATAAAAAATATAATCTGAACTACTTTTTCCCTGCTTCTTGTACATACCTTGGATTGGCCCCACTGTGCTTATGGTCCAGATAAGCCATCTCTATTTCCTATTCTCTTTACTTTTAAAAAAAACTAACTTCATAACCCATGTATACAAACTTCTAATGGCACAGAGCAAATGCCTTAGTATGGCAAGGATGTATACGCTGGTTTTACAATATATTTGACTGAGTTCAATGCAGCTGACATCTTTGCCCACAAGCAGAGTGATAGAGTACCTCCATTTGTCCGCACTTAAAACATCTTGAAACTCCAGTGGTTCTCTCCATTTAAGTGCAACCTTTCTATAGGGCATTTTTACACACACGTTAAAGTTCTGGATTTTTCAGTCTTCTGGGTTTACAAGTCCACAAGTAAGTTCCCGATTCATTTTTCACACAAACACTGCCCTGAGGCAGCCAAAAGTAGCCACAGCTGTAGATGTGGCAGGCTGCCATGGAAACCAAGTGACCACAGCTGCCTGGAGCAAAGCAGTTTACCAGAAGAACTTTTTACACACTAACATTCTGGGAGAAGTTCTATGCAGAAGTTCAAAGAGCCAGATGTTTATGATCTGGGTGAGTGATTTAAACACACCGAAAGTTCAGGATGTAACAGCGAACATCCAGGAGAAATGTGTGTGTAAAAACACCCAATAGGTAATTTCATCAATAATTTAATTCTACCACTGTTTTAGAGACAATGGGAGCTTGAGTGCTAGATGCACTTTAAGCTGAAAAGGAGCACTGTCAGTATCTATGCACTTCAAAATGATGGCCTTTTTTGGCTGCTGCTGAGGGTCTTGCTATGAAACTGCTACTTGCTTCAATGGATATTTTCAGACTTGACGGGCTGTTCGGCCTGCTATGCTGAACCCTGGACCGGGATCCGTCTCGGATCCCGGTCCGTGATCAGGCCAGCCGTCCTTTAGACATGCCGGCCTGATCTCTATCGGGATTCTGGGAGGAGGCAGGGCTGCATGGGGAGGGGGTGTGGCTGTGTGACATGCAGCCGCTCAGCCCTGCCCCCCAGCGCTCCCTCGGCCGGCCGCCCACGGGGAGACGGGTGGGCACAGCGACCAATCAGGCTGCTGCACACGACACCATCCCATGGTTGGGACCTGATTCTGGGACGGGGCTAGCAAGCAGACGTGCATTGCTGCTAGAGCTGAAGTGGCAGCACATTTTACCATGCCGTGATTCCATTCCACCATTTTGGAATTGCCCGCGCCACACTGCGGCTTTTCTGCTGACATTCTGCTAATTCCGCTGGCATTCTGCAAATTAAGAAACTCTCAGAAAAATTACAGAATTGTTGGAAACTGTCGTAAAACCACTTTTCCACTATTTTGTGGCACTGGCGGAATGGCAGAAGTAGCGAAAATGGCATGTTTCTGCTATTTGTGAAGCCTGTGGAAGTAGCAGAATGAAATTAGTGGAACTGCGGAACTAGCGGAATGAAACTAGTGGAATGAAAGCCTCTGCCATGCTGTACCACTAATTGTGGAAAGGCTGTTTCCGGCAGAAATAGCTACCGCTGCGACTTTCCGCTACAGGCCTAATCGCAGCCATTTCCAGCCTTGTCCCAGATCGTGGCCAACCTAACCACGGTTCTGGAGGTGAGGCTGGCTTCACCTCAAGAACCGTGGTTAGCTTTGACCCCTGCCAGAGATTCATTGTGGTGAATCTCTGGTGGGGCTCAAATAGATGTTACAGCGATCACAGCATAGATGTTACAGCGATCACAGCCACCACCCTGAATCCACAATGGGTATTTTCAGACATGACAGGGCCTATATTGGCCCCGTCATGGAAACACCCATTGATCCCCCACCAAGATCAAACCGGCACGTCCAACAGATGTGCTGGCTGATCCTGGCGGGGAATCGGAGAGGGGGCAGGGCCATGTGGCTCAATGTGCAGCCGCACAGCCCCACTCCCTCGCACTTCGTAGACCACCCACCCTCTGGGAGACAGGAGGGCACTGTGGCCAATGTGGCAGCAGCGCCCACCCCCCCGGGACATTGACCACGGCCCAGAATCCTGCCACTGATTCCGGGCCGTGGTCCGAGGACAGATGAGACGATCCCCCTGATCATGGTCGGGAATCACATTGAACACGTAAACAGAGATGGTCCGAGCAGGACCTTCATTTGCGTGTTCAATGTGATTCCCCCCCGTGATTTACGGGGGTAAACATCTGGTGGGCAGTTTCCGTTCACCCCAACAGACGTTACAAGACCACTATCACCATGTGGGAATTCCCCGTGATTGAGCGTGACCTCGTAACTTCTGAAAATATCCTATGATTCAGGGTGGTTGACTGTGATCATGAAACATCTGAAATTACCCAATGATTAAAAATACTTTACATACTCCAAGAATTTGTGAATAGTGTTTCACACATCAGATGAGGCCTTTGTTTTGCTTGCTTAGTAGGCCCTTTTTCAGTGGGTTGCAGCTGCGGGGACAGTTGGGGGGGACGGTGCACATGGATGCACACTGATACACACACACACATCTGCCTGCATCCCCAATGCACGGAGCAATCACCACTTTGGCCAATTGCTCTGTGCGTGGGCGTTGGGTGGAGGCGGGTGGGAATGCGAGTTTTGCGGGAGTGCACATGCACGCCCACCCACCGACTGTGGCATTCACATAGAAGGCACTCACTCATGCCCACAACATGGGCATGTGTGGGTGCATCTTGTGTAAAAAGGGCACTAGATGTTGAGAAAGTGAAGAGGTGGATAATAGTGTGTAATTTGGTTTCTTTGGCATAAATGGTTTCATGAAAATATTTTCTTTAGCTTTAATTATTAATTACTAGGGGTGGGACATCAGGGCAATTACCGGATACTGGATTTACCGGTTACCGGATTTTTAAAAACTGGATTGCCGGATTTGTACCGGTTTACTGGTACCGGATTTGTTCCATTGATTTGAGTGGCGAACTGTCCCCATTGAAATAAATGGGGTAAAAAACAAAAAACCTCCCCCCTCCCACTCCCAGACTGTGTGGGTGGAAGGGGGGGCACACCCCACCCACCCTGCCTAGCCTGGATTAAAAAAACATTTTTTTAAAACCTAAGTCCCTAGTAGTGCGGGCTCCGGCTGCCGCAGGCGACCTGAAGCCCGCACCAGCAGGTACGATCCCTGGGGTGGGGGTGGTTTAACACCCCCCCACCCCAGGAATCAGTTCACCCTACCTACCTCCCCACCCAGGGATCGTCTACCTTGCGCTCCGGGCGGCAGTGGCGGTTCGACTCCGGCGGCTTCAGCACTGGCTGTGGCTGCCGGCTTCAGTGCTACTAGGCCTTCCGGGGAAACCCAGAAGTTCACCGGAAGGCCTAGTAGAATTGAATCTGGCAGCCACAGTCAGCGCTGAAGCCGCCGGAGTCGGACCGCCACCGCCGTCCGGAGTGCAAGGTAAGCTATCCCTGGGTGGGGAGGTAGGGTGATCCCTGGGGTGGGGGGGTGTTAAACCACCCCCCACCCCAGGGATCACCCTTGTACAACCATACCTACCTGCTGGTGTGGGCTCTGGGTCTCCGGCAGTGGCCCGGAGCCCGCACTGGCAGGGACTTTGGTGGAAAATGATTTATTTTAAAGCCAGGCTGGGCAGGGAGGGGGGGTGTCCCCCCTTTCATCCACACAGCCTGGACTGGGGAGGGAAAGTGGGGGGGTTGTGGTTTTTTTTTACATTGTGGCCATTCATTTGAATTGCCGCAATGTAAAAAAATCTGGTACGGGGAATCCGGTAAATGGGCCAGATTACCGGGTTTAATCCGATACTGCCGGTGCACCAAATACTGACATTAACGGATACCGGTAGATCCGGAATTCCCACCCCTATTAATTACCCATTGAGTTTGGATCTAAATACATAAAAGTATTAAGCAACACTACCTTTTTTGTAAACTGGTGTGATACATACAGCTTCTCTAAGGAGTTTTGGAAGCCCAAATAAAGGTCTCTGAAAGCATGGGTTTTTTAAAAATTTGTAATGAAGAACATACAAGTTAAGTTGAGTGGTGGAAGGTTTCACTGAAAACATTCTTCATTGTTCCAGTGATGAAGTAGCCATTTGTCCTTTTTTCAACTTTTTCTTGATTCATTATTGTCCAGATCTGCTTCACTGGGAAGTTTGTTTACATTTCTGTCTTTTTATCATGTCTTGCCCAACATACCATTTCTTCATGGGTTTAGTGTTGGAGAGGAGATGTGATAAAAATTGTTATCAACTCTTAAACCACTTGCCACTAGGGCTGGGCCCCAGGCCAAAGCCTTGCATATGATATTCTTTTCAGATTTAGGAACTGTTGAATGTCTGTGCAGATTGCTAATTTGAAAACATTTTTCATCCCTACCTATTCTTTTATCTCTGGTGTCCTAGAAACTCTTGATCTTGATACAGTGTTTGACACACACCCATGGAAAACAAGAATTGGAATTTTCAAGAATGAGGCTAATGAACCTTACACTTCTGAGATTCTGGAAAATGTAATTTAGGGATTTATTTTCTTTCTTTCTTTCTTTCTTTCTCAGCATGTCTGCAATTAGTTAAAATTAGAAAAGAAATATGATTAAGGACAAAGCCTTTTAAGGTCTATATTTTCAGAAATGGCTAATAATATTGGCCAATAATTGTTATTGAGTGCTGCATTAGAGGCATGGCTCAGCCTTCTCTGAAAATCAGGCCTTTTCTGCTGTCTCAAGGTGGTAACCCAAAAATTTGAGTCTGAAAAAATTAGCCATTAATTCTTAATTCCCAATGTCATCCCATTCAAAAGATGACTGGTATAAAACATCCTTATTCATTTGATCTTAAATAAAACAATGGAGGGAAGGGAACATGGAACAGACAATTATTTATGATGATGTAGTTATTAAGGAATCTTTCCTTTGTTCTTCAACTATCGCAGCAATTGGATAAGTGGGATTTTAATCACCAAAGTGTTCAGGTTACAAGCATTTGCTTTAGTAATTACAAAGAGACACCCAACTCTTCTCTCAAAGATTAAATTCTGTTTTGAATCTAACATTTCTTCCATGTTATTTTAGGATAGTTTGGTGTAATATATGCAGTACAAGTAATTCATGCTTTGTTTGTAATTATAAGCTATTCACAATATCAAACACTTTCTATGACATTGTGCTTAATCAGAATCCTTGAAAATTGGGCCACATACTTAGGGTACCTAAATATGGGGATAGATGCTTAATTTTCAACATCCAAATCTGAAAATTCTGGTTATCACTTTTGGGGCGCGGGGGGGCTAGGGAATCAAATGTGAGGTATTTAAAATATTATTAGAAGACGTTAGCTTCTCCAAGTTAATCAGTTTTTACAATACTGTAAGAAACTCCATAAAAAAGAAATGCTCTTCTGAGTTAATATTTGTTCCGTTCAATCTACACACCAGTTCACTCTATAAAAAGTTGGAATTGCAATTGTAATCAGTTCTGACACACTCACCTTGTACAGGAAATAAAAATGGACGTTTTTCGACTGACAAGAAGAGATGGTGTGCAGAGAACAATTATGTTATGATGGCCGTGATGAACGGACTACAGGCATGTTTGAATTAACTGAGCTGTAGTTTAAAACTTAAGAAATAAAACACTGCTCTGTATGTAGTCCTTTATATCATTAGCTCTGGGATTCAAAGGACTCACAAATAAAGATGTTCTTTCAGTGCTTCCTGGAATGCACTGTGTTGATGGGATTTTTTGATTTCCTAAGGTTTAAATCATGGCAAATGTTATTGAACACAGTGTATATGGTGAAAGAAAATCTATATCGCATAATAACATGACTACAGTGTTGATAATATAACAAATCCTTTAATAAAACTGAAGAATGAGAAGAGTATATGGCCAGATGGTAAGAAATAGTGTGTTTTCTGCAACAAACGTACAGACAAAAAAACCCTGAAATTTCTCCTGGTCTAAAGTCATGTTAGCTGCAATGGATTGTTTTACTTTAAGTAATGATAATGGGTGAAAATAAATGCTCAGCCTGCCTGACATGAAAACTTAACCTGTATATTTTGTAGAGTGTAGGGATGGGTGAACGCGGTTCGGAAGTTCGGTGTTCGGCCTGAACTTGGCCTGTTCGGACTACTGAACCCGAACCTGAACACAAACATACCGAACAGCACCAAACACCAAACGGCAAAATGGGCGAACATACTGAACAGAACTGAACACCGAACAGCAAAATGGCCGAACAGTTCGGTAAGTTCAGATCATGTTCGGTTGTGTTCGGGGGTGGCTAAAACGTGGTCTTGTGTCACTGTCACTCAGGTCACTGGAAGGCCAAATGTAGCAGGGAGGGGGAAGTCATATGACTCAGCTAGGAGCAGACTTCCAGGCACCAGGGGGGTGGAGGGT
>QEPC01010328.1:547312-557704 GCA_003113815.1 Sphenodon punctatus
GCTGCAAACAGTTTACCATTTCATCTCACATACTTCTCCACCAAATGTGTCAAAACCAAAACCTGGTCGACCGTTGAGCGACCCCCTAGGAACCCTGCCTGTTCGATGTCTAATATCCTCTCTTTTTGCAGCCAGGCATTGAATCGTTTGGCCAAATATTTAGCATATAGTTTCCCTATGGTTGATAAGAGACTTATTGGCCTATAGTTTGTCACCTCAGTTTTATCACCTTTTTTATATATTGGTACAATTATGGCAGACCGCCAGATGCTGGGTATAACACCCTCCTCATTAATCTTTGTATACAAAGCTGCCAGAAAGGGGGCCCACCAATCTTTCTCAGTTTTCAGGAGGTTGGTAGGAATATAATCAGGCCCCGCACGCCTGATCAAATGAAGAGTCCCCCATAGGCTTTAGGCTGTCATTCCACTATCCCCACTGCCCGCCCGTCCCAGGGACCATCAACAAGATTATGGGACCATCATTCAAGTCACAGGGGCTGCATTCCATTCCATTGCATCCAGAAGCTCGGTGCCCGCATCCCAGCCTGCCCCCCTCCCCAAAAGCCTACTCCTCTGCACCCAACCGCGGATGCCCGCTGAAGCTGGCAGATAACACTAAAAGCCCCTCCGACCACCAGCTCCCACTGCCTCCTGCCCGGCTGCCCGCTGCTGAGGAGCCTGTTTCTCTTTCTCTCTGTCACACCCACCCATACAAACACCAGCCCTGCACCTCCTGGGGGCTTTCTGCTAGTTGAGACCCTGCTGCTGGCACCGCACATCTTTGGGTTACTACTCTACTTGAGGTGGCATGTACTGCTGGAAGGGATCTAATAGCTCTATGAGATTCTACCACCTGCCAGCCAGAACTTCAGCACATAGGGAGGGATAAAAGAGAGGACACGTAAAACAAACCTCGTAACAATAAATTAGAAAACTTTACTTAAAACTATTTACAAATTCAATACAGGAAAACAAACAACAACAATGACATTTAATAAAACAAAAGAAAACATGTATATGAAACTTATAAATAACCTAAGAGTCAGTGTCTCTGCCACTGGGCCTGTCCCCCTGTATTTGCAGGCCTTGGGGCGGATCGCAGTCCGGAGGGCAAGCGTCCACTGTTTAGGGCCACGCTGTTGTCCACTGCGTATTCCACCACCTCTGTTAGGGCATTGTGCCACCTGGAGAGTGCCTGGTGGTAGGCCTGCATGCGGCACAGCTCGGCGGGCACATACTGGCCATATGACACCACCCGCTGCCGCTCCACCTGCACCGCCTGCATCTCCGCCACCAGGCACTTCTCCAGGTCGGCGGTGGAGCTCTGTACCTCCTCCGTGTGGCCCTGGGTGCAGCTGCGCAACCTGGCCCTAAGGGCCTTTATCACGGCATCCTCCGGGATCCTGGGGGTCTCCCGGTGAGGCTTGAAGCGGGGGGAGGGGAAGGGCTTGTATGCCTCCTTTTCCTGGTGGCCTCCCCCCCCCCCCTTTGCATGCGCTGTGGCTTCATGGGCACAGCTGCAGCAGAGTCCTCCTCACCCGCTCGCCTCACCCGCATTTCGTGGGTCCGCTCAATGTGGCTGAGAAGCCCCGATGTTGTCCCCTCCCTCTGATGGTGGAACACTTTTTTGCAGACCTAGAAAGAGCAGAAAAAGAAAGGAACATTAGAAGTGCCATACTGTGTCAGACCAATGGTCTGTCAAGCCCCGCCTGCATTCTGTCTCCATGAGTGGGTGGACTGGGTGGCCATCCAATCTCTCTCTGCAGGGGACTTCCATTCCTAACAGGTCAGAGGGTAATTCATTCTCTGTTGTTCCAGTCCCCGTGACATACCTTGCATGTGGCGGTTCTGTCGCCCTGGATGTAAAACCGCCAGACATCCGACGACTGGCGCCGAATGTCTGGGGGTGAAGCTGGTGAGCTCCGCCTCGGGGTCCGGCTGTGACGAGTTGTCGTCCTAGGCCTGGAAGCAGGGCTGGGCCCGTGGCCAGAATAATCCAACTCCTCTCTGAAATGGGAACACATAAGAACACCAAGTAAATATCATGCATTTATGATGATGCCTCTAATCCTCGCTCCTTGTGGGTGCTAGGAACGGCAACTAAAAAAACCCATAAAGCACGTGCAAATCCTGCCCTCCCAGGGGTGCTAGGGGTTGTAGATATTGCAACTAGAAAGCCCCTGACTAGCACGTGCGAATTCTACTGCCCTCCTTGGGGTGCTAGGGATGGCGACGCGAGATGTGACCCTGACTGGAGGAATGAGACTGCCCTTATTTGGGGGTGCATAGGGAATGGGATGGCAACTAGAGAGTGGAGACCCTTGATAGCCTGGCACATGTTTGGGTGGGAGATTACTCATGCCTGACTGCTGGACGAGTCCCCCACACTACAGTACCTTCTCTCTCTGTGGCAGACATCCACTGCCACCTGATGTTGGCCACTGTTTGTGCCTGATTGATGCCCACCACCCACGCACCCACCTGCACGCCAGCGAGCTGAGCTCGCTCTAACTGATACAGCCTTTCTTGTCTTAAAAGTAAAAAAAAGGTTTACAAACCTGGCAGGAATGGCAGTAGAGCCCACCAGTTCCTCCTTGTCCGAGGAGGAAGTCAGTGCTACCGGTGCCACGGGAGGTCTAGCAGGGGCAGCGGCCTCCACCTCTTCCTCCTCTTCCTCCTCCTCCACCGGCAAATGTGCCCCCAGCCGGAGGATGCGAGCAGGAGCAGCCTTCTTAGTTTTTTGGTTTTTTTTTTACAAAAACCACACACAGCATAAACCAACAGTCACCCACAACACACACCAACCCACCCAAACACACAGCACAGCCAAACCCAACACAATCACAGCCAAAACACACAAACCAAGCAGCCGCTGACTCAAACACACACCCACTCACCTTACAGCTCCACACGCACACAAATTTCCGGTTTCCGTTGCGATTTCTGGATTCCCACGCGCTCACGATATTTTTAGGCCGAACGCCGAATGCGAACTCGGCGATCCACCCAAATGGCGAACGGCCAAACACGAACACACAACCCAAACGCGGCCAAACTGAATGGCCGAACGCGAACTCAGCAATCCACCCAAATGACCGAACACGAACACACAACCCGAACGTGGCCGAACCGAACGGCCAAATGCAAACTCGGTGATCCACCTGAATGGCCAAAGACAAACACATGAACTGAACGCTGCCGAACCGAAAGGCCAAACACAAACCGCAATCTGTTTGCCCATCCCTAGTAGGGTGTTTAATACTACAGCCTTTTAACAATATGTTGCCAAGAAATCATTAATGCACTCGAAAGATCCTGATATTTTTTGGTGGGTGGGTAAATTCAACTTATCAGGTTTCAGACTTCTACTTATCTGTATCAAGAAGTAATGCATCCCTATAGACTTGGAGCTGGGGAAAACAAATTAATTCCACTTATCCAGAAATTCTAGTTATGCAAGTTCTACTTAAGTGGATTCCACTTAAGTATCCTGACGGAATAACTATTGGTGTAGTACTAGTGTCATTATAGTTAAGGGTGAAGTCAGTTACCTAGTTCACCATTACACACTTGGCCTCAACCAGGCATCAGAGCACTTTAAGTATGTTTGAGTAACCCTCTTTACAGCTCATGACACACACACAGTTAGATACAAAAGTTTGCAGTACCAGCATGTTAATAAAACCCCAAGAATGTAAAAAAAAAAAAAGTATTGGTTGGCCTTAAGAAATTCATAAGCCTGTCTACAACCTATCTTTTACACAGAGGCTTTATATTGTCTTTTCAATAATCTGCTTATCTCAGATTGATAAACAAAATTCAATGTAGCATTTGTTTTAGTGCAATGCAGCATCTACCTTAATTTGGTGCTCATCTGACTGAGGCCGCTTGCACACAAGACAGGAGGTGGGGAAGCTGCCATGAGCCAAAATCACGTCGGGGGATTGCGTGAAGTTCCACTTTTGTGCTCGTGTCTAGAATAGAACAGGTAGTGGGTTCATTATTTGCGTGTATTATTTGCCTTTTTGGGTAGCCCTTTGAGTACCCAAATAATATTAATGACCAAAATATGGACTTAAACGTTCAGTTTTTCAGGTAATTTGTTTTGGATATTTCAGTTTTTCAGTCATTTTGGTATTTTGAATACATCTTTTTCTTCAGTTGTACATACACAATAAATGTTGTCAAAATGACAGAACCAAAATACCAGAGTGACTGAACAGAAAATAATCAAACTGAAAAAACCCATTTGCGGTCCTATGTTGAGGCTGTGAGGACAGCGAGGAAGGAGTTCCTTGCTGTCCTCATAGTATCCGCGAAGTCTCGCCCAGTGGAGCTGTTCCGGGTGGTGCGGGGGTTGTTTCATCCGACCTCGCTCCACCTGGACGGGGACGTGTCCCAGGCCCGCTGCAAGGAATTTGTCAGCTACTTCGCGGACAAGATTGCTCAGATTCAGAGCGACTTTGCAGCCAGATTAGGGGCAGTAGGTAGAGAGCGCGAGGTGTTGGAGGCCCTGTCTGGTCCATCTTTGTGGGGGGAGTTTCAGGAAGTGACGCCGGCCGATGCGGCGGATGTCCTGGGGTCTGTGAGGGCCACTTGTGAACTCGATCCATGCCCTTCCTGGCTGGTGAAAGCCTCCAGGGAGACGTTGGGGATGGTGCTGGCGAGGGTAGTGAATGCGTCCTTGAAACAGGGGAGGTTGTCGCCCAGTCTTAAGGAGGCTGTGGTGCACCCCCTGCTGAAGAAACCATTATTGGATGTGGACGCCCTAGCCAGTTACTGACCTGTCTCTAACCTTCCCTTTTTAGGGAAGGTTATTGAACGGGTGGTGGCACTCCAGCTCCAGGCGCATCTAGACAGCATCGGTTTCCTAGACCCGTTTCAATCTGGGTTCCACCCTGGCTATGACACCAAGACGGTGTTGGTGGCCTTGGTCAACGATCTCTGCCGGGAGATGGATGCAGGATGTTCAACATTTCTCATCCTGCTAGATCTCTCGGCCGCTTTTGACACCATGAACCATGGGCTGTTGTTGAGACGGCTGCGTGACCTGGGGGGTCTGGATGGGACCGTTCTTGAATGGTTCCGTTCATTCCTCTAGGGGAGAAGCCAGGGGGTGGTGCTGGGGGAGCAGACATCTTGCCCCTGCGCCTTATCATGCAGCGTTCCGCAGGGTTCTATCCTGTCTCCATTATTATTTAATGTTTATATGCCGCCCCTGGGGGAGGTTGTGAGAGGGTTCGGGGTGCGTTGTCACCAATATGCTGATGATACTCAGCTGTACCTCTCTTTTTCAGTGGACCCAGACCCTGCTATCTCAGTGCTATCCCAGTTTGGAGGCCATGGCGGAATGGATGTGGCAGAGCAGACTGAAGCTCAACCCCGACAAGATGGAGGTGATGGTGTTGGGGAGAGCGAAGGAGGTGTTGGGCCCCCTTATTGGGGGGGGTTTCCCTCCCGTAGCTCAACAGGTCCGGAGGCTGGGGGTGGTGCTGGACGCGGACCTCCATCTAGAACGGCAAGTGGAGGCAGTTGCAAAGGCTGCCTTTCACCAGTTATATCTGGTGTGGAGGCTGCATCCATTTGTCTCCGGTCTGGACCTGGCCTCCCTCATCCATGCCTTCATCACCTCGAGGCTGGACTATTGCAATACGCTCTATGTGGGGCTTTCCTTGTGTTTGGTTTGGAGGCTGCAGCTAGTGCAGAATGTGGTGGCCCGTCTCCTTTCAGGGACGGGTCACCGGGCGCACATAACACCATTGCTCCAGGCTCTGCACTGGTTGCCAATAGCATACCGAGCCAGATTCAAGGTGTTGGTATTGGTTTACAAAGCCCTGCATGGTCTCGGCCCCTCATACCTCAGGGACCACCTCGCCCTCCGCACCCCGGAGTGGCTCCTTCGGTCTGCCGGGGGTGCCTTCTTTGAGGTCCCCCGTGTTAAGCGGGGGGCCACAATGGAGGGGCATTCTCAGTGGCCAGGCCGCATCTCTGGAACTCCCTACCGGAGGAGGCGCGCCTGGCCCCAAGCCTGTTAGTATTTCAGTGAAAATGCAAGACCTGGTTGTTCACCCGGGCCTTTGTGGAGGGTGGTGGGTAGCTGATTTTTATTTCCCTATCCCATGTAGTTTATATCCCAGGCCCTGTTTTATGTCATATTTTAAATGATGATATGGTATTTTTTTATGTGTTTTAGATTGTTGTGAATTGTATTTTATGATTGGAAGCTGTGATCAGGAGGGGCGGGATATAAATTAAATAAATAAATAAATATAAACCCCAAGCTTACCTGCTCACAGCTTTTTCCCAGAGGTGATTCACACCTCGCCCTATTGACTAGCGTCTCCCTACAGAATTGGGAGTGGGGGCGTGACATTTCCCCCCTCCTCCCAATGCAGTGAGATGATGTTGGGGTGGGCGCTCGTAAATTCTCCCTCACTTAAGCAGGAGGCATTGTTTTAGAGTCAGATTATGTCCTTCACTATCAGCTCTGATCCCTTATGCAGAAAGACTGCCCATTCATATTTCCAGTTTTGTAGATGCAAGAGGTTAGACCCAAAAAGACGTCTATGCCCATGGATAGTTCATCACTGTTTTTATTGCACAGTTAGTAGTTTAGATACAAGTCTGTCTAGGTGAAGGAATTTTCTGTTTTCATAGAGCCATTTACAACATGAATCTCTTCCAGCAAAACCATCTGAGTATGTGTATATACACGCGCACACACACACACACACACACACACACACACACACACACACACACATTATATATATCTGCTCCATCATGATCCTTTTTGTCAGCCAGGAGAGCCCTTTTCTGGGTACCATTTGCTAATCATGTTCATACGCAGGCGTGCGAAGGGACGTTCTTGGTTGCTGCCCCAGTGTTGTGGCAGTCCATTCTCCTGGATGTCTGTCAGAGTCTGAGCCTGAGAATATTCCAGAGCAGATGTAAGACATTTCTTTTTTGCAAAGTGTTTGGCAGGCAGGGTTAGGGTTTGCATGAGAGATTTTTAGAGTAGGGAGTGGGTTTTTTAAAAAGGGAGTTTTATGTGACCATACACAGAACATACATAGAACACATCCAGTGCATTACTATACCTCCCACATTGAGTCCTGTTCTCGGGACCCTCGCCACCTGTTCTCCACCTTTGACTCCCTCCTCAAGCCCCCCTGGCCTCCTCTCCCTCTTCCCTTTCTGGTCAGGATCTTGCTTCACCTCCACGATAGACAAGATCCGCCTCGACATCACTTCCCACTCCTTTCCTCTTCCTACTCCCTCCCCTCTCCCTCCTTCCCCTCCTTCTCTCCTGTCCTCCTTCCCTCCCACCTCCCTTGAGGAAATCTTCTCCCTGCTCTCCTCCTCCAACCCTTCCACTTGCCCCCTTGATCCCATCCCCTCCCGCCTCCTATCCTCCATTGTTCCCACTGTCGCCCCTTCCCTTCTGCACATCATCGACCTCTCCCTCTCTACTGGCTCCTTGCCATCTGCCTTCAAGCAAGCCACTGTCTCCCCTATTCTCAAAAAGTCCACTCTTGACCCCTCGGACCCTTCTAGCTACCATCCTGTCTCACTCCTTCTTTTTGCTTCCAAGCTTCTTGAACATGTTGTCTACTCCCGGTTTCTCGACTTTCTCTCTGTCAATTCCTCCCTTGACCCCCTCCAATCTGGCTTTTGCCCCCTTCACGCTACTGAAACTGCTCTTGCTAAGATCACCAACAATCTTCTTGTGGCTAAATTGAATTGCCTCTATTCCATTCTTGTCCTCCTTGACCTCTCTGCTGCCTTCAATACTGTTGACCACTCACTCTTGCTGGATTCACATCACTCCATTGGCTTCCATGGCTCCGTCCTNCACACACACACACACACACACACACATTATATATATCTGCTCCATCATGATCCTTTTTGTCAGCCAGGAGAGCCCTTTTCTGGGTACCATTTGCTAATCATGTTCATACGCAGGCGTGCGAAGGGACGTTCTTGGTTGCTGCCCCAGTGTTGTGGCAGTCCATTCTCCTGGATGTCTGTCAGAGTCTGAGCCTGAGAATATTCCAGAGCAGATGTAAGACATTTCTTTTTTGCAAAGTGTTTGGCAGGCAGGGTTAGGGTTTGCATGAGAGATTTTTAGAGTAGGGAGTGGGTTTTTTAAAAAGGGAGTTTTATGTGACCATACACAGAACATACATAGAACACATCCAGTGCATTACTATACCTCCCACATTGAGTCCTGTTCTCGGGACCCTCGCCACCTGTTCTCCACCTTTGACTCCCTCCTCAAGCCCCCCTGGCCTCCTCTCCCTCTTCCCTTTCTGGTCAGGATCTTGCTTCACCTCCACGATAGACAAGATCCGCCTCGACATCACTTCCCACTCCTTTCCTCTTCCTACTCCCTCCCCTCTCCCTCCTTCCCCTCCTTCTCTCCTGTCCTCCTTCCCTCCCACCTCCCTTGAGGAAATCTTCTCCCTGCTCTCCTCCTCCAACCCTTCCACTTGCCCCCTTGATCCCATCCCCTCCCGCCTCCTATCCTCCATTGTTCCCACTGTTGCCCCTTCCCTTCTGCACATCATCGACCTCTCCCTCTCTACTGGCTCCTTCCCATCTGCCTTCAAGCACGCCACTGTCTCTCCTATCCTCAAAAAGTCCACTCTTGACCCCTCTGACCCTTCTAGCTACCGTCCCTGTCTCTTATACACATCTAGATGTGTATAAGAGACAGCTCCCTCTTCACTGTTGATCCTCATCGATGGGGTCACCATCCTTCCTGTCCCCCAAGCCCTTTGCTTAGGCTTCATCTTTGACTCACCCCTTTCTTCTAAACCCTACATCAACTCTGTTGCCAAATCCTGTCGCTTCTCCCTCCATAACATTGCTAAGATTTGCCCTTTTCTCTGTGTCTCCTCTGCCAAAACCCTTGTTCATGCCCTGGTCATCTCTCGCCTCAATTACAGTAACCTCCTTCTCACTGGCCTCCCCTGCTCTCACCTTTCTCCCCTAATCTCCATCCAAAACTGCTGCCAGGGTCATCCACCTCACCAGTCACTTCGGCCACATGCAGCCCCTCCTCTCTTCACTGGCTACCCCTACCTAAATGAATCCTGCATAAGCTCCTATGTTGCATTGTGCCTCAGTTTCCTCAAAGGGAAAATGTGTTTAGTGGTCCAGGTCTGACATAATCTGGTCTGGATATAGAGTGCTAAATTTCCAATATGTGGAAACTCAGTTTACACTGTGCTAATAAGCCAGCCAGATCAGCAAAGTATTGTAAAGACACTATTATTTATAAATGAGGCTATGAACAAGGAATATTATAAATATAAAGCAATAGTTTACTTAAGTTCAAATAAAAACATGGTACAAAAGAGAAACAATGTCAGTTAAAAATACATGATTTAAGAAGACATTTTCTGTTCAAGGAACAGTTCTATTACAAGTTCAAAGTTCTTAACATCTATAATATAAAACATATGCTTTAAGTATTATTGTTGTTGTTGTTGGCTCAATGCATCAAAATAATATACTTTCATATTCACCCAGTCCTGTGTCCCATACTGACAGATGAAGGTGAGAAAAAACTCCAAGGAAGCTAGAGCTTTCTCTGAAAAATCCATCTTTCCTCTCTCTCTTTATGGAGAAAAAATGCTTAGAATTCAGTTTAGATGACGTCAGGTCAAAACAGCTGACAACGAGAGTTTTCTCAAAGTACATAGTAAGAAGCCTGTTGATACATATTAAACAGGTAGCTATCATCTGAGATAGGATTTAACAATGACCAAGATCCAGACAAACAAAGCCTCTTCCTGCCCTGCTTGGGAGTCACGTCTCTTGACTCTGGTCAACAGTGAATGTTGATTTCTTAAGAGAGACAGACTGATTGTATCTCTTCTCCCAGATTAGGGACACTATAGAGACAGTTCATTAGAAATTAACCATTCAAAGGCCTATTCTAATGTTCAATATATTGAAACACAGATGGCCAATAAAATATATGCTTTTTATACAGGATACACCACACCTAGTCTTCACCTATAAAACTCTTCACAACCTTGCTCCCCCCTACTTCTCTGTGCTAATTTCCCTCTATACTCCAGTCCGTGAACTCTTCTCCTCCTCTGACCCCTCTCTCACACTCCCACACCTCCCCTGCTCCCCTAACCACCTTCGTCCCTTCTCCCTAGCTGCCCCCCATTCCTGGAACTCCCTCCCTGTCCACACCCACCTCGCCCCTCCCTTTGTACCTTCAAATCCCTCCTCAAGACCCACCTCTTTTGCTCTTCCCTCCCCGACTTCTTGCTCCCCTCACCTAACTCCTGCTGATACCCTCCATCCAGTACAATCTGTTACCTGAGGTCTGTGTACTCATATCCTCACCACATGGACCAACCAG
>QEPC01010328.1:558220-581689 GCA_003113815.1 Sphenodon punctatus
TACCACCTCTATGCTGATGACACTCAACTCTATCTCTCTACTCCCTCTCTCTCTCTCTATCTATTCAAGCTCACCTCACCAGCTGTCTCTCTGACATCTCTACCTGGATGTCTCAACGTCAACTCAAACTCAACATGGCTAAAACTGAACTCCTTATCTTCCCCCCTCATCCTTCCTCTCCCTCTTCACTGTTGATCCTCATCGATGGGGTCACCATCCTTCCTGTCCCCCAAGCCCTTTGCTTAGGCTTCATCTTTGACTCACCCCTTTCTTCTAAACCCTACATCAACTCTGTTGCCAAATCCTGTCGCTTCTCCCTCCATAACATTGCTAAGATTTGCCCTTTTCTCTGTGTCTCCTCTGCCAAAACCCTTGTTCGTGCCCTCGTCATCTCTCGCCTCAATTACAGTAACCTCCTTCTCACTGGCCTCCCCTGCTCTCACCTTTCTCCCCTAATCTCCATCCAAAACTGCTGCCAGGGTCATCCACCTCACCAGTCACTTCGGCCACATGCAGCCCCTCCTCTCTTCACTGGCTACCCCTACCTAAATGAATCCTGCATAAGCTCCTATGTTGCATTGTGCCTCAGTTTCCTCAAAGGGAAAATGTGTTTAGTGGTCCAGGTCTGACATAATCTGGTCTGGATATAGAGTGCTAAATTTCCAATATGTGGAAACTCAGTTTACACTGTGCTAATAAGCCAGCCAGATCAGCAAAGTATTGTAAAGACACTATTATTTATAAATGAGGCTATGAACAAGGAATATTATAAATATAAAGCAATAGTTTACTTAAGTTCAAATAAAAACATGGTACAAAAGAGAAACAATGTCAGTTAAAAATACATGATTTAAGAAGACATTTTCTGTTCAAGGAACAGTTCTATTACAAGTTCAAAGTTCTTAACATCTATAATATAAAACATATGCTTTAAGTATTATTGTTGTTGTTGTTGGCTCAATGCATCAAAAAAATATACTTTCATATTCACCCAGTCCTGTGTCCCATACTGACAGATGAAGGTGAGAAAAAACTCCAAGGAAGCTAGAGCTTTCTCTGAAAAATCCATCTTTCCTCTCTCTCTTTATGGAGAAAAAATGCTTAGAATTCAGTTTAGATGACGTCAGGTCAAAACAGCTGACAACGAGAGTTTTCTCAAAGTACATAGTAAGAAGCCTGTTGATACATATTAAACAGGTAGCTATCATCTGAGATAGGATTTAACAATGACCAAGATCCAGACAAACAAAGCCTCTTCCTGCCCTGCTTGGGAGTCACGTCTCTTGACTCTGGTCAACAGTGAATGTTGATTTCTTAAGAGAGACAGACTGATTGTATCTCTTCTCCCAGATTAGGGACACTATAGAGACAGTTCATTAGAAATTAACCATTCAAAGGCCTATTCTAATGTTCAATATATTGAAACACAGATGGCCAATAAAATATATGCTTTTTATACAGGATACACCACACCTAGTCTTCACCTATAAAACTCTTCACAACCTTGCTCCCCCCTACTTCTCTGTGCTAATTTCCCTCTATACTCCAGTCCGTGAACTCTTCTCCTCCTCTGACCCCTCTCTCACACTCCCACACCTCCCCTGCTCCCCTAACCACCTTCGTCCCTTCTCCCTAGCTGCCCCCCATTCCTGGAACTCCCTCCCTGTCCACACCCACCTCGCCCCTCCCTTTGTACCTTCAAATCCCTCCTCAAGACCCACCTCTTTTGCTCTTCCCTCCCCGACTTCTTGCTCCCCTCACCTAACTCCTGCTGATACCCTCCATCCAGTACAATCTGTTACCTGAGGTCTGTGTACTCATATCCTCACCACATGGACCAACCAGTCATCATTCTTGATGTAACCAAGCCAAGTGCGTGCACCTGGGACCTCACAACCTCATGCATGTTACACTCCTTGTCTCTCCCTCTGTTCCCCTTTCTTCGTCTCCCCCACCCCACCCCCCCATCTCTCAGATTGTAAACCCTAGGGCAGGGACCATGTCTATTCAATTACTTTGTAAAGTGTCATGTACATTGCTAGCACTATATAGATGCTTGCTAAATAAATAAGATAATAATAATGTAAGGGCTGATGTACTAGGCAGCACTCTAGACAGTTCCTTCAGAGCCCAGAGACATTTTGGCTGGACCTAGGAAGGAATTTAATCAGATTACTCTGCCCTTCTGCTATTTTTGCTTCTGAGGGTGGCCCTTTGGCAGAAACAGTGAAAGTGGCATAAATTAGAGCAGCTCTGGCATTCAACAGCTGCTTAGACTCTGGAAGGTGCAAAGGTAACTAGGATCCATTTTAAATCTCTCCTCTCCTGAACTACACTTCCTGAGAAATGAAGCATAGAATCTGGTCTATTATTTCTCTCACCTTATATCCTATATAATATCCATCAGGAAAGTTATTTCAAAGAAATGTTTGATTTGTTACATACCTATCCCACCATATAGTTGCTGAAGTCACTAGGCTATAGATTGTGTTAGCAGCCAGGCCTAGAAAGGAGGGGATGGGGGGATAAATTGTGCCAGGCCTCACAAAACAACAAGAATTTTCTTTTAATATAGATGAAAATGTGAGTAAAATAATAATTGCAAGTGACATATGTATAAATATTTTAAAAACAGTATGCGTTCCAGAAATTGATTTTAAAACTTTCAGTGAAGAGATGGGATTTAGCTGTTCCCTGTGCCCTAACTACCATGACCCCAAATTTCTTTCAATAGGCCACTTTCACAAAAACTACATGACAAATGATTTTATGAAAGGATGTAATGATGGTATATAGAAATATCAACAATGGTCATGAGGCTTTTCCCTGGAGAAGCCCCGCTGAAATCCTACAGGATTTAATGTGGCTTGATGACAGTAAGTAGCTTGTAGATTGTTTGTTTCCTTTCAAGTCTGTGGCCTTTCAAGTATCTTTTGTGTGTTGTCCGCAAGCAATTACCTGATAAAATGGACATGGAAGTGTAATGTAAGAACTGAAGGATAACATTTATTCATGCACAAAAGACCTAGGCAATATTTAAATATTAAAGGATTCCTAAAGTTTTTTTCATGCCAGTTTCTAATGCAAACTTGTAATAAGACAAATAGCAAAGAGTACTCGGAATAAAAAGCCAATATACCTATGTTTTAAAGTACAAGGATGTAAAAATATAATCTTCACTCAAAGCCCAGTATTACTACTGAACTAAAGAATAACATTGTGGAATCTGGGTGTCAGGCACAAATGGATCTCAAATCCAGGGCTGTAGAACTCCAAGGCAGGGGTCCAATGAAACAACCCAGACCACAGTGCCACAACATTGCACAAGTAGACCAGAGAACTACAGGTCAAAGCCCTCAACCACAGGCTTTCACTGTCCGTGCAGGAGTATCAGGTGATACTCCTGCACAGGCAGTGAAAGCCTGTGGTTGAGGGTCTTGACCTGCAGTTCCCTGGTCTACTTGTGCAGTAGGCTGCTGATTGACCACTATCTAACTTTCTGCTCATCATTCTTAGACCTATGTCTGAACTGGACTCTCAGTCTTGTTGTTGCTCAGTCTCCCTTGTTATACCTATTTTTCCAAGACTGTTCCCTGTGCTAACCTGACCTCATAATACTGTACTTGCACCTACCATTTACCTGCCCTGTCCTGCCATGCTGCCCCTTGACCTGCCTTCTCTCTCTGCCATTGATGTACTATTTTCTCACAATCACCACCTCTGACATGGACTAACTTGCTGTTTTTTAGTTCTGTAACTATGGCTTTCTGACCTTGGAATTTGTCTAGCCCCTTGAGAAGTGACAACTTTCTGAATCCATGGTACTAACCTGGTTACTCCTAGATAGGGATGGGCGAACGTGGTTCGAAAGTTCGGAGTTCGGCCCAAACTTGGCCTGTTCGAATGACCAAACTGAACTTCTGAACTGAACGCTCGAACTTCCAAACAGTTCAGAAAAGTTCAGATGAGTTCGGATGAGTTTGGGGGCGGGAAAAATGTGACTTTCGGCAGGAAAAATGTGACTGGAAGGGAGAGGAAACTGTGGAGCAGACTTCCTGGCACCAGGGGTGGACACCAGGGGTAGTTTCAGGGCCAAAAATACCAATACCGAAAACATTTCGGTTTTGGTTTTGGTACCGATAGCACTTTTTAAAATGTTCAGCCAAACTGAACTCCACCAAACCGAACAGCCAAACCCGAACTTAGGTTTCAAACCGAACGACCGAACATCTGAACATCCAAATGGCATTCTGTTTGCCCATCCCTACTCCTAGACCACATACCAGCCTGCCCCAATGCATTATACCAGGGCCCCCACCTGCTTCCAGCACAGCTGTTACCAACAACACTTCAGGGCTGCTATTGACAATATCTGATACATGTGTGATATATATAAGACTGATGTTACTGAGCTATTCATGACTCTTTTCATGGTACTGCAATGTAGATATAAAGTCAAAATAGAAATTACTTCCTTCACTGGAGCTGTCAATTGAAGAGAGTATGAACAAATCATTGCTGAAGGATGAAAAGCTGTGGTTCAATAAGGCTAAAATGCGCAAACAGAGTTAAGAAATGACAGACTTTATTTTATTTCAGGCAATTCAAACAAATGCCTACAAGTGAAAAAAGATTGAGCTTCCTAGCTCTACTGAACTGGTTCTCTCATCTGCTCTACCTAAGGGGTTTACTTTCCCCTCAGTATGCACATAACTCCTATTAACTTTAATGGGAGTTGTATACATGCATCGAGAATCCAATAGATTTTTCTAATCTTACGTCTAATCATTTCCCATTAAGAAGACTGTAAAACCAACTAATGGATAAACTTTGCCAGTTTAGTTTAATAGCTTGTTCCCTTTGACCTTTAACAGGTTTTGTTACTGTCTGAAGGTCAATCTGTAGTTACTGTCTGTAAGTTACTTCTTACGTGGAAGGAAAGAAATTCTAAATAAAAGAATAAACAATGGCCCTTTTCACACAGACACTCTAACACCGATAAAATGGGTGTTACATTGTATTATACATGTTACAGGGCAACACTGCAGCCCTGTAACATGGGTCCTTTTCACACGAGATGCCTCCACCCAGCTACCTGGTCAGAAATATGGCTGTGTCAAACACTGAACCTTAATATATCTTCTAATTTACCTTTTTAGAAATAGAAGCGTTTCTATTAAATCCATCACTCTCCCCTAGAGGAGTTTGGTGAATTACTGGATAGTGTTATTCAAATCAGTTTCAGCTCCCATATTCAATACCTATATGATATGTATCCATTGAATAATCCTATGTAGTATACTTTGAGTTTTTGTACAAACATATCTTATATTGATGGTACTACTGTTTTGATATATGCTTTGCGATAATGGTTTTTTTACTTTTTTTCTATATGAGTATCATAATACAATAATTGCTTTTAGTACTTGTGTTGTATTTTTGATTGTGATTCCATTCTTATTGTAAACAACTAAGGATATTTTCTCCCACTAGGGAACCAGATACACAATGGGGTCCCTCTAGGTGCCCTCATTCTCCACCAGAAGTAATAGGGCCCAGCAACTACCCTGACCCCATTGGAACACCACTCCTTTGCTCTGTAACAACTCTGGGCCCCTTGCTGGGCACTCTCTCTCTTGACTCTAGGGTCCCAAAGTACTTTTCTTCCCTCTTTGTTTGTCCAGTAGTGGGTCACATCTCTTTCAGGCAAGCCCCACTTTGGCTTGCAGCCTAGCTCAAATCCTTCTCGCGAGCTTCCCATGCTGTCTCCATTCCTCCAGTCTAGCTGTCAGTGGTGGCTTCAGGGCAAGCCCTACATGGCTTCTAGCATCCGCTCGAGCCCCACTTCTCAGGCAAACATTCCTGATCTGCTTCACCCACCAGTTCCACTCTTCTGGACTCCACTTTTCTGGCTCCTGTGAGCCCCAGATCCCTCCAACCACCCCATAGTTGTCCCATTACCACTCACAGACACCTGTGTCCTTGTTAACTCCTGGCTGCTTCAGCTCTGTAGGTCAGTGCCTCTTAAAGGGGTGGTGTTAGTCATCTTCCCTCTCATCTTAAAGGAGCAATGGTAGCCACTAGCCACCCTGCTACACCCTATAATTGGATTATTACAACACCCATTCCTTTAGGAAAGTGGCAAAGAGAAATAGTACACAGCTACCACACTACAAGTCAGCTTGATATTAAAAGTTACACTGAAGAGGGGGAAATGAAACCAGCATAATATATTCCTGCCTCAGGGATCCAGTCATTCTTTTTCCTAAATAGTTTCTCACTAAAAACACAAGTAGCATGATTTCCCACCTGCTTTACATCAGCACTATCCCTCAGTGTGTGCATGAGTTGCATTCACGTCTGTAGAGCTCAGGTCTAGTTTGTCATGCAAAGGCAGAGAAGAGGACTGCACCCACATAGCCTAATAAAAATCTCATCATTAAGGCTACATAGTACATTTGCACTGTTATATATATACACAAAGAAACTCCATTAACATTGATATATTTGCACCAGTGTAAGACCAAATGAGAGTCCCATAGTTTGGTAAAGTAAGCTTAACCCAGTCTTGCAAATTCCTGCACTCATTCCTCTTTTATTTCTTACCAACAGAGAAAAAACTGCAAACAATTTCACACAGTTGTCACAGGAGGAAATTGCAGATCCACAAAATTGGCCATGAATGCAGGCATTTGGATAGTGCCAAAATGTACTTGCTCTGCATATTTTTGTTTTGTTTTTTATGTTTTCAGCTAACCATACATTGAACACTATGAAGTAGGACTAATAGGAACTCAACGTTCCAACTTAGGGCACAGTTTTCTATGGGAAAAGCACCCACACTAGCAGGTATCATTATTTCTGGTCCTATTGAAGTGAATGGGATTCTTACCAAAGCTTGCTGTTAATGGTTGTGCTATTTCCTTGGAGTAAGTCCATTAAATAGTGCAAGACAAGAGGGGCATCTACCTTAGACACAAGCCCTATGAGATGCAAATGCGGCAGAGGGTCTGAGGTTGCAGTGGCCTGACAGTCTTCACTCCTGACTACTGTGCTGAGCCACCATGATAGCTCTGCCATTTCACACCATAGGCCTAGGGTGAGGGCCACTGCTATTCACGAGCCCCAACCGAGAAGACTTCTTCCCACTGGCGTTAGGGATTTCCTGCCCTAGGCAAATAAATTTATCCTTGAATTTTGTGTTTTCCTGACCATTTTATTGTATCACTTGTATAATCAAATGTGGGGATGGAGTAGCAGAGCTGGAAACTCATCTTGTTGAGTATTCCACACTCCATACTGTATCTTTTCAAAAGGTCTCTTTCCCTCCTTTGCAGATTAATTAACAGATGGGAAAGTGGCGTGCAACATCCAATTCTTATACAATAGTCAAGAAATTAGTATTATGAGCCCCAATTAGAGGAGGAGCAAAATCGTAAGTGTTCATGCTCAGTGTCAACTCTTCAGCTGTTTGAACAGAAAGAGGACTAAAGTGAATTCCCTTGCCTCATGCCTGCATATGGAAAACATCATCACCTGAGGAGGTTTTATGATTGGTTATCTGAAGTGAGTTGATATCTTGTATAAAAGCTTTCAAAAACCATCCTCATTAAACAGCTACCAGCATTCAATATAAATTACAATAACACAGATGTTCTACTCCAGGGCTTAGGAGGATTTAAGAGACTAAAAGGAGATGGCAAGGAAAGAAAAAAATCTAATTGAAATTTTTAGCAGCATGAAAATTATGAGTGGGTGAGTTAGATATAAAACATCTAAAATGATTCAACTTTTGCTGCCATTTCCTACATTTGCTTTCAATTAGCTGTAAGTATGAGAGAGACAACACATTCAGCTGGGGATCAACAAAGGTAGAAGATGTATGCAATACTGCTGGGATGAGGGGGGTTGTGTTTGTTTACTCATTTGCTAAATTTAAACTATTCACATTTAAAATAACCTGTGAGTAATACTGTGTCCAATCCAGGATATTTTAACCAAATGAGGGTAACATTTAGGTTGTTAAACTTTTAAAATGAGAAAGTTTCTATTTTGTAAGAGCAGCAGACAGTTCTAGGCCACAACGCTTAAACAAATTGATCTGGAGTAATCTACTGAAATCAGTGAGACTACTTTGAATTTAGTGGTTTGAGGACTATGGCCCAAAGGTGAAATCCTCATTCATCCAGGCATGTGAAGGGGTTGCCCAAGAGTTAACTATATAATGATGTACTGGACTAGACTTCAGTGGAAGCCAAGTCTTTGTTCATAGCAAGAGGTTTCATTGTGCAGCATGTATAACCATGGTCACTGGATTGTGACCTTGCCAACAATGTGGGTTTGCACATTGGTGAAACAATGTGCACCTATTTGCACATATAGATGAAACAAATATTCATGGCAAATATCCTATCCAAGGACTTTGCTCCATTTGAAGTGTATCTATCAAAATGAATAATAACCGAAATTCAGGGTGATTTCAGATGTTACGGCGGGCCCCAATCACCACGGGCTGTGGGGTGGTTCGGACCATGGCCCGGGGTGAAGGGGCGTGCCAACAGACGTGCACCACTTCACCCCGGGCCGTTGGGACTGGCGAACCGTGGCCTGTGGGGAATGGGGCCCACCGTAACGTCTGTCAGCGCACCGCGGATCGTGGTGGAGGCGGGGCCGGGTGGTGCAGAGTGCTGCCACACAGCCCTGCCCCCTGCATTCCACAATGCCCCTCCCTCTGCCGGACGGGCAGAATGAGCGGCCAATCCGGCCACTCCCGACACCGCATTCAGGGGCAAATGGCTTCAACCACCGGCAGGGGTAAGTGAACAGATGAGACGTTTCGTTCACCCCTGCCGTGGTGACCATTCACCACACTTCTGGACACACTCGCGTTCTCGGGTCCAGAAGTGTGGTGAATGCAAATGCGGCCCGCATTTGACTGTGGTGAACATCTGGCAGGTAGCAAACAGACGTGCACCACAGTCAAACGCGGGCTGCATTTGAGTGTGGTTCAGGCGTGGTGAATCATGGATTCATCACGTCTGAAATCACCCTCAGTTTCAACATTGGTGGATATCTGTTTTGGATATTTTGGTTTGGTTGATTGGTTGCTCAGTTATTTTTGTACCATTAGCACTATTGTGGATGCATAGTAGCCCAAATGAAGTAACCAAAAAACTGAATGTGTGTGAATATCCATACTGTCTGAATATAACTTGTGGATATTTGGATAGTTATCCAAAAATACAAATAATATATGCAAATACAAAATGCACTATTTGTTTTTCAGCCCTACCTGGAAGGTAGCTCTGGACCTGGGCATACCAATTAGAAAACTTTTGTAGATAAACATGATGCTAATTAAGCTGCCAGAAGTCAGGCATAATGTACCAGATTCCAATCTCACATCAACATAAAATGGGTTTAACTTTCCATATGTTCATACAATACTTAGTACATTTTGCACACTATTAGGTTTGCTTATAATGGATGTATATTCTACCAGGAAAGGGGGGTCAATAGCCCTATCTTTATGCCTCCTGGGGCTTGTAGTGTTTTTTAAAAATCCAAAAAGACCCCCTTACTGCCAGAAATTATCGTTAGGGTGGGAGAGTTGTCTGCAGACTGTGGAAGTCTGCGATCTCAAATATTTAGAAAGAAACTAAATACAAATGACACTGCAAGAGAAGTATGCTCTGAGTGCACATGTACATTCAGACTTGTAAACAGGATATTTATACTATCAGATAGAGGAAAAAGCACTTGAATCCAAAATGATAGACACCACAGGAAAAGTAAAGAAATTGACAGAAAGTGGAGAAGTAGTAATGGGTCACATCTTCAGCTGATGGAAGTCAGGATTTCTCTATTGGTTCTAATTAGGAAGAAGCTTGGGAGAGTGCTCTCAGGATAGCACACGTTGGAGGCAATTGAGAGTTTGTTATCTGACAGAGAAAAATGTCTTGGCTCCACACTGAGCAATTTTCAGGAGCAGAACTAACTGATTGAGCTCGCTTTACACAAGGTTAATATCTAAGTAAAAGGAAGGTACCTTTTAATATACTTTATCCTTGGTATGAAATGACCAGTCAGAAGAAGTGGGAGACATGCTGAGTCACTAAATAAAGACTCTCTGGTGCAATATGAAGGGATGGGAATCTCCAACCTGAATCTCCTGTAACCTTGTTGCTTAATTAGGAACAAAGGAAGCCAAAAGTTTGACTCTTGTTTCCTCTGACTGTGCTTCCTATACACCTCAATTCTCATCTCTTTTCCCTTTATCAACACCATTCTCCTCAAGGTAAGGGACAACTGTGACTTCATTTTACAAATGAGTTAGCAGAGAGGTGACACAGAGCCACGGCAAGGAATAGGTGCTGGAGTCAGAGAGGCCAAGGAACACAGTCCCCTCACTTTCACTGCAAAGTTACCACGGTGGTAGTCAGGACTGGGCCCAAGTATGTGTGACATGTGACATCACACAGGGCCAGATGCCAGCCGGGGCCCTGTGCCTGGGGGAAAGTGACAGCCCCCCAGCTCAGTTAAATTCTCCCATTTCTTTTCCCCAGCTATGGCAGCAGGGCAGCCAGCGGTGGGCCTCAGCAGCAGCAGGGGATGGGAGGTGGGAGGAACTACCCCTGCCCCAGCCCATCTGCCTGCTCACCTGCCCTTTCTCTCCCACTGCTACTGCAGTTGCCACCACCATTCCCACTGTGATTGGTTTAAAGGCACCCTAAGCCACCATGTGCATTCCAGTTTCCTAGTCTAGCATGCTGGGACTACATTTCCCAGCATGCCAGACTAGGAAAATGGCAGGCCCAGCATGCACACACATGCGGTGGCACAGGGCCTTTGAAAAAAAATCATATAGTGTGTGAGTGATGGTGGTGGTAGCAGCAGGTGAGCAGGCAGGTGGGGTGGTGGCAGTTCTTTCCCTCACCCCCAGGTAGTGTGTGTGTGTGTGTGTGTGTGAGAGAGAGAGAGAGAGAGAGAGAGAGAGAGAGAGCAAGCATGTGTCTGTGTGAATGTACGTGTCTGAGTGTCTATGTGACTGAGTGAGGGTATGTGTGAGAGTGTGTGTCTGTGCATGTGTGTGTGTGAGAGGAGACAGAGAGGGTGTGTGTGTGTGTGTGTGTGTGTGTATGTGTGAGAAAGAGTGTGTGTGTGTGTGTGTGTGTGTGTGTGTATGTGAGGGAGAGCAGTGCCCCACCCCTACAGAGTCTTNAGAGAGAGAAAGAATGAGAGAGAGGTGAGTTTTTGTGCAGGCGGGAGAGTGTGAGTGTGTGTGTGTGTGAGAGAGGAAGAGGTGAGTGTCCGAGTCTATGTGTATGAGAGGGGGTTTCCCTCCCTCCTATACCCACCTGTCCATGGCTGTCCCCTCCTCTCTCCTTCTGTGCCCTCACCTCTCCCCATGGCTGTCCCCTGTCTCCCCCTTATTCCTGGAGGGGAGGAGGGACCCACCACCCACCCACAGAGAGACCTACCAGAATGTTCCTGATGTCTCCTCCTGCCTAGCAGTCTATAGTCTGCCTCTGACTGACCATCAGCTCTCCCAGAAGACCCCACCCCCAATCTGAGCACCCAGTCAACCCTGTCCCTGCTAATGTTCTTCATGAACAATGTTGTTCAAAGGTTTTTCAGGGTAACTTGGGAATTATCCCCCTTAACGTTTACGTGCAATGCTGTTCCTTCCTTGTGTTGGGGGGATAGGGGGAAGTGTGGGAGGAAAGTTTGGGGGGCTATGCAAGGGGGACTCTGTAGGGGATATTGGGTGGTGGGCAGATCTGTGGGACAGAAGTGGCAAGAGGGTGCTGTTTATAGAAAGCTAAGGGTTAGGTGGTGGTGCTGATAGGGTGTGAGTGCCAGTATGAGGGCAAGTTATGCAAATTAGGTCCCACACCAAGACTTTGCACATGACCCCGCAAACCTTGAGACAGTATTTATGGATTGGAGGTGTGGATCATAGCTCCCACTATCCTAGTAGACACACAATTTTAATGTATTTGTTGGGAGGCCTATATGCTCCCCTACCCCAAAGAAAATGTCTTCAGCCAGTAGACCTGAAATGAAAAATTTATTCTTGTGGAAAGGAGGCATGAAATTTAAGGGATCAATTCTGGTTTATGTGTATGGTTTTTGTATATGTGTGCAACTGGTTTCATAATTGGTTGGGATTATTTTTCAGCCCACCTTCAATATTAGTCAATGGGCTATTGTGAAAATTGACATAAAACACATGCAAATTAGGAGGTGTCCATGCTTCTGCGCAAATGTAGGTCTGGAATGTTCAGATATGCACAAAATCATAGGTGACTCATAGGGGGGACATGGGTTGACATGTGCCCCCCCCCCCCGATTTTTGGAAGCCCTATAGAACCCCTACCCAGTTCCCCACTCCTGTGCCCCCCCCCCCCATCAACAGTTACCAGTCACCTAGCAGAAAATCACTCAACACATTGGGAATAATAATTAGAAAGACTCTTTTCTGGCACTCCTGGAAGAAGTCCAAGGCAGCTGTTCTGGGACACAGAGAGAGACTGTGCTGCCTTCCACTTGCATAAGTAAATGGAAAATTGAATTATTCATGCTAAGGGAATTGCACTGTAAGAGGATCTAATGAGGAAGATTGGTTAAGGACCCTTCATTCAGGGATGGGTACTTGGGGGTACACCCATCAAGAGGTGGGTTTGGGCTGACAGGGGTCATCCCTTAATAAAATTATGGCTGTGCCCCTGTTTTATACACAAGGGGAAACTACAAGTAGACATCAGCTAATGAGATGTCCTTTTCTCCTCCCCTTCCTACAGCTGGTGATTAGACTTCTAGTTCCATTTTGAAAATCTTTACACAGTTTGTAGGAAGCTATGATAGTCTTAGAGAACATTTGAATGGGGATTTTATACAGTCATTTACCCAAGGAACCCTATCCACTGCATTTTCCCTAGTGGTAGCAATCGAAGCATATAAGATAATGACCCCACTAACTTCCATACCAACTACATAATGTTAGGTAAAACAGAGGTGGGGAACTTTTCCATCTCCACTGGCCACTTTGAAAACTAGTGCAAGCACCACAGTTCAGACAGAAGTTGGGGAAGGTAAGGCTTAAGAGGTGTGTTGATGATGGAGGACATGGATCCGTTCCTCATCTTTGAATGCACATCTTCATCTCTTCTCGCTTTCCCTGAACTCACTCTTTCTGCACTTGAGGGTAGGTATCTGGATCTATGGGATTATAATAAAGATGTCAGTTGCAATACCATATACCCCTCTGCATCGCAGGTTACCTATCTATGAGGTAAATCAGCATCTTTATAAGAATGACACTTTTCAACTTGGAAGTTTAGATGACTGCGTAGCCTGATTTTCAAAGTTTATATGTACCTGCGATTCATACTGGCTTCAGTGGGAGCTGTCAGTGCTTAGCAGGGCATGTTTATTAAGATGTACAACGAGTTTATCTAACTTTAAGCATCCAAGTTTGGAAGTTTTAGGTAAAGTTTCTTTTAGTATTAAATATTGGCTGCAGCCAGATGACCTGCAGGGTCTGGAGCACCACAGAGCCCTGTGGCATGCAGTCATCGCTGCCACACCAGGGCCAGCGCAGGGACCTGGGCAGATGAACAGCCCCCACCCCAGAAGGAAGCCAGGTGGCTGGGCTGCTCCTTTTTGCTACCACCATGGCTGCGGAGGACCACAGCACCAGCCACATAAGTGGACAGCTGGCCCTGCCCTACCTCCCTCCAGCAGCCCAATGAAGATCCCAGCCACCCCCCACCATGAAGTGGCTATGCACGATGGGCAACAGAAACCACCACTCACAGCCTGGAAACAGTGGTACCCACATGGTGGGACAAGCGTAGTCCCTTCAGACAGGTAGCCCTGCCTTGGGTAGCCTTGCCCAAGTTGAGGTAAGGCTCCTCCACCATGCATCCTTAGAGGGACCGAGTGGGACCACCGACGAGTTAGAACTCTTTCTGGGTGTAGTGAGCATTTAGGCTCTAGTCAAGAGACCAGAGTTTCCATTGGGAGGGGGTCTGGTTGTTGGGAAGGGGGACTATGAAAAAAAAGGGGACGGGATTCCCGCTCCCCAGATTAGGAGGACTATCTTCTGGCCAAGATCATTAGGAACTCTGAGGAAGAGGCTGGAAGTGGTGTGTTCAGCTCCTGGAACCGCTTTGCCTGGTTGGCTAATTCAGAAGAGTGGCAGGAGGATCCCAGGCAGGGACAATCTACATATGTTAAAAATTCTATGACTGAGCCTGGGAAGTGGGTGTGGGCAAGGGAAGATAATCCGATGAGGAACTATTTAATGCACCAAACCGGACTTATTGCAAAAACGGTTGATGCCTTGTTTTCTAGGTTAACAGTGCTTAGTTGCTCATTTGAGAAAGTGCGGGTACAGTTGGGTGAAATTATGAGTAAACTTGCAATTGATATAGAGAAGGAGACCCCGGAGTCCCAGTCTTAGATTTCCCAGGGCTGGAATCCCGAAAGTATGCCTCAGAGATCCTTTCAAAACCAAAGTTTCAGGCAACGAAGAAGGGTCCGCTTAGTTAGGGATAGGGAGATTTATCTGTCCATTGGTAGGGACCCAAATGGGGTAGCCCATGAGTGGGACTCTATGAGGGACATGATTTTACATTTATCTGCCCTTCTCAGGAGCCCAATCCCTCGGGGTACCATTGTGGGTTTCAAGCATCTCCCTCCGAAACAATATGATTACCGGCTGTGGGTGGAATTTACTACCCACAGCTGGGTGAAGGCAATATTTAAGGCCAGGAAGTACTTGCTGGCCAGGGGGGTGGCTATTGATAGGGTTTGGGGATTTAATCATGAAAAACTGGCAAAGTTGCAGGCCCTGGATAATTCAACTCTGAGGTCTTCTCCCAATAGGGTTCCCCTGGGCACCCAAGTGTCGCGGTTGGCAAGCAAGCCCGCGGGAGTGGGGGAGGCTTTGTGGCCAGTATTAGGCCCCCCTTCTGCCTTAGATGCTGTAACTAACTTGGTGAATTTTGAACCAGACTCTCAACAAGCTATGGAGTTAGGGGTACAAGGTGATGTCCAACAAGGTATTAAAGGGGAAAGAGAGGGCCAGAAGTTAGAAGTGGCTAGTGACTTAGCTAAACCTATATCGCAACCAGAGCGCTGAATAATAACCTACCATCAATCCCCCCGGCCATTGATTTTATAGATGGGGTGGCAGCATTCCTTCTGGGAGATGGGGCTGAGACAGAGCCAGCTAGATTGGGGAAAAAATTTCAGGCACTATCGGTTTTAGAACAAGACAGTTTCCTTACCAGGCTGGGCCGGTTAGGGAAATTGACTAGAGGACCAGAAGTTGAATATAATGCTCCCCATTTAGTGGTGGGAAGGAACCCGTTTGTGCGGGATAATGATCAATGGATGGCGGCTAGGATGTTGGACCCAGGGGAGTTGGGTTCACCTACCCCCTTCATCTTTAAGGGGGCAGGAATTGTGGAAGGGGGACACAAGAGTAATAAGATCAATGAGGGGCAGGTGGGAGACCAAACCGAGATCAGTAATGTTGTGGTCTTGGACCCCACCCAATTCACTATTGAAGCAACCAGCGCCTCTACATAACCTAAGGTCAAGGGGGTATCAGGAAGGGTTTGCAGACTTCCCAAGCCCATAGCAACTGGAAGAGGGTCGGAGCAAACCACTTCTGGGACACCATTTTCATTTATTTCATGGAATATATAGGGGCTTAGATCCAAGGTATGTGATAAGGAGTGGCTTGAATTTATAGACCAATTCGATGTGGTCTGCCTCCAAGAGACGTGGATGAAGGAGGAGGAGACCCTTAGTCTTAAGGGCTTTGCTGTCCACTTACATGGGGGTTCCAAAAGGATAGGTCAAGGCCGTATATCAGGGGGCCTTGGGCTTCTAATCAAGGATGCGAGAACTCAGGCCTGCCTTATCATAAAGTAGGAGAGAACGGAATTCCAAATAGTATGGTTAAGGCCAAACACCCAACAGCAAGACCAGTATATCTTGGTTAACGTTTATATTCCTCCTGTCTCCTCTAGGTATTATGAATCTGATATTTGGGGGGCCTTGGAAGGAGAGATCCTTAGGCTGGAAGAATGCTACCCACAAGCTATTGTGGCACTTGTGGGAGATTAGAATGCTCAGCTAGATAAATACAGTTTAGAGGGGATAAACATGGACTCCTCGAGTATCCAGGGCGAGGAGGGAGCTGTAAGGAACCGCCTGTCTCAGGTGGCTGTGGGCAGTGTGGTGCGGGTTGCCAGGCAACCGGGGAGAGGGGGGGGAAGTCCTGCCCAGCTGTAGCACATTTTGGCGAAAGCTCCCGGGTCAGAGATGGGCGGGGACTCTGCCCAGGATACTATGGCTTGCTAATTGACTGGCCTATATTAACCACAGGCAGGGCTGAGAGCCCTTGCCGGTAATCAGTTCTGAGAAGCTGGCCCCTTGAATTTTGGATTCTGGTATTGCCTGTGAGAGCCTGAGAGAGAGTGAACTAATCCTTGTCTGTGTCTTGTTCGTTACCCTTCCCTGGAGAGCGTGTGGTGAGTGCAAGTGAGTGAGTGTGGTATTGCTTATTGGTCTTGTTGTGTGTTGTAGTAATTGGTGCCCCTTATTCCTATTTGTTTCTTCTTTCCCCCCCACCTTCAGTAGTAGGGACACTTGACCTTGCCCCACTGCTTACCAGAGTGAACGCCCTTTCCCACCGCCCTACTCCCTTTTCCCCATTTCCTTTCCCTCCCAGTGTTCCCTCTTGTTTCCCTGGAGTCCTTCCTTTCCCCCTTGCTACCCACTGTGTCCTGGGGTCCTGGTCCTAGGTTATTCCCCCAATTGCGTGACTGTCTTGTATTGTGCCCTTCAGTGTTGGGGCAATTGCCTGTTCTCTGAACTTCCCAATGATGAGCAGGGCTACTCTCTGAGTCAGAGAGACAGCCCAACTAAGACCCTGAGGGATCCTTTTTCCTCCGATAGATATTTGAGACAAGGCTGCCCTTTTGTGTGTCTTCCCCTCTCAGTGTGTGTTAGCCTCCCCTTGCTACCCCCTACCTTCCCATATCTTCCCCCTCTTCCCTTTACCAGCCGTGACAGGAGCCCATAGGATAGGCCACTCGAAATGCCAATTAGAGGGGCTTATTACCAAATTAGATCTATCAGTGTTGAACAATGAGTACTTGGACAACCCCCAAGAGGGATTTACCTTTATAGGCCCTCAGGGTAGGAGTAAGGTTGATTTGATCTTGGTGGATGCACATAATAAGGGGAAGTTTGGACCAGTTGACTTAGTGGTAAGGCCAGAGAGTGATCATATGGTCCTTTCCTGGTGTTTGGGGGAAGAGGGCCTGATAGTTCCCCAGATGGATAAGAACACCATGATCAAAACTATTAAGGAAATGACACTCCCAGATTTGGCTCAAGAACTAGGAAGGCTCCAATCATCCCCTTGCATACAGCAATTAGTTCTACAGTTGGAGATGGCTGAGGAAATTGAGGAAGTATTGGCTGTTTTTAAGGAGATGATGCATGGGATATTGGATCCTCTTCTTGGGAAAGTGAGGAAGCAAATAAGTGACCATGGGTGTCCATGGTTCGACGGCCAATGTAGGAAGGTGAAGAGACGACTTGCATCCTTGAGAAGAACATGGGTCAAGGTCCAGACTGATGGGTCAAAAAGAGAGTTTGGGTTATGGAAGGTGATATATGCAAAACTCTTGATTAGTAAGAGGAAAGAATACTGTAATCGGCAGTGGGCCAGGATGAGGGTCGATTATGACACTGGGGACTCTAGTCGATTTTGGTCCTCGCTGAATGAAATAATTAGACTAAGGGGAGAGACTGGTGGGCAAGAAATCCCCAGCTCTGACTGGATGTCCTTTTTGGGGGGATTGTATTCCTAGCCCCATGAAGGGGAAGCGGAAGTGGGGTTGGCCCCTGTTAGGGAAGAGGGAGATTTTCGGTGTTGGCAGTATGAGGATTTTTCCCCAGGAACAATTTTGGAAGTGATTTTTAAGCTCAAACCAAAGGGGGCACCGGGCCCGGACTGTGTGACATCCGAAGTTTTGCAAGCAACTCCAGGTTGGTGGGCTAAGGTCCTCTCATCTCTTTTTCTCCGGGTTGCCAGGACAGGTGGGGTCCCCGCTTCCTGGAGGCAAAATTTGATTGTTTCCATTTTTAAAAAGGGGACAAAAAGAGATCCAGGACGCTATCAGCTCATTAGTCTCTTATCAAATGTGGGCAAGTTGTTTGCAAAGGTCTTGCTTGCCCACTTGGAGAGGTGGGTAGAGGAAGGGGCTTTGATTCCCCAGGAACAGTTTGGCTTCGTAAAAGGCAAGTCCACAACAGACTGTGGATATATCATTAGACATCTCATGCACAAATATTACAAAATCAGGAAGGGTAAAGTATATCTCGCCTTCGTTGATCTGATGAAGGCGTTTGATAGTGTTCCAAGGTCTAGACTCTGGGACAAGCTCAAAAAGTTAGGGATAAAAAGTAGATTACTTATTCCTATCTTTCAATTATATAACAACAACGAAGCAAGAATAAAGTTGGGGAGGGGAATAGCAACAGAAACATCGATTCCAATTAAGAGAGGGGTCCGGAAGGGGTGCGTGTTGGCTCCACTCCTTTTTAATCGCTACTTATCAGATTTAGTGAGCTACATCAAGCCGGAGGAAACGCATGCACTCAAGATTGGGGTTACCTTTGTGCGATTTGTGCAATTTGCAGATGATATAGTGCTGCTTTCGCAAACAGAAAAAGGGATGAGATGAGCATTGGAAGCCTTCAGGGAATTTTGCCAAACCAACGGCATGGAGGTTAATCCCTCCAAGTCTAAAATCATGGTATTGGGGAAAAAGATTCGGCCCCCAAACTGGGATACCAAGTTGGGGAGAATAGAAGTGGTGAATACCTTTAATTACTTAGGGGTAACCATATCCAAACATGGGTCATGGTATCCTCATCTGCAGACTAGAGTGGTAACGACTACTAGGGCAGTTAGAATGCTCACTAGGGCAATCTATCTATCAAAGGGAGTTTCCCGATCTACCTTCCTAAAAGTGTACCAGGCTAAAGTTCCTGGAGTTTGGGATGGAATTGGTCCCCATGCCCAATGTATTGCTCCTTGAGAGAGTACAAAATCTATTCTTGAGAAGGCTGCTGAGGGTGGGCCCTAGTGTTCCAGGTGCTGTCCTGAGGGTTGAGGTTGGGATTCTTTCAATTCAGGCCTTTATTAGAATTGCCTATGTAAGATACTGGGTGAGGTTACTGTATAAGCAAGAAAATTCCTTGATCGCAGGGTGCCTTAGGGAAAATCTAACATATGCAGGGTCCAGGGGGTATCCCTGGATCAACTATCTGGGGCAATTGATTAAGAGGCTGGGGTTTTTGTTCGACTATTTTCAAGGGAAAACCCTAGAAGGAATTAAAACCGAGTTATGTGGGAGGATTCGGGACATGGATAAGCAAGAAGACATGACAGTAGTTAGATCATGGAAGGAAGCCCCATGGCTGGGTCAAATAAAGCAGATGTCTTACTTCAAACCATATTTGGACCAGCTTGAGAACCCTACCTTAAGGCAAGTATATACTTATCTCCGCCTCCAGTTAGTGCAGACCCCAGTGATGGAGGGTAGATGGCATTGTATCCCGTTTTCGAGGAGACTCTGTAGTTGTTCTTTGAGAGAAATGGGCACCATAGACCATCTGGTTTTGAGATGTCCTTTTTTAGAACATCTTTGAGCAGTATGGCTAGCTCCTTTGTTGGCTAGTGGCCTTACCCTTGGAGACGAAGGAGCGTATTTTTATCTTCTTACCCAAACCCATGAGGAGGTGGTAAAGGCCTTGGCCTCGTTTAGCCTCCTGGTGTCAAAGAGGGGGGTCTTAGACATCCTAGGCAATGCCTAGGCAATTTTTGATTAGATGACTGGCAAACTGAGTAAACTAGGCTATTTTCGGGGGTATAGGCCAGTTCATATCAGTCTTTCTCTGCTTCCTCATGTTTGCCTTAAACACAGAGGCGTACCTCATAGTGCAATTGAGAAAGTATAAGGTATTATGTTATTTTAAGTTTTTATTCATATGGGGTTATAATATCTGTATGTTTTATCAAGTGGTTTATATTAAACATGTATCTGTTATTTGTACCTTTGGTTATAAATGTTTGTATGTCAGGCCATGGCGAAAGCTAGTGCCAATAAACAAACAAACAAACAAAAAACAAGTTTTTGGACCGAACGACCGAACATCCGAACACTGTTCTGTTCATACATCCCTAATTCCCACTCCCACCCAATTTCCTCTTGATTCTACTTTCCTTGCTATGCTTCAAACAGAGTTCCCTATTACTGACCCTAAAAGGACCTGTGTAGACTGCTTTACTTAGGCCACCCAACTTACATCTGCAGGTTTGTGTTCTCCACAGATGTGTGTGCATGCAGCACATTACAGCACTCAGACATGAATTTGCTCTAACATTTATTATACCTACAGGCACTGGTGGCTGGTGAACTTTTAGGTTGGTGGGATGGTAGGTGGGACCAGCATTTTTGTTTCACACTTACATGGTCAATGGAATAGAACACACAATGGGTGTTTTTACACACATATTTCTCCGGCATGTTTGCTGTTACATCCTGAACTTTCTGTCTGTCTAAATCACTCACCCATATCTTAAACATCTGGCTCTTTGAACTTTTGCATAGAACGTCTCCCAGAACTTTTGTGTATAAAAAGAACTCCTGGAAAACTGCTTTGCTCCAGGCAGCTGTGGTCACTTGGTTTCCATGGCAGCCCCTCACATCTATTGCTGCGGCTACTTTAGGTTGCTTCAGGGCAGTGTTTGTGTGAAGAATGCATCCAGGATCTGTCTCAGGGGAGTGTGTGTGTTAAGAATGCAACCGGAACTTACTTGTGGACTTTTAAACTCGGAAGATTGAAAGGTCAACACTTTTAGGTGTGTCTAAAAATGCCCAATGAATGAAACAACTACAGTGTATGCAGAAAAAAAACCCCTACACAATGGTGGTGACATGCTGAGCAAAATGCAAAGTTTTGTGTGAAAAAATCCAAAAGGGAAAACCAGCATTTGCTCTTGTAGATCAGGTGATAGAAAAAGAAATGGCAGCTTAAGACTTTAAATCTGTTTTAAATAAAGGGACATTATATGCATGTGCAATTTATTTCACTTTCTAAAAATGCTATTTTCAAAAGAAGAATCCTCTCTGGAGAGAAACCCTGACACACAGGAGAACCCTTTCATGTAGCCTTACTGAGAAATGCTACAGGGTGAGTTCAGTCCTCAGTACACATCAGAGAATTCATCCTACCAGGGAAAGGCCCTATTAATGTCTAACAGTGGGGAAAGCTTTTGTGTGAACTTCAGTCTTAGTATGCATGAAAGAACCCAAACAGTTCCCTCATTCTCACCCCTTACCACAGCTGCAGTTGTAGTTGGGAGAGAGGAAGGCATGACTAGAAGAGGTAGCATGGAGCAGAATGCTTTAGCAAACAGTATAGTAGTCCAAAAGCTTAGCTACTAAACCACACTGATGGTGCTGCATTTCTAATCCCTCACCTCAGACCAGCCCCTCCCATCCCTGCTCCCCTTCCCTTACATTAGGAGTAGGAAACCTTAGGCCTGGAGGCTATATGTGTTGCATGAGAAGTTTTTATTTGACCCCATTCTAGTTCCTGAATCTGGCCCTTATATCCAGTTCCCTTCCACAAGAACTGAAAATCTAAGTTCAGGGTAGGGGAACAGAGATGAGGCCATACACACAAGGATAGGGGATAGATCCAGGGCACAGATCCATGATCTGGATCCTTCCCTTCCAGAGTACACTCCATAGGCACCACTGCCTCCAGATTGTATGTAATAGAGACAAAGTAGTACAGTGGTATCTTTAATTGGACCTACTCCAGTTGGTGGAGGTATGCAAGTTTCAGATCTCACAGGGTCCTTCGTCAGGCAGGTCTGGAGTTACTAAATGAAGAAGCAAAGCAGAGGTATATAGAGTGGTGTGGGGGTGTCCATTGAACTCAGAGGGAGTGGAGGGAAAGGAGAGAATGAAGTAGGGACAGTACTGCAATACAATAGGGAAAATAGTATACAACAAAGTAGTAGCTATTGATAGTAAATAACTTAAGGTTACCTGTAACTGTAGACAGGAGCAAAGAATTTACAAATTACTGTCATGTCTGAATGAACAGAGAAAAGCAGAGGTATTTATTATTTATTATTATTATTATTATTATTATTATTAACATTTATATAGCGCCAGTCATGTGACCTGGTGCTGAACAGAACATAGAAATATACGTGGTCCCTGCCTGTGGCTTACAATCTAAAAGACAAGGAGGGGGAGACAGGGAGAGGGGACAGTGGGAGAGACAGGGGAGAAGACAGACAAACATTCAAGCAGATGCGAAGATACAGGTGTGTGTGCTTGGCTTGGTTACAATCAGGTTGTGGCCATCTGCAGAGGAGGGCAGACAGTAGGTATATGGAAATGTCTAGCAGGGTTTGGGAAAGGCTGCGAAGAAAAAGTGGGTCTTGAGGAGGGATTTGAAGGAGCAAAGGGAGGGGGCAAGGCAGATGTGGGCAGGGAGGGAGTTCCAGGCATGGGGGGCAGCGAGGGAGAAGGGTAGAAGGCGGTTAGGTGAGCAGTAGAAATGAGTGAGAGTGAGGGAGGGGATAGAGAAGAGCGGAGAGCACGTGCAGGAGTGCGTAGGGAGATTAGGTTCCTAGAGGTAAAGGGGAGCTTGGTCATGGAGTGTTTTGAACGTGAATACAAGGAGTTTAAACAGGATACATTCAGGAAGGGGGAGCCAGTGGAGAGAGAAGAGGAGGAGAGGCTGCACATAGTTAAGGCGACGGGCAGAGTGAATGACCTTTGCAGCAGAGTTTTGGATTGCGATAAGGGGGGACAGGTGAGAGCGGGGGAGGCCAGCAAGGAGGAGGTTGCAGTAATCGGGCAAGAGATAACCATGGCATGAACAAGGGTTTTAGCCGAGGAGGTAGAGAGAAAGGGGCAAATCCGAGCAATGTTATCAAGGGCAAATCGGCAGGATTTGGCAACAGAGTCAATGTAAGGTTTAAAGGAGAGGTGTGTGTCAAAGATAAAGCCCAAGCTATGGGCTTGGAGAACAGGATGGATGGTGACTCCATCGATGCAGATATGCAGGTTAGAGGGAGAGGAAGAGGAGGGAGGAAAAATGAGGAGTTTGGTCTTGGCCATGTTGAGCTTGAGTTGACCTCGGGACATCCAGGCGGAGATATCAGAGAGGCAGTTGACGAGGCGTGAGCGAACAGAAAAGGAGAGAGAGGAGGTAGAAAGATAGAGTTGGGTGTCATCAGCATAGAGATGATATTGGAATCCATGGGAAGCAATAATTTTGCCAAGGGACAGGGTGTAAATAGAGAAGAGGAGAGGGCCAAGGACAGAGCCTTGGGGGACCCCAACC
>QEPC01010328.1:595023-621548 GCA_003113815.1 Sphenodon punctatus
CCCCAACCTTACTGTTGTCTGTTCTTCTCCCCGCAGGTGTCTGGCGGGGACGAGAAGCGGCGGCGGCGGCCCCAGCAGCGGGACTCAGCGGCGGCAGTGGCAGCGGTGGCAGCAAGGCGAGCGGAGCTCCAGAGCCCCCCCGCAGCAGCTACAAGCAGGTAGGTGGTCAGTTTCAGATGTTCTCCCTGCAGGCTCCCTGAAGTGTGTTCTTCAAGCCAGTAAGTCCTGACGCTCATCTAAAAGAGGTCTAATGGAGAAATTTCCACCCAGATTAATTTTCCAAGCTTAATTGAGTTCTCTCTGATTTTTTAAAAATAATATTTCTCTTCTATAGCTGTCTTTCTATGGATACGAAAGCAGCGTGACAAAGGGTGCTTTTAGACAGACAGCAGCCCCAGTTCTGCCTGCACCAGCTGACTTCACCCCTGGGCTGGACTATTCAGCTAAAGGCAGCCCCACTAAATGTGCAACTGGAGCAGGTGCTTCCAAAAACACTCTGGAATATTCCAGAGTGCTGGCAACAGAGTAGGCCAGCTAAACTCGAGACACTGGCCCAAAGCAGACCTACTATCCATCTGCTTAGTGGGTCTAAGCTGCTGCTCCACTTTCAGCTGGTTGTTGCCCCAGGAAATGCCATGGGTTTGCCAACACCAGCCTAGAGTATTGGGCGATTGCCTGTAACTCTACGGTGTGTGTGTGAGGGCACCAGGCATCTAAAGCGGACTCATGCGGGACTGGAAGAAGACAGATGCAGGGTTGCACTCCCAGAATTTGTCTTCAGCATTATTGAAAAACTTGCAACTTTATTTGGAGTCCCAGAGCAGTTCAGATGGAAGGATGCCGCCACATCCGTCCAAAAACACCCAAAGTGGTAGTCTACACTATGGGATGTAGTGAAGAATTAAGTTCTCAGTATGCGTATGCTTCAGCTGCAATGGAATGAAGCTACCAATTCCCCTCAAAATAGTGTTACCAGCTGTATTTTTTTTTAAAAAAACCCTCTCCCCACCTCCTGAGGTGGTGTGTTTTGTTTTTTGCTCTTTACAGAACAAACAAACAAAAAAATAAGTCTATGATCCACTGTTGATCTCAGGCTGCTTTTATACGAGGCACTGAAAAGCACCTCCTGAGTCCTGCATTGAGAGAAAAGCGGTACGGGGAGTGTTTACATGCTCTCCGCGCTGCTGGAAGTGACGTGCTCGTCGTCGGCAACTCTTCCCAGGCAAATCCTACCATCGTGGCTCCATGGGTGCTACACACAGGCAAATCCTGCTGCTGCCGTCTCTGCTGTTCCACGGGTTCTGTGCCCTTGCAATCCAATGTGTACTTCTGCTGCTGCCGACCGTGATGGTGACTAGAACTGGACAACCCAGCATAGAGCGAGCAGAACTGGCGGCCAGCCAGCCTGAAACACCCATCCAAGCAGGGGTTCCTAGCACCAAGCCCTGGCCGGGCCTCTGCCACTGCTCCACCAATGCCATCCAGCCTGCAACGCCCAGCCAAGCAAGGGTGGCAGCCACTCCAGCCCCAGGACCCACCATCAGGGTTCTGGGGCGGTCATTCCAACACATCAAGAAACAGCCAGCCACTCCAGACCCAGGACCCACCGTCAGGGTTCTGGGGCGGTCATTCCAACGCATCAAGAAACAGCCAGCCACTCCATCCCTAGGACCCACTGTCCTGGTTCTGGTTCAAGGCAGGGAGGGTTGTCCGTCCACATCATCCAGAACCTGCCACTCTAGTCCTAGGACCCACCATCCGGGTTCTGGGGCTTATGGTCCAGGCATGGAGGGCTGTCATTCCACTTCATCCAGAAGCTGTCACTCTAGTCTCAGGACCCACCATCAGGGTTCTGGGGCCATCATTCCACTCACAGAGAGTCATTGTTCCACCACATCAAGTAACAGCACACTCCATCCCCAGGATGCACCGTCCGGGTTCTTGGGCCTACATTCCAGGCAGGGAGGGCTGTCATTTCACGTCATCCAGAAGCTGCCACTCCAGCCCCAGGACCCATCATCAGGGTTCTGGAGCCATCATTCTGCTCACAGGGAGCCATCATTCCACCGCATCAAGAAACAGTCAGCCATTCCATCCCCAAGACCCACCATCAGGGTTCTGGGGCTGTCATTCCGCTCAGGGGGAGCTGTTATTCCACCAAAACAAGAAACATCCAGCCACTCCATCCCCAGGATCTACTGTCAAGGTTCTGGGGCCTACATTCCAGGCAGGAAGGGTTGTCTATCTATGTCATCCAGAAGCTGCCACTCTAGTCCCAGGACCCACCATCAGCGTTCTGGGGCTGTCATTCCGCTCACGGGGAGCCATCATTCCACCGCATCAAGAAATAGCCAGCCACTTCAGCCCCAGGACCCACCATCAGGGTTAAGATCATAAGAACATAAGAAGTGTCGTACTGGGTCAGACCAATGGTCCATTGAACCCAGCATCGTGTCTCAGACAGTGGCAAATCACAGGGGCCTGGGAGAAGCACCCAACAGGTCACCATGCTACCCATTCCCTGTGGGTCATCGCCAGGCTCCCGACAGGAAATGGTTTTCTTCCCCAATCCTATCTGGCTAAAAGCTGCTAATGGACCTATCTTCCAGAAACTTGTCCAAACCTCTTTTAAACTCAGCTATACTGGTGGCCTTGACCACCTCCTCTGGCAGTAAATTGTATGCTGAGTGAAAAAATACTTTCTTTTCTGTTTTTACTCTGCCACCTGTGAGTTTCATGGCGTGTCCCCTAGTTTTAGTACTAGTTGAGAGGGTAAATAACCATTCCCTGTTTACAAGTCCCACACCACTTATGATTTTATAGACCTCTATTCTATCTCCTCTCAGACGTCTTTTTCAAGCTGAAGAGCCCCAACCTATCAAGCCTCTCCTTATACGGGTGTTGTTCCATACCCTGGATCATTTTTGTTGCCCTTCTCTGTACCTTTTCTAGTTCCGCTATGTCTTTTTTGAGATGGGGCGACCAGAACTGCACACAGGTGTGGTCGCACCATTGATTTGTATAGATGCATTATGACATCCTCAGTTTCATTCTCTATCCCCTTGCGAATAATTCCTAACATTCTAGTTGCTTTTTTGACTGCTGCGGCACACTGGGCTGAGGATTTCGGTGTATTATCCACAATCACTCCCAGATCCTTTTCCTGAGTGGTAACTCCTAACTTAGTACCCAGCATTGTATACTCATAATTTGGATATTTTTCTCAATGTGCATCACTTTTCACTTGTCCACATTAAATCTCATCTGCCATTTAGATGCCCAGGCACCCAGTCTTGTAAGATTTTGCTGCAGCTCCTCACAGTCTTCTCGTGTTCTGATTACTCTGAATAACTTGGTGTCATCTGAAAATTCGATCACCTCACTTTTAATGCACTTTTCCAGATCGTTAATGAATACATTGAAAAGAACTAGTCCTAGTACAGATTAGGACTGTAGCAGAATGTCGCAATGGTAGCTATTTCCATTAGAAACAGTGTTTCTGCAATTAGTGGTATGGCATGGCAGAGGCTTTCATTCCGCTAGTTTCATTCCACTACTTCCGCAGCTCCACTAATTTCATTCCGCTACTTCCACAGGTTTCGCAAAATAGTGGAAACATGACATTTCCGCTACTTCCGCCATTCCGCCAGCACCACAAAATAGCAGAACAGCAGTTTTCTGACAGTTTCCAACAATTCCGCAATTTTTCCGATAGTTTCCAATTTGCAGAATGCCGGCAGAATTAGTGGAATGTCAGCAGAAAAGCCGCAGTGTGGCGCGGGCAATTCCGAAATGGCGGAATGGAATCACGACGGTAACAGCTGCTGCCACATCAGCCCTAGTACAGATCCTTGGGGCACACCACTTTTTACATCCCTCCATTGTAAAAACTGGCCATTTAGTCCCACTCTTTGCTTCCTATCCTTTAACCAGTTACCAATACATAGCAAAACACTACCTCCTATTCCATGACTTTTTAATTTTCTAAAGAGTCATTTATGTTGACCTTAACAAAAGCTTTCTGGAAATCCAGGTACACTATGTCTTCTGGGTCTCCCCTGTCCACATGCTTGTTTACGCCCTCAAAGAATTCCAAGAGATTAGTGAGACTTCCCTTTGCTAAATCCATGCTGACTCTTTGCCATTAAGCCATGTTTATGAATATGCCCTGTGATTCTGTTCTTAATTATAATTTCCACCATTTTGCCTGGCATAGACATCAGGCTTACCGGTTTGTAGTTTCCAGGATCACCTTTGGATTCCTTTTTAAATATTGGGGTTACATTTGCCACCCTCCAGTCCTCAGGTACAGTGCCAGATACCAATGGTGCATTACAAATTACTATTAGTAGGTTTGCCATTTCACATTTGAGTTCCTTCAGAACTCGGGTGACTACCATTTGGCCCTGGTGATTTGTTCGTATAAGCTTGTCAGAACATAGGCTTGTTCTGGGGCTGACATTCCAGGCAGGTAGGGCTGTCGTTCCACTTCATCAAGAAGCTGAAATTCCAGTCCCAGGACCCACCATCAGGGTTCTGGGGCTGTCATTCCACTCATGGGGAGCTGTCATTCCAGTGCATCAAGAAACAGCCAGCCACTTCTGTCCCAGGACGCACCCACGTGGAGGGTTCTTATTCGCTTATTCGCTACATACACATCAATTCTGGCATCAAGAAACAGCCAGCCACTCCATCCCAAGGACCCACCATCAGGGTTCTGGGGCCTACATTCCAGGCAGGTAGGGCTGTCCATCCACGTCATCAAGAAGCCGCCACTCCAGTCCCAGGACCCACCCTCAGGGTTTTGGGGCCTATTTTGCAGGCAGGGAGGGCTGTTGTTCCACATTATCGAGAAGCTGCCACTCCAGTCGCAGGACCCACCATCAGGGTTCTGGGGCAGTCATTACACTCACTGGGAGCTGTAATTCCACCGCATCAAGAAACAGCCAGCCACTCCAACCCAGGACTCACTGTCAGGGTTCTGGGGCCTACATTCCAGGAAGGGAGGGCTGTCCATCCATGTTATCCAGATGCAATAGGGGTGGTGCTGCTGCTCAGCCTGCTGCTGTTGCTGCTACTTCTAGGGCTCGGGCAGGGATAGACCCTGCTGTCTGAAAGGGGTGGATGCTCCCACTCCCAACATCCCCAGGGGTGTCCTGCTGCTTCTGCTGCTGCTGCTGCTGCTGCTGCCGTGCACTCTCCAGAGCCCTCTCTGCCTCTCCACCAGCTCACCCTTCCAGTGCCCATAGAGTGTCAGGATATCCCATTCCGCCCCATAGTACCCTGTAGGTGCCCCACTGTCTGTCACCAATTGAACCTGGTACAAGGCAGCTTTCTGCTTGAGAAACCACTCGAGCATCAGGAACATGGAGGAATTCCACCAGGTGGACACATCCTTCCTGAACTGGTTCACTGGGGAGCCTTTCATGGCCTGCATTGCCAGGAGGAGGTCTCTGCCCATAATGCTTCCATTAAAGAACCCAGCCAGCTTCCTCCCCTGCTTGATCAGGGAATGAAGGGTGCCTGGCCCAATCCCCTTCTCCCCAATCCCAGAGCATCCCTGACCACCAGGTGAAGGATATGTGTGGTGCAAGGGATGCTGGTGAAGTCCCCCTCATGGACTGCCCTCAAGATGTTGGTCGTGTTAATGGTCACCACATACACCATGGTGAAGGCAGCAGGAATGCTCGATGTTCCAAGAAGTGTGGGGGCCGAAGCATCCATGACTTTCGCCTGAAGCAGGTCCCACCTATACCCTGCTTCGGGACCCCTCCTGTCACTGCCAAATGCTGCCTCCAGGTCCTGTCACCAGTGCGTCATCAGTCACTGCCAGATAGGATTTCTGTGCATTCCTACTCAACCACAGGTTAGTGGTGAAGTGGACGGTAGCACCCCCAGACCCTACCATTTGCTCCCTCACCCGCTCCTTTAAAGCCCGGTACAGGGCTGGCACCACCTGCTGACTCAGGGTGGTGCTGGCAGGTCTCCAGTTCTGCTTGCTCTGTGCTGTACTGGGTTCTCCAGTTCTAGTCACCATTAGAGCCGGCATTGCAGGCTGCCAGGCATCAACGGAAGCCCGGCCAGGACTCGGTGGCTCCCACCCCTACTTGGCCGGTTGTTTCAGGCTGCCAGGCATTGGTGTCAGCCTGACTCAGGGTGGTGTACAAGAGCAGCTTAAACTGGGGGGCCCCAGAAAGGATGGTGGTGCCCACTATCTGAGTTCACATGTGCTGCCAAAAGTTTGGGAGCAACCATGGCTCTATCAATATCAGCATCATGTTCCTCCTGGCTAAGTGTGCACCAGGGACCCATGTCTTTTTTTTTCTTTCTCGTTATTTAAATCCATCATTTTTGTATTTATAAATATCAAAATTCATTTTTGTTTTTGCTTTTGTTTGCAATTTCTATTGGCTTCAATTGAAAACACATTTTTGGCTGTAGCTTTTTTATTTCTCATTATATTTTGATACAACTTGTGGGGATTGTACCTACAATGGAGGGAATTACATGTACCAACCTCCAGAAAGATAGAAAAAGGACTCTGATTTTATAAGCAGTTCAATTATGCTATTTTGCAATGATCTGCAAAATACATTCCTGGCTGTAACATATTTGTCTCCCATCTAATGTGGATGAAACTTGGCAAGTTAATACCCCTCCCCATGTTTACTATCTATGCCAAGGACTGGATAAAGGGTCCTGGTGGTATAAGCAATTAACTTATAAATGTATGTCTGACTGTAACATCTTTTTAGTCCAATCAGTGTATATGAAATTTGGTAGGGCTGTATCTCAAACTTTCAGGATCATCTCTGCCAAATATAAGAAAGATGTGATAAAGGGTTCCAATTTTATAAGCCTGCACAGCATATGCAGACAATGAACCTACGCCAGGAATTCTCTTATGTGTCACTGTGGTATGAGATCGGTTTGTGATGCCAATTGGCCAGCAGAAATGTCAACCAAATATCCTCATTCTGTGCTGTGACCATCCCAACTTTTCTCCCCCACTTGTTACTGGGAAATCGGAAGCATCTGTTTAGGAAAGAGCCAATAGAGATTCTCTTATGTCCTCTGTCACAGTGCTGCAGGATGTGATTGTGATGATAATTGGACAGCCTGGATGTGTAAACCATGTCTGCTTCTGACTGGCACTGCATGTGCTGCTATTTATCTGAATAATGGTCTTCAAGGAGACAACTTCAATTGCTTATAAAATTGGGTCCCTTTATCAAATTGTCCTGTAGTTTGGCAGAGATAGCAGGGAAGGTGTGTGATAAATTACAACCAAACTATGTGCAAACAGGATGGAATATAAAAATATTACAGCCAGAAATGTATTTTCTAGTTAATAGATTATAACATCAGGACATTTTATCCAATATTTCTGAAATTTGGCATGATTGGTACACTAGTGGAGGGACTTAAAATTCCCAGGTTTCATGCAAATTGAATGGAAGATTAAAAAAAATGTAGCCAGGAATGTGTATGTAGCTTTTCTTAAAATCACAACATTCAATTGCTTCTCCAATCTTTTCAAAATCTGGTACCTATGTGTCCTCCATTGTAGGTACAATCCCTCCTAGTTTCATCATAATTGAATAAGAAACAAAAAAGTTATAGCTGGTAATACATTTTTTTATTTGTTTCCATTAGTTCAAAAACAAAAATGTGTTTTCATTTTTGTTTTCATTTATTATTATTATTATTATTATTATTATTATTATTACAATAACTAAAAAAAATAATGTTTTTCGTCTTTGTTATCATAACAACAAAAATGAAATGCACACCCCTACTCCTGGCCAGGGTTTCTGTGGGGGACAGAGAGACCTGCTGCCTGCAGGGAACTGGAACTAATCCCTAGCAGTGCTGGATCCAGGAAAGTTTAGGCCCAGTGCCAAATGGTAGCATGAGCTCCCTCCATTTTAGTTCCTGTGGGTCTGTGTATCACCCCAGAGCTTCTCACATTCATGCTTTCATGTTTTTCCATGGACTCCATAGCTTACTGGGTTCCTGTTGGGCCCCCAGCATAATGGGGCCTGCACACAACTGCACAGTTTGCATGTACCCAGATTTAGCCCTGATCCCCAGAAGACAGCATCTGCTCCCAGTCTGCCTACATTAGCATTAACTGATCCGTGTCTGGTAGCAGCCAGCTGCCCACTCTAAGGCAGAATTGGGTGAACATCTGGCATCCACCGAACTGATGAGTAGGTGACTCATGAGCTACTGTGGGCTACTGAGAACTGCTGTTTCATTTGGAGGGGTTTGCAATTCATTTTCATTATTATAACACAAATGAAAATGTTCATTTCCCCCCCATTATTGTAATAAAGAAAAATACAAAAAATAATAATGGAAACAAAAAATCCACAAAATTTTGTTTTCAAAATAATGGGAAAAACATAAAAATGCATTTCTGGATATACCTTGTTTGTTTCTTATTCAATTACAATGAAACTTGGAGAAATTTTACCCACCAACAGAGGGTATTATGTGTTCCAAATTTAAGAAATATTTGATAAAGGGAAATGATTTTATAATCAATTGAAAATGAATGTTATGATTTTAAGAAAAGCTACATACACATTCCTGGCTACAGTTTCTTTATCTTCCATTGAATTTTCATGAAACCTGGGAAGATTATGTCCCTCCCCAAGATTACCACTCCTGCCATATTTCAGAAAGATTGTACAAAGGGTCCTACTGCTATATGATATTAACTTGAAAATGTATTTTTAGGATGGAGTAACATTTTTAGATTCCATCCTGTTTACAAGACATTTGGCAGGAATGTATCACAAACATTCGCTGTCATCTATGAAAAACAACAGGACAATTTGATAAAGGGACCCAGTTTTATAAACCATTGAAGTTGTTCCCTTGAGGATCATTATTCAGATAAATAGCAGCACATCCAGTGCCAATCAGAGGCAGGTACCTGGCAAGGCAAGGGGAGGATTTCTGTAGGAAGGAGAATGGGGAGCAATGAAACAGAATGACAGACACATTCACTGACCAGTTACTGCATACTTCCAGATTTACAGGACCAATCGGTGGTGGCTTCAAGGCAGGCATAGGTGGCGGCCCTGAGGCACGCATGGAAGGTACAAAACTGGGATTTTGGGTACATCATCTCAGAAATCAGGAGACATGATTTACACATTCAGGCTGGCCAGTTATCATCACAATCACATCCTGCAGCACCGTGACAGAGGACACAAGAGAATCTCTATTGGCTCTTTCCTAAACAGATGCTTCCAACTTCCCTGTAACAAGTGGGGGAGAGACACTGGGATGGTCACAGCACAGAATGAGGAGATTTGGTTGACAGTTCTGCTGGCCAATTGGCATCACAAACAGATCTTATACCACAGCGACACATAAGAGAATCCCTGGCATGGGCTCATTCTCTGCATATGCTGTGCAGGCATATAAAATTGGGATCATTTATCACCACTTTCTGATATTTGGCAGAGATTATTAGGAATGGGCAAACGTGGCTCAGATGTTGGGAGTTTGGACCGGACTCGGTCTGTTCGGATGTCTGAACCGGACGTCTGTACCGAACTCTCGAATGACCGAACAGTTAGGTCGTATTTGGACAAGTTCGGATGAGTTTGGAGGCAGAAAAAACATCTTTCCAGGGCCAAAAATTAGGTTCCAGTTTTGATTTTGTTTTGATTTTGTTTTCGATTTCGCTATTTTTTAATGTTCAGCCAAGTTCGGCCAAACTGAACATGGCTGAACCGAACCATCAAACCCGAAGTCGGGTTTCAAACCAAATGACCGAACATCCAAACATCTGAACCGTGTTCTGTTTGCCCATCCCTAGAGATGATTATGAAGGTGTGGAATACACAGCCAAATTTAATGTACACTGGATGGACTACAAAGTTGTTACAGTCGGACATACACTTATAAGTTAATTGCTTATACCACCAGGACCCTTTATCCAAGTCTTCTGAAAGTTGGCATAGATAGTAAACTTGGGGTGGGGTATAAACTTGCCAAGTTCCATCCATATTATATGGGAGACAAATAAGTTACTACAAGGAATGTATATGCAGATTTTTTCAAAATAGCATAATTCAACGTTTTTAAAAATCGGATTCCTTTAACCAATCTTTATTAAATTTGCAACACATAATGCCTTTTATTGGAGGTACAATCCCTACAAGTCTTATACAGATTTAATGAAAAAACAAAAAAGTTACAGCTAAAATGTTTTTTCCATTGAAACCAATAGAAATCGAAAACAAAAGCAAAAACAAAAACGAATTTTCAATATGTATGAAAATGAGATTCAAAAAACAAAAATGAATAATGTCATGGGTTCCTGGTACACACCTCTACTTGTTTGTTTTCACCCAATGTTAAACACTCTACATGTTAATCTCAGGGCAGATACTTCAGATTTTTCTGGAGCAGGCACTGTGGATTTGACATGTAGCCAAATCAATGCTACCCTCCCCCCCCACACACACACCCATTCATGTTACTGCTTTGTGAACATTCCCAAAGAGAGATCTGTCACTGAACTTACATGTATGCAGGGCCCGACCAGGCCAGGGCAGGGGGGCTGCCAGGAAATTGCCTACCCACCCACCCTTCTCAGCCTAGCAACTCACCTAGAAGAATCAGCAGTACCAGCAGCTTTTCTGGACGTCCCTCATGCTCCTTCTGGCTGCATCTGGCCTGACCCAATGGCACCTCCCAAGACAATGTGGCTGGATGATGTCATAGGGCCATGCTGCTCTGGGACGCCCTGTTGGGAGGGGCTTTAAGCAGCCAAAAGTTGCAGGAAAGCCATCCGGAGAAGCTGTTGATGCTGCTGGTGCTGGGTTAGCTTCAGGGAGGGGAGGGGGAATACTCCTGCACTCCTTCTGGTCACTTCCAAGCCCCACCTGATTGGGCCTTTCTTCAGATGCATGATGTCATCCCACCATTGCACCTTGGAAGGCCCCATGGGGTGGGGCTGGAAGCAGCCAGGAGGAGCAGGCCGGAGAAGCTGCTGCCGCCACCACCACCACCAAATTATTTACTGGGTTAGGGAGAGGGGAGGCAATCTCCAGCAGCCCCACCAGCCAACCCAGTCCACCTCAGCCTGGCCTACTCAGCAGGAGCTCAAGCACTGCTGCTGCCTTCCCTCTCCCCAGATGGTCTGGTCAGAAACACCGCTGACCGGGCTGAGGAGACGGAAGGTAGCAGCAGCACTCAGGATCCTCCTGCTGCTGCCATCACCTAATCCAAAGCAGACTGGGGAGTGGGAGGGGAAGGCAGCTCCACCCAACCCACAGTAGGCCCAGCACTGTGAGGATGAGGGTAGGGATAGGGACCTGTAGAAGGGTCTTGAGGTCTGCAGAGTCCCATGGAATTTTTTTAAAAAATATGCAGAATAATTGGCTCCCTGCACATATGCCAGCATTCTTTTTCTCCCTTGTTCTTTTGCATTTAAACTTTATTCACCAGTGCGTGTGTATATATGTGTGAAACCACAGATTGCAATTTCCTTTGTTCAGGAAATATTCCAATTTACAATATAAAAAATTGGAGTCACTACAAACATTTGCTTAAAGTAGGCCTGGAGGGATTCAGTTTTACATCTACTTTCCAAGCTACAATTGTCTCAAACAGTTAACGAGTAGGAACATTTATATTTACACCTTGGGATCCCCTTTAGTTTCTGTCCATTTTGTTTACCAAACTTAAATGAGAGATCTCCACTAGAGATTAAATGACTTTCCAATCAAATTTTTAATCAAAATAATTTGCCCTATCTGGTTTGGCTCCTGGTAGAGCCGATCCTATGCCCCAGCAAATCTTGCGCACATGCACACACTACTGGGAATGCATTGTGCTACACGGAATTCATGCAAGATCCACACGTATCCTGCGCGAAGTTCTGAACCTCTATCCATTCCCTTCTTTGTCAAATAGGGACACCGCCTCACCCTCCACGCCTCAGAGCGATCCCTTCAGTCCACCGGGGTCACCTTTCTGGAGGTCCCCTGTGTTAAATACGGGGCTTCAATGAAGAGGGCATTCTTGGTTTCCGGGCTGCGACTTTGGAACTCCTTCCTGCAGGAAGCCCACCTGGCCCCAGGTTTGCTGGCTTTTCGCCGAGCCTGGAAGACCTGGCTGTTTGCCCAGGCCTTCGGAGGGGAAGCTAACAAACCAAGCTAACAAAAACAAATGAATAAGCAAACAACATTCATTTGATTTAATTCATTCTCATTTTTATTTATTTTATTTTATTGAAAATCATTTTAAAAATAAAAAAAATTAAAATCACCTTGCTTGCGCAAATGACTGCTAGGGACGTTCTGCACATGTGTGCCCTTTTCCAAAATGGCCCCAATGCTGCTGGCACAATTTTGGAAAGGACTGTGCATGCACGAACAGTTTGCTCATGTGCAGTGATATGTTTTTTGAAAAAATATTTTAAATAAAATAAAATGGAAAAAATAAATAAATGAAAATGGTAGTCCTTAACGAACCCACAAACAGGTTTTTGGAAACAAAAATGAAAACAAATTATGTGCCTTCTCCACACCCCAATGACATGTACCTAATATATACAGGGATTCCTTTTTCAATCCGGACTCACCTGCTTGCTGCCGGTGCGGGGGGGGCTTGTCTGCCTTGCTGTCGCCGCTGCCATCACCACCGCCGCTCGCCGCTGGGGCCGCCGCTGCTTCGTCCCCGCGGGATACCTGCGGGGACCAAGAAGAAAACACCTGTGAGTTGGGGGTAGGGGGGGAACGCAGAGGGCAGCCACGTGGGCTGTCCTGTCCCCTCCCCCCCCACCCGGAAGTAGCGGGGGCTACAAAGCCCGGGGACAGCGGCTGGAGCCGCAGAACCTGCCTGCAGGGATTCCTTTTTCCATCCGGACTCACCTGCTTGCTGCCGGTGCGGGGGGGGGCTTGTCTGCCTCGCTGCCGCCGCTGCCATCACCACCGCCGCTCGCCGCTGGGGCCGCCGCCGCCGCTGCTTCGTCCCCGCGGGATACCTGCGGGGACCAAGAAGAAAACACCTGTGAGTTGGGGGTAGGGGGGGGAACGCAGAGGGCAGCCACGTGGGCTGTCCTGTCCCCTCCCCCCCCCACCCGGAAGTAGCGGGGGCTACAAAGCCCGGGGACAGCGGCTGGAGCCGCAGAGCCTGCCTGCAGGGATTCCTTTTTCCATCCGGACTCACCTGCTTGCTGCCGGTGCCGGGGGGGCTTGTCTGCCTCGCTACCGCCATTGCCATCACCACCGCCGCTCGCCGCTGGGGCCGCCGCCGCTGCTGCTTCGTCCCCGCGGGATACCTGCGGGGACCAAGAAGAAAACACCTGTGAGTTGGGGGTAGGGGGGGGACAGTGGCTGGAGCCGCAGGCTGCGGCCGAAGGGCGCTGCACTTTCGGGGTACTTTGGGGGACTGCAGGGGGTGGCAGGGGTTTTTTTGTGTTTTTATTGGCAGGCTCTGGGTAGACTCTAGTTTGTCAAGATACTGCCACCCCCAAACCGGGAAGGCATAAAGTAACTGAGAAATTATCTTAGCTTTGAATAGACTGAGAGCGGGTAAGACCAGTTTGCCCCCCTTACTGATGTAATAGGAAAATATTGCCCCTAAAGTTTGCTTCACCCGGACTTTTGCTGCTTCTACATGCCAGCTCCAACTAAGTGAGCTGGAAAAAATGCCCCCAAAATATTTATAACAGCTGACTTGCTCAACCAATATTCTATCAATATTCCAACGATGTTGTGACCAAGCTGCACCATGCCCAACTACAATTGTTTTAGCCTTAGCATAGTTTATGAAAAGGGCTTCCCTGATACAGTATTCCCTGATACATTAGGGATGGGCAAACAGATCGCGGTTCATGTTCGGCCGTTTGGTTCTGTCGAAGAAAACTCTCATACTCACAAGCTGCTGGTGAAAATCTGTCAGAGTTTAATGATCTCAAAGCGCTAAGAGAGAGAGAGTAATGAACCTATGCAAAGATTCAAAACTGGTCTCTCGAGCAGAAATTACATAGGTATTTTATAAATACTGGTTCAAAGCAAATAGATAAAAGTTGTCAATCAAAATAACGTCATACAAAGTGAAAGGCTACAGCAATTGTTTACATAATCACTAGCAAGTATGTTCCCAAACAATATGGCTATCCTAAAAGTCTAAACAATAAAACTAGTTTATGCAGCTGCAAGGTTATCTATCTCTTATCTACTTGAAAAAGGAACAGTGTGAAACTGTCCTCAGCCTGAATTGTCAAGGTAATTAGCTTTTGTTAAGAAGGCTAAAGTTTATTTCAGCAGAGGATGATTCTCTTTACCCGACATCCATCTGTCCTCCATTTTACTCTGGTTCTGTTCAGTTTTCAATCCATAAGGGTCTTATTATAAAAATTCCTCCACAGTTCAGCCCGCTTCAGTTTGGTCGTTTGGTTCGGCCATTCGGTTCATTCGCTGTGTTTGGGTTCGGCCATTCAGTTTGGTCCTGTTCGGTTCGGTTCAGGCATTCAGAAAAAGGCTCTCTTAGTAAGGAATGATGGCCCCAGACCTATGATGGTGGGTCCTGGGGCTAGAGTGGCAGTTTCTAGGTATTGGCCACAGCCATCCCTGCCTGTAACTTTGCCCCAGAACCCTGATGGTGGGTCCTGGAGCTGGAGTGGCTGTTTCTTGATGCGGTGGAAAGATATCGCCTATGTGTGAGGAATGATAGCCCCAGACCCATGACAGTGGGTCCAGGGGCTAGAGAGGCAACTTCAAGGTATTGGCCACAGCCCTCCTGGCCTATAACTTAGCCCCAGAACCCTGACGGTGGGTCCTGGTACTTTAGTGGTGGTTTCTTAAGACATCGCCTCCGTGCGAAGAATGATGGCCCCAGACCCATGAGGGTGGGTTCTGGGGCTAGAGTGGCAGCTTCTAGGTATTGGCCACAGCCCTCCCTGCCAATAACTTGGCCCCAGAACCCTGACACCGGGTCCTGGGCTGGAGTGGCTGTTTCTTGATGTGGTGAAATGACATCATCTCCGTGCAAGGAATGATGGCACCAGACCAATGATGGTGGGTCCTGGGGCTAGTGGCAGCTTCTATGTATCGGCCACAGCCCTCCCTGCCTGTAACATGGCCCCAGAACCCTGATGGCAGGTCCTGGGGCTGGTGTGACTGTTTCTTGATGCGGTTGAACGACATCTTCTCTGTGCGAGGAATGATGGCTCCAGACCCATAACGATGGGTTCTGGTGCTTGAGTGGCAGTTTCTAGCTATTGGCCACAGCCCTCCCTCTCTGTAACTTGGCCCCAGAACCCTGATTGCGGGTCCTGGGGCTGAAGTGGCTGTTTCTTGATGCTGTGGAATGACAGCACCGTGTGTGAGGAATGATGACCCCAGACCCATGATGGTGGGTCCTGGGGTTAGAGTGGCAGCTTCTAGCTATTGGCCACAGCCCTCCCTGCTGGTAACTTGGCCCCAGAACCCTGGAGACGGGTCCTGAGTGACTGTTTCTTGATGCGGTAGATTGACATCGCCTCTGTGCGAGGAATGACAGGCCCCAGAACCTGTGACACAGACATCATGGGCGGCATTGGCAGCAGCAGCAGACATTGTTTGCCAGGGTACAGAACCCATGGCACAGACAGCATATAGGCCTGGTCTGTGGGCCATTGGCAACAGCAGACTGTGTATTGCCAAGGTACAGAACCCTTCCCACAGACAGCATATAGGCCTGGGGGCCATTGGCACTAGCAGCAGCAGACATTGGTTAGCGGGGCAGTCAGTCAGGTGGTGTGGCATGAGCAGCAGTGAGAGAGACTGAGGCAGGGTTCGAGCTTTGCAACCTGGGCAGGAGGGCAGGCAGGCAGCATGGCATAAGGGGCAGGCGGGCTTGGGCAGGCTTTGAGCTAGGCAACCTGGGTCGGCAGACAGGCACCTTGGCATGGGAGGCAGGAAGGCGGACTGAGGCATGCTTTGAGCTTGGTGGCAAGCTGGACGGGCAGACAGACAACATGGGGTGCTATAGGTATATCTTTATTTGTTGTTAGCCACCTGGGCTATAACAACCGAAACAAAACAAACATACAAAACAGCTTTTCTCAACATATATCAATAAAATTAAAGCTGTACATAAACGGTTAAAATATGCAACATAAAAGGGGAAAACAGAACGACAACAAAGTTTTGGCTTGAATACAATTTCACACTAGAGGCAGATAACAGAGCCCACATATTTATCCAGTTTTAAACAACAAAACCCAGAAGCAAAAAATGGCAACCCCTCTAGAATGAGGACCACTTTCATCCAGGAATAAATGCAACTTAAATATGTCGCTTAGCCCTGGCTGTTGTTTACCTAATATTGGGGTAATATACTTTTTCCTCAACTCAGTAATAGGCAGTGCAATGTAATATGATATGCGTAGCTGTCTCTATACAATCCTTATCGCAAAAGACACAAATTCTCTCATTGTACGGTATGTTCTTATATCTCCCTGTTACAATCGCCGAAGGGAAGGCATTAAATCTCATCAAAGAGAAAGCCCTCCTGAGAGGCCAAGATGGCCAACTCCGAAGCTAGTCCGCTGGGGCTTTCTTTTTCCCATTGGGGTCGTGATGGGGCGCGGACGGTATGGTCCATGGGGTGGGAAGGCACGGGCCCCTAGGGGTCCACGGTGCCTGAGGGAGGTGGAGGTCATCACCCCCCCACTAAGGGGGAGGGAGGTGCCGGGTCCAGGGTCCGCCCGTGGGGGGCTGGTGCTGATGAATGCGAGGTCCGTGGTCAACAAGGCCCCGATTATCCACGATTTGATCGTGGATGGGGCCGTGGACCTCGCATGCATCACGGAGACCTGGCTGGATGATCTGGCCGGTCCAACTTTGGCGGATCTGGTTCCAGCTGGGTATGCCGTGCAGCATCAGCCCCGCATGAGCGGCCGGGGAGGAGGCGTAGCTATTGTTTTTAGGGAAGACTGGCCTGTTAGGAGGTATCCAGTGCCGGAGATTGTGGGTGTAGAGGCTCTGCACGTGGTGATCGATTTGGCTGGGGGCAAGCTAGGGGTGCTGCTGGTGTACCGGGCCCCTTCATGCCCGGCGGCATCCCTTACCGCTCTAGCGGAGCTGGCCTCGGAGGTGGTGTTGGGCTCCCCCAGGACTTTGGTTCTGGGGGACTTCAACGTCCACGCCGATGCCGGCCTTGTTGGGGCGGAGCGGGAGTTCATGGCCGCCATGGCAACTATGAACTTGTCCCAGGAAGTGATCTGCCCGACCCACGTGGGGGGACATATCCTCGACCTGATCTTCGGCTCTGGCCTTGAGGCGGGGGGTCCGGTTGTGGGGGAGGTGACAGCGGTGCCCTTGTCGTGGACGGACCATTACCTCCTTCAGGCCGGTCTTTTAGCGCGCCCCCTCCAGAAGGGGAAGGGACCAGTTAGGATGGTCCGCCCTCGGAGGCTGATGGAACCCCAGCGGTTCCAGGAGGTCCTGAGGGAGCTTACCCTGGATGTGGACGGTCACTCTGTGGATGAGCTGGTCCGGCATTGGAACATCTTGCTGGAGGAGGCCATTGACAGGGTGGCTCCGAGGCGCCTTCTGCCTCGGTCTCGTCACCGCAGGACCCCTTGGTTTACTGAGGGGCTGCGGTGTATGAAGCGTGTGGGCAGGAGGCTAGAGCGACGCTGGCGTCGGACTCGGTCTGTCTCCGATCGTCTTCTCCATAGGGCCCATTTGCGGTCCTATGTGGAGGCTGTGAGGACGGCGAGGAAGGAATTCCTCGCCGTCCTCATAGCGTCTGCGAAGTCGCGTCCAGCGGAGCTGTTTCGGGTGGTGCGGGGGCTGGTTAGTCCGGCCTCCCTCCGCCTGGATGGGGACTTGTCCCGGGCCCGCTGTGAGGAGTTTGTCATCTACTTCGCAGACAAGATCGCTCGGATTCAGGCCGATTTCGACGCTGGGTTGATAGCAGTAGGGGAAGAGCGCGGGGGGGCGGAGGGTCCGTCTGGTCCATCTTTATGGGGTGAGTTTCAGGAAGTGACGCCGGCCGATGTGGTGGATGTCCTGGGGTCTGTGAGGGCCACGTGTTGTCAACTAGATCCGTGCCCGTCCTGGTTAATAAAAGCTTCCGGGGAGACGTTGGGGACGGTGCTGGCGAGGGTGGTGAATGCGTCCCTTCGGCAGGGGAGGTTGTCGCCTTGCTTAAAAGAGGCTGTGGTGCGCCCCCTGCTGAAAAAACCATCGTTGGACGTAGACGCGCTCGCCAGCTACCGACCTGTCTCTAACCTTCCCTTTTTAGGGAAGGTTATTGAGCGGGCAGTGGCGCTCCAGCTCCAGGGTCATCTAGATAATATCGGGCTCCTTGACCCTTTTCAATCTGGGTTCCGCCCCGGCTATGGCACCGAGACGGCGTTGGTGGCCTTGGTGGACGACCTCCGCCGGGAGATGGATGCGGGATGTTCGACATTTCTCATCCTGCTCGATCTCTCGGCCGCTTTTGACACCGTGGACCATGGGCTGCTGTTGAGACGACTGCGTGACCGGGGGGGTCTGGACGGGACTGTTCTTGAATGGTTCCGTTCATTCCTCTCGGGGAGGAGCCAGCGGGTGGTGTTGGGGGAGGAAACATCGAGCCCCCGCGCCTTACCGTGTGGCGTTCCGCAGGGATCGATCTTGTCTCCATTATTATTTAACATCTATATGCAGCCCTTGGGGGAGGTCGTGAGAGGGTTCGGGGTGCGATGTCACCAGTATGCTGATGATACTCAGCTGTACCTCTCGTTTTCTACCGACCCAGACCCTGCTGTCTCGGTGCTATCCCAATGTTTGGAGGCCGTGGCGGATTGGATGCGGCGGAGCAGACTGAAGCTCAACCCAGATAAGACGGAGGTGATGGTGGTGGGGAGGGCGAAGGGGGTGGTGGCCCCCCTGATTGGGGGGGTTTGCCCCCCTGTAGCTCAGCAGGTCCGGAGTCTGGGGGTCATATTGGACGCAGACCTGCGGCTGGAGCGGCAGGTGGAGGCAGTCGCTAAGGCTGCCTTCCGCCAGCTTTATCTGGTACGTAGGCTGCGTCCGTATGTCTCTGGCCCGGACCTGGCCTCCCTCATCCATGCCTTCGTCACCTCGCGGCTCGACTACTGTAACGCGCTCTACGTGGGGCTTCCCTTGTTCTTGGCCCGGAGGCTGCAGCTGGTGCAGAATGCGGCGGCCCGTCTTCTTACGGGGACGGGTCGCCGGGAGCACATTACACCGGTGCTCCGAGCGCTGCACTGGCTGCCGATAGTGTGCCGGGCCAAGTTCAAGGTCCTAGTAATGATCTATAAAGCCCTATACGGCCTTGGCCCCTCTTACCTTAGGGACCGCCTCGCCCTTCGCGCCCCGGAACGACTCCTGCGGTCTGCCGGGGGTGCCCTCCTGGAGATCCCCCGTGTTAAGCGGGGGGCCACGATGGAGCGGGCATTCTCGGTGGTAGGGCCGCGGCTGTGGAACTCCCTTCCGGAGGAAGCTCGCCTGGCCCCAAGCCTTTTGACATTTCGGCGAAACTGTAAGACCTGGCTGTTTGCCCAGGCCTTTGGGAGAGAGGGAGGGGGGGGTGATTTTTAATCCCCCACCTTTATATTTACCCATGATTATACGTTGCCCTGTTTTATATGTTTTATATTTGTATTTTATAGATTTTAAATTGTTTTTATTGTTGTAAACCGCCCCGAGCTGCATTGCAGGATGGGGCGGTATAAAAATCTATTAAATAAATAAATAAAATAAATTTCTTAATAGGATAATCCGGTACACTCCGCAAGACTAAGAGGGCTATAGACTCATTCTGGAGATTTTGATCATTAATTCTCTGGGAGATCAGACATACCGCCCCTCCCCAACCCAACGGGAGCAAAATCTCTCTTGACAGGCCAAGTTTAGCCACTTCCAGTTCCGCCCTCCTGCACCACCCATCTTTTGCCTGCATACCATAAACATGGGCCAATAGTGAATTCGAAGATGGTGGAAATACTTCCACCTTCAGCCAGAATTTTAGAATGCAGGCCAAAGCTATAGTCCAGATTGGCACCATACCCAATTCAACTCTAAGAAGTACTTGGGGAACTGGTTTTGGAACACCCAAAATCGAGCAAAGAAATTGATTCTGCAGGGGTTCAAGTTTCTCTTTTGCTGAAAAGCCCCACACAGGAACAACATACAATAGCTGAGGGAGTACCTTGGCCTTAAAAAGGGCCAAGGCAGGACTTACCAACCTCCCTCCCTGTGTGTGGAAAAAGCTAAGAATTGTACACACCAATTTCCTGGCTTGATCTTTAATTGCCAAGAAATGGGAGAGCCAGCTACCTGATCTAGAGAATACTACACCTAGGTATTTAAAGGTCTTAACCTGATCAAGAGTATGGCCCTCCAGGCGCCAGTGGTACTGGCGTCACGATTGACAGATTAACATGATCTTGGTTTTCAGGTAGTTGATCGCTAGGTTCTCCCTTTTACAAAAAAGTTCAAGCCTTGTCAAACTGCGATGTAGGCCCACCTGCGTTAAAGAAAGGATAACCGTGTCGTCCACATACAGCAGAAGTTGTAACCGGTGAGAGCCCAACCTAGGGGCTCTCTATGGGGCCAAAATACAACCTTGTCGAACCCTTCTGTCTAACGGAATATCCTTAGTACAAATGCCCGATGGTGAAGAGCGAACTTGTAGAGAGTTATTACTATGTAAAAGAATTAAGCCGACCATCAATAGAAGTGCCACTAAATTTTGCCCAAAGGCGTTTCCTGTCCACGGAATCAAATGCAGCCCGTAGGTCCACAAAACAGCAGAACAGGGGGATCTTTCAATTCAATTCAATTCAAATTTAATTTATACCCCGCCTCTCTCCTGTAGGACTCGAGGCGGCTTACAAAATATACAGATACATATGTCATGGGCTATCTACGCAGGGACCCCAAAAACAACTGTCACATCAACTAACATAATATACAATTTACACAATAAGGAAAAAGAGCAAAAACAATATCCCTCCATAATCACATTCTCTTACACTTAGCCTATATCCCATTCTATAACCTCCCCTACAAAAACAGGGAAGGTCCCACCAACAACCAACTCCTCCCCTGCTGCCACCAGGGAAGACCTGACCACCTCCACCCCCCTCTCACCAGGGGGAGGTGGCCCCACCAAACCTACATCGGCAATACTAAATAACTCCCCCTCTTCCCCCTCTTCCTCAACTCCCATCACTTCCCCCAAGCCTACCCATGGCACACCCCCAATACACAACTCCCCCCTATCCTCTGTCAACAACATCCTGCACCCCCTCTCCCTAATTCTCATACCCTCATTCCCACCAATATTTACCTCCTGCCGCTGTTCCCTCCCAGCCCAACAAACCCTTAAACATATTTCCCCCCCAACCTCATCTCCCAACTCCTCATTCCAGCAGGGATTCCTCCCCTCCTCCCCTCCAGGCCCCAAAGGGCCCCAAAGGGCCGCACCCTTTGGCTGAGTCCTTCGGCTCACGGCCGCCGGCTAGCGGCCTGCGACACAGCTGCCGGTGCACTCCTTAAGTGCCCCCAGGCACTTCATGTGACCAGCGCGGGAGGGGCGGGGCAGGGTTTTTTCCCCCAAAGGTCCGAATCCCCCTTACCTGTTCCCCTTTTCTCCCCAGATGACTGCATAGGCCCCTCAGCGACAAGAGCGGCAGGAGGGATGACAAAAGCAGCTGCAGCAACAGCGGGGAAGCAAGTCCCTGATGGTAAGTCCAATGCTGCTGCCGGTGCGCTCCTTAAGTGCCCCCAGGCACTTCCTGTGACCAGCGTGGGAGGGGCGGGGCAGAGGGGGTTTCAAAACATCCAAATCCCCCTCACCTGTTCCCCTTTTCTCCCCAGATGACTGCATGGGCCCCTCAGCAACAGGAGCAACAGGAGGGATGGCAAAAGCAGCTGCAACAACAGCGGGGAAGCAAGCCCCTGATGGTAAGTCCAATGCTACTGCCGGTGAACTCCTTAAGTGCCCCCAGGCACTTCCTGTGACCAGCACGGGAGGGGCGGGGCATGGGGGGGGTCTCCAGTTTTTTTTTTTCTATTCTGCTTAGATGAAGATTTCACCACTAAGTGACTCAAAATGTAAATCTGGTCTACTATGGACTGGATGGCCCTAAAGCCATCCAGGGTGCAATTTTTGTTCTGCCTCCAGCCACTTCTGGAGCCAGCCCAAAAGGTATTTGGAGTATAGCTTCCCTATCACTGATAGGAGACTTATTGGCTGATAATTTGAGGGATCTGTCCTATCACCTTTTTTAAAGATAGGAACAATTAAACTTTTCCCCCAGAAAGCCGGGATAACCCCCTCTGCATTTATCTGAGTAAAGAGTGGGGCTAACAGATTTGCCCACCAATTGGCCTTGAACTTCAATAACTCTGCGGGGATTAAATCCAAACCCGGAGCCTTGCCGTTTTTTAGGGACATAATAAGCTTCTCAATCTCTTGCAACGTTACTGGGGGCCAGTCCTGGAATCGATTAGCAGGTTTCAGTGCCAAAGAACTGCAACCTCCCGTTGGCTTAGAAAACAAATCCCCATAATGTTGCTGCCAGGCATCCAAAGAAACCTGGCAGATTTGAGGCTGACTATCTGCCTGTTTGAAACTTGCAATAATAGACCAGAATTGTCTAGAGTCCCTTCCCAGGGCCACCTGATGGAGCCTAGCCCATTGGTTGGTATGAAACACATGTTTCTTTGCCCTATTCAGGTGCTGATAGTCCCTCCTCTCCTCCACCATACGGCATCTATTTTCCACTGAAGGAGAGAGCCGCTGCCAGTAAACTGCCTTTCTCAGCTTCCTCCTAGCGGCGGAGTACTCGGCATCAAACCATCTAGGAGGACGGGGTGGGCATATGCCACTCGGTCTGTTTATCGACAATAGTGGGGCAAGTAGGTGGCAGAAAGTCTCAAAAGCAAAAGTGACCCCTGGAGAGGAAGTGATTATCTGTTCAAGGAGGCTCAAAACTTGAGACTCCTGAATTAAACTAAGAAAAAATGCCTCCACTATTCCAGACCACAGTACACGCATGGGACACCCTCCCTCGCCTCCCGTGCCCTGATGGTGGACAGCCCTCTTCAATTGTTTTACAGGTGAAATCCCCAGGGATAACACCAAGGGTGAGTGTTCTGTTTCTACTGCCGTGCAGATTCTAAGTTCTGAGACCAGAAAAAGAGAATTGACTGAGATCATAAAATAATCAATAACACATTGTCCGTGGACTGAATGATATGTAAAATTACCCTCCAGGTCCCCTGGCGCCCGCCCATTCAGAATAACAAGATCTAATTCATCTACAAGCTGGAACAGCCTAGGGGTTCTGGGGCATACATTAGAATCTCTAGAGGCGCGGACATTATTAAATGGGAGAACTAAGATAGAACTCGTGTCAGCAACTTCCCCCATTCCAATGCACACGTTCAAGTCCGCCCCCCCAAATCAACATGGTTGAAGAATGTTTCAGGGACACACCCTGGATCAGTTGCGTAATATAAGACCACATACCCTCCTGGTAATAAGGCGAGGTCGCCAGGGGGACATAAAAGTTAGTCAACAGAATTTCTATTCCAGAAGAAAGTGCACAGTGCCATAACCCAAAATAGGATAAATAGCTCCTAATCTCCGTTATCACTGCCTGTAAGGAGGATTTTACTAACAGAGCCAGCCCCCCGCTAAGTCTACCCTTTTTACATGTGGAATGGGCATCCAGGTAATAAACCTCAAAGTCAAACACATGAACTTCCCTGGCCGCCCAGGTTTCTTGTATAAGCAGAATATCACAGTGATTCCTTAATTCTCCAAAATTCGAGTCCGTAATTATCTGAGACCAGCCACCTATATTCCAGCTTGCTATGTTCAAAACCCCAACCCCAGAATGCAGTCAATCAGTAGGGGATAGGACTACTCTACTGCTCCAATGTTCTACTTGTGGTGTTGGGGCTTGAGATGAAATAGAGACCCTTCGCTGCAAAGGGGTGCCCTCTTTTACCAGAATTTCGTCCCTACAGCCGACCATCCCTGGTTCATTTACTAACGGACCACTAAGGGAGGGGTAGGTTCCAATTCCCTCCGATTCTAAAGATGGAATACTGTCCTGTAATAAACTCACGTCACCACTTGCGATAATAATATCTTGACTCAAACACAAAGGAGTAGATGTTGCAAGCCAGTCCCCCTCGGAATTACAAGAAATCCTAGTGGAGGCATGCCGTATTCCCAGGTTACCATTGGTTAGCGCCAAACTCTCCCCTCATGGAGTCTCACCATGACTTCTACCATACGAGGGGGAAGTTGGTCCCTTATACCTTAGTTTGGCTACAGAACCATAGATCTGTCGAGACAGTGAGGTTAACTTATCCAGTAAAACCTCAGAAGCAGAAATGGGTCAGTATTGGTCTTCAATAACCCTAGGGATGGTTTTAAAGCTACCACAGGATCTGTTTGTACTTCCATTGCCTCAAGCTGTAGGCCCTCAGCCCTTAGATCAATCAAAGGAGGGGTAACCACAGTGGGGGCTTCCGCACTGCCCAGGGGCAAATCTCCCCACTGGACCTGAGGATCCAACATAATCCTTTCTGGCATACAAGCCTCCCTTTTCCACTGGCCCATACCCATATACACACTAGCCATCATAATCCCCATTCCTTGCAGAGCCTTCTGTTTGTTCCAAACTGCAGATATGAATTTAACATCAGAGAAATGCAATTTTATACTCCTCGAGCTTATTAACCCCCAGTGTATCGACCCTTAAGATGTCTTTACTAGTGATAGGGAGATGAATAAGGACCCTCAAATGTTCGGCTGACTCCATAGGTGAACTCCAAAGGGGTAAGTTACCCCAGGGGGTGGGAGTAATATTCAGTGCAATTTTATTGGTAGCTTTCACATAAGAGGCCAATGCTTTTTTATCCTGTAATGGACCAATATCTAATACAATAACGTCTTGTGAATCTGTCACACACCCCTCCATCCCTGGGCCCAGCGATGATGTTACAGATTGTACTTTGTGTGGGCCATGAGGGGCTCTCCCAACCAGTTGCATAATTTCATCCAATCTGTTATTAACTTTATCTAGTTGTACCGAAAGACCCCCTTCCATAACTTGATTGGTAAAATCGTCAACCTTTGCCGTAACCCTGTCCAAATGAGCAGACATAGCTTGAAGCATTTGTGTAGTTAATAAAGCATGTTCAGCAAAACAGTCCATAAGACCCCCTTCATGACTAGAAACTCAATGACCTTTAGGTTGGGTTAAGGAGTCATCTAGTGAGTGGGATCTAGAGCTTCCATGGGGTAAAGTTTTAGACATAGATAGAAGGGCCCCCAAGTGAGAAGGGGTTATTGGCATGGAAGGCTGAGAATGGGGAATGCTGCAACGATCTCCAGTTAAGAGGTGGGGTATGAGCAGGGGTAGGGATAGGGTGGTGTGGGATGGGGTGGAGGGGTTAGGATTGGTGGGTGATCTTTGGGGAGGTTAAAATAGTTTTTAATATGTTTATATATATATATTACTATATGTAATATGTTTATATATCTTATTTTGTAAGCTACCGTGAGCCTTTGAGGGGAGGATAAAAATGGAAAATTACTTACTTAAATAAATAAAAAAATAAATAAAAGCCAGATTCAGAAAAGATCATTTAAACACATTGTAGCAGGGAGGATTTCTTGACTCAGAGTAGCCTATATATTGGGAATTACCTTCTCCTGCCAGAACAGTGCTCACAGATGTGGTCCCTTGCCCAATAGCTTCCCTTAAGATGAGGGTTTCAAAATGGCCAGGTCTACACAGGGGATTAGCAAATAGTGTCCATTTATTTATAGTGTCATACCTTCCATGTTATATACACAGTCACAGACATTGGCATCTCAACATATGCAGTTCAGGTTCCCCAAGCTCAGTCCAGTCTTCTTTGTTTTTATGGTTTCTCAAGACAGTTCTCCTCTAATCAGTTCCCGATCTGCCCTCTGACTGAGCCAAACAGAGGGTTTTCATACCCCTGGGCTGGCTTCGCCAAGCCCCACTGGGTGTGTCTCTCAGGTCAAGTGCTTGGCCTTTTAAAGGGCTGATACCTGTATGATCCTCTGCTTTGCCACACACATGCTTGAAGTTAAGTATTTGAGTAGTCCCATCAAAGTCAATGAGGCTTGCAGGGAAACTGACCACACTCACCTGTTGCTGCTGCTGCGGGGGGCTCTGGAGCTCCGCCTGCCCGACCATCGCTGCCGCCGCTGCCTCCGCCGCCGGGTCCGTGTTGGGGCTGCCGCCGCCGCCGCTTCCTGCCCCGCTGAAACACCTGCGGGGAACAGAACAGCTCAGCAAGGTTGGGAGCCAGGGGGGGAACGCAGAGGGCAGCCACATGGGCTGTCCTGTCCCCTCCCCCCCCCCGGAAGTAGCGGGGGCTCAAAGCCCCAAGGACAGCGGCAGAGCCGCAGAGGCTTGCAGGGAAACTGACCACACTCACCTGTTGCTGCTGCTGCGGGGGGCTCTGGAGCTCCGCCTGCCCGACCATCGC
>QEPC01010328.1:631323-645766 GCA_003113815.1 Sphenodon punctatus
CATCCGCCTGAATGTTTGTTTGTCTTCTCCCATGTCTCTCCCACTGTCCCCTCTCCTTGTCTCCCCCTCCTTGTCTTTTAGATTGTAAGCCACAGGTAGGGACCGCAGCTGATTATATGTTCTGTACAGCGCCAGGTTGTTGCTGGCGCTTTATAAATGTTTAATAATAATAATAATAATAATAAAGAACATAGAAGTGCCATACTGGGTCAGACCAATGGTCCATCTAGTCCAGCATCCTCTCTCTGACAGTGGCCAATCACAGTGGCTTGGGAGAAGCACCCAACAGGTCACAACGGGGGATCCATTCCCTGTTGTTTACCCCCAGCTCCTGTCATGTTCCCTGATCCTGTCTGGCTAATAGCTGCTAATGGACCTATCTTCCAGAAACTTGTCCAAGCCTTTTTTAAGTTCAGCTATATTACTGGCCCTCACCACAGCCTCAGCAGTAGATTTCACAACCCAATTATATGCTGAGTTAGCTTAGTTATTAGGGGTGGCACTATCAGTATCGGATTAATCCGATAATACCAATAATTGTCAATATCGGATTAATCCGAGAATACCGATAATTGTTGGTATCAGTATATCGGTTTTTTAACATTGCCAGATTATCTCGAATTTTTAATATCGATGCCATTTAACAGTGGCCGCACTGTTAAAGAACTGAGAAAATCAGCAATGTTAAAAAACCGATATACCAATTCCGATAAATCCGATATCGGATTAATCCGATACTGATAAAACCGGTAACCAATAATTCACCTCGAGTGTAGTGAATCAGTTTTAATATTTTATACTGTGTTTGTAGGACTAGGCCTTTGTAGATATTAGATAATATTCCATTTAGTTCCATAGGTTTTAGAATAGTTAATAGCAGCTAGAGTTAGTGTAGATATATATAATATTAGATTACCAATTTGAATAAATAAACAAAAAATATATAAAACCTTCCTCTGCATTCTTTGGGTGGGATAAATGGACAAGGGAAGCAGGAGAGGTTGGTCTGCTGCTCGTAAAGTGGGCAATGGGGCATGTGGCATAGGTGGCAGGGGGCCAGGGCCATGCCAGCGGAGTGGCAGGCATTAGCAGCAGCCTGAGCCCATCACCATGCCCCAAACTACACAGGCCTGATTTTGGCAGACAGGTTTCAAAGGCTCCTAGCAGTGACACTAGGGGTGTGGTTCGGTGTTGCCTCCTGCCAGCATCATCCACTGCCACACAGGGCACTGGAAGGCCTGCTGTCCAGGAGGCTGCAGTTGTCTCTGCTGTGGCTGCAGGAGCAGGTGCTGTGAGGGACAAGGGACGGGGGGATCAGGAAACCCACAGACCCAACACCTTCTACACGCAACTCGCACAGGACTCCTGCCACGAAGGGGGTGTGCACGCCTCTTGATGGAAAAAGTTCCCCTCAGGGTAGTAGTTGGCCCTATATGTCCCCTAAGGAACAGGCCTTGTCATCATAGGGGATATCAACGATAGGCGTGCGCAGTCCCCTGTTGGTGCCCTCTCAACCACACATTCACCCACTCGTGCACGGGAAGTAGGGGGAGTGTGTCTGCTTGTGAAGGGAAGGCAAGCCCCGACACTGAGGAAGGGGGAAGGGCACAGTCAACTCCACCCAGGGAGGTGGAGGACTCCGAGGAGGTCGGGTCAGAAGGAATAGTGCTCTCACCCAAACCTTTTCCACTCCCACCCCCTTACTCTCGTTCCTTAACCCAGTCACCACAGACACTCACCTTTCACTCGCCTCGCACGCACCTCTCACCCTGCAATCACTCTCTCACGCTACTTAGCTCTTCAATGGCTCTGTAACTCTCACTCTGGGGCCAGCTTCACAGCACGCCGATCGCCGGCACGGAAGCACTCAAGACGCTTCCTGATATTTGGTTAGCTCCGCCCCTGTTGCACCCGCAAGCATGCTGAGCATCGCGGCACTGGCTATAGCCCCGCCCCCTCTGCTCCCAGTGTAGGGGATTGCCCTCGATCTTCTTTCTGAGGCTCTGCTCCTGCCCTACGTGCTGCAGCTGTGCCTAGGGGGATTTCTCTTTCGGCCGCTTTCCCCTGTGACTCTTCCCCCTTCAGGACAGTGTGCTGGGGGGACGCCCTGGCGTCTAAGGGTAAGTGGAATGGGTGCTCCTGCCTCTTCCGTGGCCCCCCCTCATTTCTGGCGCGAACCCTCCTTTCCCCCCAAGCCCTAACCCTGACAGGTGCAGGTGCTGGGTCGGATGTTCCTCCAGGGCCACCAATGATCCCAGGGAGGTGCAGTGCAGTTTTTGCCAGAAGGTGGTGAAGCGTGGACAGGTGCTCACCAACCATGGCCCAACTGCCATGGTGAGGCACCTGAAGGCATGTCACAGCGCTGTGCTAATAAGCGGGCAGGCAGGGGCAGTGGACGCGGGCGGTTTCCCGACTTCAGCGGCCAGTCGTCCGCCTTCATCAGCAGGCAAGCATTCTCGAGCAGCTACCTCTAGCAGCAGGAGTGCAGGTATTGCTGCTAGAGGGGAGTAGCAGCAGCAGCATCAATGCACCATGGAGAAGCTGGGGTGGGGGCAGCTGCCAAGTCCATTGGCATCTGCAGGACGTAGAGGGCTGCGTGGCTTTCAACTGAAAGTCATGCGCATGTTGGGGGAAATGATCATGCTGGATGGGCAGCCCTTCTTGGTGGTCGGGGACATGCGGTTTAGGCGCCTGATTGACTTCCTGGCCCCCAATATTAAGCTGCCCTTCTGCAGCACCCTGAGTCGGCAGGTGTTGTCAGTATTGTACCAGGCTTTAAAGGAGCGGGTGAGGGAGCAGCTGGCAGGGGCTGGGGGTGCCATTGTCCACTTCACCACAGACCTGTGGTCGAGCAGAAACATGCAGCATGCCTACCTGGTGGTGACGGCGCACCGGTGGCAGGACCCAGAGACAGCATTTGGCAGTGGCAGGAGGGGTCCCGAAGCAGGGTATAGGTGGGCCCTGCTTCAGGTGGAAGTCATGGACGGCCCCCACACTGCTCAGAACATCAAGGCATCCCTTACCGCCATGGTGAGGGAGTGGGTCATACCAGGTGTGCCCTTCACCAAGGGGTGCATGGTGACCAACAACATGGCCAACATATTGAGGGCAGTCTGCGAGGGGGCTTCACCAGCATCCTTTGTACCACACACACTCTTCACCTGGTGGTCAGGGATGCTCTGGGATTAGGAGGGGGTAAGGGGATTGGGGCAGGCACCCTTAGCTCCCTGATCGAGCAGAGGAAGAAGCTGGCCAGTTTCTTTAACCAGAGCGTGAAGGGCAGTGACCTCCTTTGGGCAAAGTAGGCAGAACAAGACTCCCCAGTGCTCCAGCTGGTGCAGGATGTGTCCACCAGGTGGAATTCAATGTTCCTGATGCTCAAGTGGCTTCTCGAGTAGAAAGCCGCCTTGCATCAGGTTCAACTGGTGACGGACAGAGGGGCATCTCCAGGGTATGATGGGGTGGAATGGGAGATCCTGGCTCATACGGTCTTCGTATTCATACCATTCCTGGCTGTGATGGAGACCATCAGCTCCTCCACAACCACCATCAGCCAGGTAACCCTCTGGTCCAGAGTCTCCTCAGGAGGCTGAAGGAAATCCTCCAGGGGTGGGTTTGTGGCCCTCAGGGCAAAAAGCTGGCAGTTGAGGTGGTTGCCCTGGTGGATCAGCTGAAGGCAGGGCTGAAGGTGCGGTTCAATGAGCTCCTGCAGCGGGGAGAATATGTTTTTGCAACCATGCTGGACCCCAGGTTCAAAGGTAGCATGGCACGCCAGATACAGCTCTATGGCCACTGGAAAGGTGAGCTGGTGGAGAGGGTCTGTCAGGCATAGCAGGCTCTTGAGAGTGGGCAGCATCAGCAGCAGGACGCCCTTGGGGATAGTGGGACTGGGATCTATCACCCCTTTCAGCAGGTGGGGTCTATACTTGCACCCAGCCCTAGCAGTAGTAGCACCAGCAGCAGACTGAGCAACTGCAGAACCCTGATTGTGAGCAGGAGCAGCTCATATGTACAGGCCACTCTGGGGAGTATGGGCCCATGCACAGCAGGGCAGGCAGCATGGCTGAGGGTAGTGGTGGAGGTGGTGCCCAAGCAGAGCTATGCAAGGGAGTATGATAGTGCCTCAGCAGCAATGGAGAGCTACCTGGAGGAGGAGCCATTCATCGATCCCAGCAGCAAGACCAGCGTGTGGCCAGCCCTGTCCAAAGTGGCCAAGGGTCTGTTGTCATGCCCACCAAGTGTCCTCAGTGAGCGACGGGGGACATTTGCTCACTGCATTGCCTGAGACTGGGGGCCAAGTTGGTGGAGCAGTTGTTGTTCCTTAAGGTGAACCTTCCACTGCTGGGATTCCCAGAGCCACCCCTGGACATAGATTGATGGTGCAGTGGCACATGCCATCCCATGCCAGGGGAAGTCTTGGGATGGGGCTCCTCCTCAATCTGGGCTGTTCCAGCTGAGGTGCTGTCCCTCCCTCCCAATGCCCAGTGCCTGCCCTCTCTCTCTCTCTCTCTCTCTCTGGCCTTGGGAGGCCTATCTGACTGACCTCATGATGCCGGGTGGCATTAGGAAGCTGTACGCCTGTCAGCTGGCCTCTGGCTAGAAGATCTCGGCCCACCTATTTAACGGGCTCTCTCTCACTGCACAGTGTTTACCAGCCTACCTGTGTGCCCTGCCAAGTCCCAGCCTGCTTTCCCTACTGCCTCTCATGCCACGCTGCCTGTCTGCCTGCCCTGGTTGCCAAGCTCAAACCCTGCCTCAGCCTGCCTTCCGCTGCTCATGCCATGTTGCCTGTCTTCTGATGCTGATGCTGCTGCCTCTGCTCTACCATGGGTTCTGCTACCGGGCAATCCAATGTCTGCCGCTGCTCCACCGATGCCTGTCAGCCTTCAATGCCTGGCCAAGTAGGGGTGAAAGACCAGCCACCAACCCCTATAGCTTCCTGGCCTCTGCTGCTGCTGCTTCTGCTGCTGGGTCTCAGATGGCCAGTCATGGTTCCACAGGCACCTCTGGGGGCCAAGTGCCAAGCCTGCCTGCCCAAGCAACCCGGGGTGCCAATCCCCAAGCCTTCCTGTTCTCTGCTACGACTGCTGCTGTTGCTGCTGTGTCTCCAATGGTCTGCCATGCCCTCATGGGCACCCCTGGAGAACCCCAAGCCTCTTCCACGACCAAACTTTCTGAACATTTGGGGGGATCCGAACCCCACTGGACTGAACCCACGAACCTGAACTAAGTTTTTTGACTGAACCATCAAATGGCCAAACATCTGAACCCCGTTCTGTTTGCACATCCCTACCGAATAATTCCTAACTTTTTGTTTGCTTTTTTGACTGCTGCTGCGCACTGTTCTGTGGATTTCATTGTATTGTCCATAACCACCCCCAGATCTTTTTCCTGAGTGGTAACTCCTAGGGGTGGGACTACCGGATCATCCGGTATCCAATACTGTTGGTATTGGGTGTACCGGCAGTATTGGATTAAACCCGGTAATCCGACCCGTTTACCAGATTCCTTGGTACCAGATTTTTTACATTGCGGCCATTCAAATGAATGGCTGCAATGTAAAAAAAAACACAAAAAACCCCCAACACTTTCCCTCCCCAAGTCCAGGCTGCACGGGTGGAAGGGGGGACACCCCTCACCCACCCTGCCCAGCCTGGATTTTAAAAACAACAAAAATTTGTGACCCCTACTGCGGGGTCCGGGCCGCCGCCGGTGACCCAGAGCCAGCCCAGCACCGGCGTCCAGCAGCAGCCAGCAGTTAAGTAAGTACTGGTACTACTGATCCCTGGGGTGGGGGAGTTTAACACCCCCACCCCACCCCAGGGATCACCCTACTTTCCACCCAGGGATGGTCTACCTACCTTGAGCTCCAGGCAGCGGCGGGAGCGGTGGCGCTCCGGCGGCTTCAGCGCTGGCTGTGGCTGCTGGCTTCAGAATGCTACTAGGCCTTCTGGGGAACTTCTGGGTTCCCTGGAAGGCCTAGTAGCATGCTGAAGCTGGCGGCAGCCACAGCCAGCGCTGAAGCTGCTGGAGCGCCACCGCCCAGAGCTCAAGGTAGGTAGGCAATCCCTGGGTGGGAAGTAGGGTGATCCCTGGGGTGGGGGTGTTAAACCCCACCCACCCCAGGGATCAGTAGTACCAGTACTTAATTACCTGCTGGCTGCTGCTGGACACTGGTGCTGGGCTGACTTTGGGGCGACGGCGGCGACCCGGAGCCCGTAGTAGGGGTCACAATTTGTTGTTGTTGTTTAAATCTAGTCTGGGCAGGGTGGGTGGGGGGTGTCCCCAATTCCACCCATGCAGCCTGGACTTGGGGAGGGGGGAGGTTTTCATTTTTTTCCATTGATTTCAATGGGGACACTTCCCCATTGAAATCAATGGAAAAGATCCGGTACCGGTAAACCGGTATTAATCCAGTAAGCCGGTATTCTTAAATCCGGGAACTGGTAAAACCAGTACCCGGTATTTGCGCTGATGTCCCACCCCTAGTAACTCCTAGCTTAGTACCCAGCATTGTGTATTCATGGGTTGGATTATTTTTCCCTACGTGCATCACTTTGCACTTGTCCACATTAAATCTCATTTGCCATTTAGATGCCCAGGCACCCAGTGTATAAGATCCTGTTGCAGTTCCTCACAGTCTGCTTGTGTTTTAACTACCTTGAATAACTTGGTGTCATCTGAAAATGTGATCACCACTCTCTTAACACGCTTTCCCAAATCATTAAGATAAAGATAAATTTTATTTAAGCTTAGCCATAGACCATTGCTTGACACACAACAAAGATACATACAAATAAACAGTAATTGAAAATACCCTTAGAAAAGATTATTATAAATTTTAAGCTATGCAGGCATCTTATGAGGATTCCCTAATTTATACAAAGCCTCTGGGAGATTCCCTTAAACTCCATTGATGTCCCAGTCAGTCCTTAAGAACTCACTCCGTTGTGCTATGATTTTGGTCCGAAGATCCTGCCAAGAACTTGTTCCTCAATACAAAAGCCTGGGTCAAAAAGGCCATAATACCCTGAGTAAACTCAGGGCCAGTCAATGCATGGTAAAGCAAATTATGTTCCATCCTACTGGGATATTTATTCAGCAGTTTAGAAAGAAATTGACTTCTGATTGCGTCATACATCTGACAGGAAAAAAGGACGTGATGAGCTGATTCCACTTCCGTAAGATCAAACGGACATAACCTCTCCTCGTATTTTATCCCCTGTAAGAAACCTTGAAGTATATTAGTAGGTAGGGCATTTAAGCGAGCACAAAGCATTAAGTACTTTCCCTGCGCCGTGCCCTTTGATCTTAAATAACTAGCAATCTCGTCCAGCCCCGGAAGATATATAATATAGTCTCACAAATGCAAGGACTGTCTAACAGTAGCAATATCATTTTGTCTAGCCACATCCCAGAACCTGGTTAAAACCATATTTCTTACATAGCCCAAGGGTTGGGCATAAAGATACTCCTCAGAGAAACCCAAGGAATTGAAGAAGGCAGTCAAGTCCAGCACCCAAGGATCCTTATAGCCAGCCTTGACATAATAAGCCAATAATAATAAGCGCTGGCCTCCATACTGTATTTTAAATCATAATTTAAGTGCTAATTCCCACCCCGCTTGATCCCAGCTCATCTGGCCTACCTCAAGCCAAATTACTGCAGCTGGAGTTCCCAGTGGAACCCTCAAAAGTTTCCTAAAGAATTTAAATTTAAGAACTCCCAATTTTGATTTAAATAAGGGGGCCCATAACTCGGCCCCATATAATATATTGTCTTTGATCTTGGTATTACACACTTGAATTTCTGTCACCATGGCCAGCCTACCTGTGTTATAAAAGTGCCTAGGAATTACACTGGTTGTTGCTTTAGAAGCATCCATGGCCCTTTGGAGATTAATAGTCCACCTTCCTGATGCCTGGAAATGAAGTCCCAGATACTTGAAGGAAAAAACCTGCTGGATTGAGTTACCCCTGATATCCCAGCCATAAACCTTTTTAGAATTGGAAAAAACAACAACCTTAGATTTATCATAGTTGACAACTAATTTGTTAATCTGGCAATAGATGGCTCTTAAGACCGACTCTGGTCTGAGACACCAGAGCCAGATCATCGGCAAATAATAAACAACCCACTGCCCTATCTGCCAACTTAGGCGGGTGGAACCTTTCATTTGCTAACTTGGGTATAAGATCATTAATAAACAGGTTAAACAGACACATCCCTGCCTGACCCCCACATTTGTTAACACCTCCCTGGTCACATGGACAACTCTGTCCTCTCTGATCTTTAATGAGGAATTCTGATATAATTTATAAATTAAGAAAAACAATCTTCAGTAGATTGTAGTTCCCAGAAGCTTCTTCCATAGCAACTGTCGACTGACAGAGTCAAATGCTGCAGCAAGGTCCAGGAATGCAACATAGAAAAGGTGATTCCTGGCCCTATATTTCTCTATTAGATGATAAAGCATTAAACAGTGCTCCATTATTGAACGAAACCTCTGAAACCCGGCTTGCTCCAGGCATAGGATTTTATTATCAGTGATCCACATATTGAGTCTTGTTAAAAGCACCTTGGCAAATAGCTTGCTCACCACACTTAGTAAACGAATAGGCCTATAAATCATTAATGAATACATTAAACAGCACCAGTCCCAATACAGATTCCTGAGGCACACCACTTTTTACATCTCTCCATTGTAAAAACTGCACATTTAGTCCTACCCTTTGGTCTCTATCTTTTAACCAGGTTCTGATCCATAGTAAGAAACTATCTCCGATCCCATGACTTTTTAATTTTCTCAAGAGTATCTCATGAGGGACCTTATCAAATGCTTTCTGGAAAACCAGGTACACTATATCTACTGGGTCTTCCTTGTCCACATGCTTCTTTACACCCTCAAAGAATTCCAACAGGTTAATGAGGCATGACTTACCTTTACCAAATCCATGTTTGTCAACATGCCCTGTAATTCTGTCCTTAATGATGGTTTCCACCATTTTGCCTGGCACAGACATCAAGCTTACTGGTCTGTAGTTTCCAGGATCACCTCTGGATCCATTTTTAAATATTGGGGTTACATTTGCCACCCTCCAGTCCTCGGGTACAGTGGCAGATTTTAGTGACAGATTACAAATTACTAACAGTAGGTCTGTGATTTCATATTTGAGTTCCTTTAGAACTCTGGGGTGAATACCATCTGGCCCTGGTGAATGCCATCTGACTCTTACTGTTCAACATTCTGCAAACCCATTCAACCGAAATCCCATTCCATTTGTCTTTCAAATGCAAAGAAAATACCACAGCTACAAATGGGGAAATTTTATAATGCTTTTGAATAAGAAATAAAATCCTTACTTAGCTGGTTTTCCTTCTACGAAGTATTAAAAAAAAAAAAAAGGTTTCCTCCTTCCCCCAGATTTCTAGGTTTGGGAGAACTCTGCTCCTCCTGCTTCTTCACTGGCCAAGGCATTGGCCAGTGAAGGTGAGAGCTGGAAGCATTGTTTGACTTGCACATTTGGGGGAGGGAATGACTGAAATGAATGGCCTTCCCAGAACCAGAACCACTCCCAGAAGCTTGCTAGAGGGCTCTAGCAGAGTTAACAATGTTTTTCCAATCCTTTGGAAAAATCTGCCCTTTCTTTTATTATGCAGACTAGAGATGAAATGGCTACTTAATTTAGTATCTGAAGATAATACCCACATTTTGGAGTACCGCATTGAGTACTCAACAGGCTACCTGGGGATCAATTAGGACAGCAATGAGAACAAGTGCTTCAGTTCTGAAGGGAAATATCAACCTTTTGGGAGTGCTTGCAAGTGTCCATCGGTACTTAGTCAGTTTTTGTTGAGGAGTCTGCACTTCTACCCCTTGTGGCCGGGACAGTGGAGTCAGGTTGGGGAGCTAACGTGAGTGTCTGTGAATTGAACTAATTGCATCGACAATGAGGTCTTGAGACAGACAGTTTAAGGGTTAATTTTTTTAGGAAGAAGCAGGGAAAAATAAGATGAAATAGATCATGCTTAAAAGTAGTTTCATGTAAACATGTTATACGCCTGGTACAGAAATGTACTCCCCTGGAATGTATTGTAACTCCCCTAGAACAGCTATCATAACAGAACAATCCTGAGTAAGGAATTAACAGATAATTTTTCAAATTTAATGGAAAAGTAACAACAACAATTAATCTGCGATAAGGGATGACAGGCCACGTTAGTGCCGGTTGGTCAACCGTTATGGGATGTTATGAGCTGCTATAGGTTACCATGGGTTTTCATGGTAAGTGTCCTTGGGGGCATGGTCAGGAATTGGACAGAGACTGAGTACAGGAGGTCTCAGCAACAAAGGTGCACAAAAAGTGAGTGCAGGAACAAAGCAAACACACAAACAACAGCAACAAAGAACCATTCCGACCCAACTCATCTCCCAAACAAACCTCACTCTTCTGTTTTGAGGAATTGGCCACGCTGTGGACTGGGTAAGTCTTTCGTGCCTCGCATAAAAGTAGCTTAAATAAATTTGTTAAGTTTCTCTTGAATAGAATTGTTTCTCTTGTTTGCTTGTTTGCTAATAAAAGTTACATAAAAGAGTGATTTAAAGAAAATACTCTGTGTCTGTAGTCATTTCAGAAGCAGCCCTAAAAAGAACCTCCAACATTTTCAGTGATTCCATGTTTCTGCCATTTTCTTCTGTCATTTTCATCACTTTCTGGGACTTAAATTTTTTTTGGTCATTTTCCAGGACATTTTTTGTCACTTCTGTCACTTTCTGGGACATTTTCTCAATTTCTGGGACTTTTTCGTCACTTTCTGTGTGTTTTGTGGCAGTTTTGCAGCACTTTTATGGCAATTTTCAACACTTCTGCGGTGCTTGGCAGGCAAGTTTTCATCTCCACAATCCCTGGGGATGCACACAAGGCACACATGGGGCTTGGGACTAGCCGATGGCAGCTCCATTTAACTGGTGAAAAATAGTGGAACACGACGAAAACAGCAGGAAAGCCAGTAAGTTTCCATGGTGCACGAATCTCAGCAAATGCCCTGTTTCTGATAGAAGCAGCACTTGCAAAGATTTCCTGTTTTAGACCTAATACTGATCAGGGAACTAGATACCCCCAAAATAGGTAATTTCCTGTACCGATTTTTTTAATTTTCTGATTACTAATCAGTATATCAGTATGGAAAACTGAAAAATCAGGATTGGAAGTTGACTTTCTGCGACCGGAAACCCACAAAAACAGTGTTGGAAGTAAAAAAAAATCATACCAGAAGTCAACATTCTGGGACTGGAAGTTAACATTTCAGGACATCAGGTACCCTGCTAACAATCGGGTACCAATCAGTACCCAATGGGTATTTTTTTGATGTTACGCCATCCCGATTCACCATGGTGGATCCCCGGTGGGGGTGAACAGAACAACCATCCCCCGTGGCCAATAAAAGCCCCGAACAGATGTGCCGGGTTATCCCGGCGGGGAATCGGGGAGGGGGTGGGGCTGCATGGCGCACCGTGTGACTGCAAGGCCCCACCCCCCCATGCTCCCCCACCGCCTGCCCTCTGGGGAGAGGGGCGGGTGCTGCAGCCAATGCAGCTGCAGCGCCTGCCCACTTTGACCACGGCCCGGAATCCCGTGGTCTCCATCCAGACGTTACTTTTCATTGCTTCCCGTCGGGAATCTCTTTGACCACGCTTGCAGCGAGTGTCCCGCGGGGAGCCCCGGAAGTGTGGTTGACATTGACCCCATGTGGGAATCGAGCATGGTGAACATCTGGCAGCCGCCTAACAGATGCTCAGGGTGCTTTGACCCTGCCGCAAAATTGAACGTGGTTCACTGTGGTTGACTGTGATCTCGTAACGTCTGAAAATACCTAATGTTGTTTGGTTGATTTGGGTACCGGAGACTTTTCAGGTATATCCGGTTCTGTGAGTACTCATTTCAGCTCCAATGCAAACCTTCACACACTTGTTTATGCCTTCACATCACCTTTCACCTTGTAACTAATGCCCTCTCCCCTTGAGACTGGTTTGACTACAGCAGCTGGTGAGGAAAGTGGCAGCTTGTTTGCCACATGGTATTCCACCTCATGAACACATTACACCTGTTCTGCATGAGCTGCACCAGTGTCTCCTAGCTATCAATCCCAGTTCAAGGTTTTGTTATTAATATATAAGGTGCAGAATGCTTTTGGACCTGGACATGTTAGCTGCTTCTTTCTTTATATTTCAACATGCCTGTTCTGGTCAATGGAGCAGGATGTTTTCAAACATCCTTGGTTTAAACTTATTACAGCTAGGGGTTAAGGTGGAGAGAGAGCTTTTTCTGTCCTGGGAAACCACCTATGGAACTCAGATATCTGCCAACATTCCACTGTACACAACTTTAAAGGGTGATGCAAAGCTTACTTAAAATGGCTTTTGGTGTTTGAGAGTGTTGCTTGTTTGTTTGTATTTTTATTAGGGCTTTTAATAATAATGTTTTACACATTTTGTAAAACCCTCTGAAGGTTAACAATTTTTGCCATGCTTTGGTCAAGCCTTACCCTGCTTTGGGTGAGCTTCCTATTTCCTGAGTCCTCAGAAAAAGAGTGGTGACGCAAGGCATATCAAGGTTGCCCAAAGTTGGGCTGCTTGTGTGTTCGCCGGCCCAAAGTGGGGTAGCTGCAATTGTCTGCCATGAGACAGGTGGAAATCGGGCTTACCCCTCTCAAACACCAAAAGCCATTTTAAATAAGCATTGCTTCATCCTTTAAAGAAGTGTACAGTGGAATGTTGGCAGATATTTGGAGACATTGAGTTCCATAGGTGGTTTCCCAGGACAGAAAATTGCTCTCTCTCCACCTTGACAAGAATCAACCCAACAACATTGGGTACTGATGGGTACCCAATTGCTCGTGTGGCTGTACCCTAAGAAAGTTCTCCAAAGCTAGGGGTAACACCCACATACACAACTCTCATTCCTGAGTTTGGGATGAAAAGTTGGTGTGACAATATAGCCGCCCTTTTCTCCCCCACATCCAGGCTTAGAGGATCCCTCTTGCTCCCAAAAGAGTCTGTTACCACAGTGGTAGTAAAACCAAACAGGAAATATCTTTTTAAATTATAAACTTCAACGTAACATCAGGTTGTCTGCTGCATCTGGCATCATGACAGTAATATTTAATTCTCTTTCTGGCCTAGTAACAAAGTCTCTTAGTATCTTCTGTGCGGTTACAGTTTTACCTGCTGGTTCTTCAGTCCCTGGCTTTATACCACAGCAGTCTTAGCCTCATTTCCTCTGCCAAGTCATTATCAAGCTTTTGAAATTCCTCTCCCTATTCCCTCTGTTCTCCACTCACAGCAATGTCTGACAGGTTGGTTGGGAGAGTTCCCAGGTTGAATCTCAGCAGCCACCAGTTGTCTTGAGGTGACTCAGGATGTGTACAGCACACTCCCCATAATTATCTGTTTTCTACAAACCATCTCCTCAGCTCCCTCCTTCCTGTCTAGCTTCCTTCTCCTCCATTTTTACCTGCCTTTTTCGGACTTCTCAGTCAACTCAGGCTTCTAATTGGCTAATTAAACTGCTCAAACCTTCTTACACAAATCCTGCTTTCCCCAACACTTTAATTAATTACTCTATTAACATAACTTTAACTAAATAATAATCTTTATTTTTATATAACACCCCCTGCCATGGTACTCAGATCGATTTACATATAACAAAACCTTTTAAGCCTCACAACAACCCTGTGAGGTAGGTTAGGCTGAGAGAATATTGTGACTGGTCCAAGATGAGACCTGAACTGGGGTCCCCCCCCAGTTCAAGTACTGTACACTTAGCCATTACACATTTAGCCACACTGTCTGTCATATGCATCTGCTGTCACACTTGGTGCCACTGAATGTTTTTAGATGGGTACCTGCTCCGCTAGTGCTCCACTTCACTCCACCCCACCCCCGGGTGGCCCAAGTGTTTAAAGATGGACCATCATGGAGTGAGACGAAGCATGAGTGGAGGAGGCACTGTCTTCTCTGGGCCAGCTCCGCTCAAGGTGCTCTGGAACATCCTGGAGCATCATGAGTGAAGCAGGTAACCTGAGCCCCCAGGTGGGGGCAAAGCAGTGATCCATCTAAAGGATGGATGACCACTGCAGCTCCATTCATGACTGGTTTTATTTTATTTTTATTTTATTTTATTTAAAATTTATATCCCGCCCCTCCTGGCAACAGGGCAGCCCAGGGCGGCAAACAACATTCATTAAAACAGTATAAAATTTTAAAACAATTTAAAAATACAATATGTGGGGGGAAACCCCACCCCCACCCCACCCCTACCCCTTGCCAAAAGACTGACAGAACAGCCAGGTCTTACATATACGCCAAAACAGCAGGAGAGTGGGAGTCAGCCGAGCCTCCTCCGGGTGCAGAGCCCAGAGCACAGGTGTCATGTGCTCCCTG
>QEPC01010328.1:646489-662102 GCA_003113815.1 Sphenodon punctatus
TGACACTGCATGCCCTGAAACCCCCTCACGATCTCCCCTAACGGCTGCATATAGATGTTAAACAAGAGGGGGGGACAGAATGGCACCCTGTGGGACTCCACACGTGAGGTCTCAGGGGGAAGACGTACACTCCCCCAAGACCACCCGATGAGTTCTCCTGACCAGGAACAAATGAAACCAGTTCAAGACCATTCCGCCAATTCTGGCACAGTCCCACAGGTGAGTCACCAACACTTCGTGATCGACTGTGTCGAATGCAGCTGAAAAGTCTAGCAGAACCAGTTAGGTCTGACGACCCTGGTCCAACACCAGACGGAGATCATCAACCAAGGCCACCAAGGCCATCTCTGTACCATACCCAGGCCAAAACCCAGACTGGGAGGGATCAAGGAAACCGGTACAGTCCAGGTGTTCCTGGAGCTGACATGCCACAGCCGTTCAATAACCTTCCCTAAAAAGGGAAGTTTAGAGACCAGCCGATAACTGGCAGGAGCATCAGAGATGGTTTATTGATCAGGGGTCTAACCACAGTCTCTTTTATGGCCATAAATCTGCCATAAATCTGCAGTCAGCAACCTAGAGCAGCTGCCAACCCACCCGCAGCTCTATGGTGGTGGTGGTGGGGGTAGGCAGTCCACAGTGGCAGGCTTCGTTTAAACCCACCACCACCAGAGCAAAACCCAGTGCTCCTCTTCTGGCCACCCTTTGGGTCGTTTTCTGGTCATTCCCAGGTCCATCTAAAAGCACCTACTATGCCCATTGTTGGGTATTTTCAAATGTGACAGTGCTGAGCACTGCCATGCTTTTATCCTAATCAGGGCAAGAACCCTCACCCCGGGCAGTATTTAGCTCAGCCACTGAACAAATGTGCTGGTGGCTGGGGCTGGGGAGGGGTGGGGAGAGGGTGGGCGAATGTGCAGATATGATCCGCATGGCCCACCCCATGTGCTGCTCAGCACAGCACAGCTCCCTCCCTGAGGCCACCGCTCCCACCCAGAAATGCTCCAGCAACCAGCTGGAGTTAGGTAGAGTGGGCCCGCTCTACCAATTTGTTACCACCCGCAGTAAGCATCTGGCAGGCAGGAACAAACGTGACACCACCATGAATGGCCATGCCATGGTTAAAATGTGGCCACTCATGGTAGCATTACATTTGAATATACACATTGCATCAGGAGTATACAGCAGAGGGCGAGGAAGAGTTTTAGTTCTTCCTCTCTTGATGATGTAAGTTTGAATTCCCTTCTTTGTATCTCCTTTCTTCTACCAAAACATTGTCACTTGTGCTAAAAGAAGAATAAACTGTAGCCTCTGCTTATTTCTCCCTTCCAGAAGAAAACAAACTGAGACCCCTTCTTCTCCTTTCTATGGTAGAATGGTCCTTTGTTACGACGAAAATTTCCTCGGAATTAGTTCCACCATGGGGCCAGGGATCCCTGCAGGAAAGCTTAAGTCTCCTCATCAAAAATCACAATAGATGATTATTATGGCTAAAATACTACATTTTATTGCCTTGCCAAACTGGCTTACACACTACTATAAAAGCACTACACAAGTACGCAAAAAAGGTTATTGATTACAAAATATATTATTGTGGAGAATATATCTCACCAAACAGATATCACAGGTCTGGTCCCATAAACGTTGCGCAGGGTCTGTGGGGTCCTGCTGTGGAAGATAAGATGTTAACTTGCTGCTATGCTGGAGACATAGTAAGAATTAAAGTAAAATAGTAAAAATAAAAGATAGAAAAGATAAAGAAAAATATAAAACAAAAGTTCCAAAAAGGGAGGGAAAAGACAGTGAAGCACTTGGGGAACTCTGCCCACAAGGCTGAGTAAAAAAATTGAAAGGAAACAGTTCCATCTGAGACCAATACAGTGCTTCTCTAAAGAAAAGAAAAGAAAAGAAAAGAAAAGTTGGCAAGTAGGGACAAAAATGAGAGAAAAGTAGGAATTTCCCTTTTCTCGGGCAAAAGATTAGAAAATCCCAACGGGGAATTAAAATAACTTTTAAAAGAATAAACAAACGAAAACAAAACAAAAGAGAAATGAATACAAAAAATGCCTTGGAAATAGTGAAAAATGAGAAAATGAAAATAAAATAAAAATAAAATAAAAGAGATAAAGTAAAAGCTTAAGAAGCTTAAAAATAACTTTTAAAATGGAAAAGAAAAGACTTTAAAAATGAAAAGACAAAAATTAAAACAAAGAAAAAAACTAAGTCCCTTCAGGCCTATTCAGGCCTTTGCCTTTCAGCAAGTCTCCACAGCGAGCAAGATCTTCCCTATTTATGAACAATGGGTATTTTCAGACGTGCCAGGGCCTATTTGCTCCCTTTGATCCCCTGCCAGGGCCACCGCATAACAGCAAACAGACGCGGTGGCCAATCCCAGCGGGGAATCTGGGGGGCAGGGCTGCGCAGCGCATGTGCAGCCACACAGGCCCCCCCACGCTGCCCCGGTCTCCCACCCTCCAGGAGATGGGCGGGCGCTGTGGCCAATGCAGCCGCAATGCCCGGCCGCCCCCCCCTCGCATTGACCACTGCCCGGAATCCTGCCGCAGATTCCGGGCCGTGGTCTGGGGACAGACGATACGGTCCCCTTCATCACAGGGGGGAATCTCATTCACCACGCAAACTGCGGTCCCGGCGGGACCATCCCCGTTTGCATGGTGAATGTGATTCATGGGGGTGAACATCTGGAGGGGAACTTCCATTGCCCCCAACAGACGTTCCAGGATCACGAGCACACTGTGGGATTCCCCATGGTTGACCGTGATCTCGTAACATCTGAAAATACCCAATATCTTGCCAGTTTTATAGGATTTCTGAGAGTCTTTCAATATGGCTGCCAAGTGTTCCTCCAATCAGTGTTCAGCAGGTATGGGGTCCTCCAATAAAAATGAAGCTTGTTTCTTGCCAAGTGATGATGCTAGAGAAAGATGTTTTTGGTTCTGATGTCTCCACTCTTCTTGATTATTTTGACTTTGCCTCACCTTACTTCTATGAACCAAGAACATGGTAACTTTTTACCGGTCTTGATCTATGTCCCACTTTAATAGGCTTTCAGGTTCACTGAAACTCTATGAAATGCAATGGAGTCTATTAGCATCACTGAAGTTTTATTAAATTCTATTAATTTTACATTATTTCATATATGGTTTTTTTTCAGGAAGTTGTTGATAAACAGAGGTTAGATCTGCCTTGGTTCTACCTAATTTAAAAAGGAAGTTTTAGAGCAATATTGATTTATAAGATTCTAAGTCATTAAGACACAATTCAAAAGAACAATTACTTATTTTATCTGAAGGGGGTCTTTAGATATAATTTGAAGTCAAACTTCAGGTTGAACTAAACTTTAGTTTACTAATTAAATACATCACTCTCAATGTCTATAGTCTCGCTTATTTAGCTTAAACTCTAAACCTATTTTAGCATTAAGATATGATTGAAACAATAAAATACCTTTTTGCTCAGGGTGGCGGTGTTTCTCTACTATCAATATTACTACGTAATTATAAGCTGAAAACATGTTATCAGTAATGTAACTGTTTTGACCCAACTTACAAAAAGACCTTGGGTCCCAAACAAACATGTTATCAGTGTCTCTTCAAATTCCTTTTTGCCAATTATCCTGAAAGTCAGACTAAAGTAAAAAGCAAACTGCTTTCTAGGCCAAATTAAATCCCTATAGTCCTTGTCTCCCCAATAAAACCAGACCCCAGCTTAAAGACTGCTATTGCTTATTTTGATAGTCCCACATAATATCAATGGAAACCCATTACAGTTAAAATGTAGACAATTCAAATTACATTAACAAAAAGTTAACAGAAGTTGTCAATGTCAATGGATGGTGAACAGAACAAAAGCCTATGCTGAAAATGAAGAAACTAACATAAGCAAGTAAATTCCAACAAATTATAATCAAATATCAAGTAAGTTATTAAACAGAAAGTACATATTATATCCAATTCCAAACAGATGAACATAGTCATTTTAGAAAACCAGTGTTTATGCTGTGACATACCGCTAGGGGACCCCATTGTGATATTATAATTAGAATTAACTTCTAATTAACATCTTCTAACAACTATATTTTTTACTGCATTCCAGACCTCCTAATATCATCAAAACAACCTAGCTGGAGCAAGGTCTTTTACGTAGCCATAACAAAATAGTCAGTGTTTACTGCCAGTTGTACAGAATGCCATAGATCACAAGAAAGGAAAGGAACAGAAATGAAAATCGATTCCATGGCCTATTCTGAAACATGAACACTTTAAATCTATGATGGATTTTATTCATAGTTGAATGGAAAAGTAGATCTTAGACATGAGTAAACTCTATCCCTCTCTCTCATTTGGGCACTTCCTGGGCACTGATTTGATCCAGTATTGCTTTCAGCAAACACATCACACAATATGTCTAAAAGATGTCACCTGATTTAAAGGCTATTGTCAAGCGTGCCCAACCCCCCACCTCCAGCAGCAGTGCCCGCGGGTGGAATTGACAGCTATGACTTCTTTTGCGATACCATTACCCACTTATCAAAACACCCACTATTTGGGGTCCCAATACCCACATACATATGACATACACATACACAGACTCTCCTGGGGCTTGGCCTTCTGCCACCCCAAGCTCCACCGACCAGCGGGGCGAAAGGTAACGGCACGCGCCTTACAGCTACTTCTCTCCATTTCTTTTCTACTGTATTTCCCCCTCCTATCTTACTCACTAACATGTCTGCCCTATTTTCTCACCTTTTCTTTCCCTCCTATCCTTCTCCTCTTCCTGCCCATCTTTTTCTCCCTCTACTTTTCTCCTCCCAGCTTCTTCCTCCCCCCAACCGATCACCACTCTCTAACGTCCCCCATACATCCTTTTCTCCCTTGGTTACCTTCTCTCCTTGCTCCCCTTCCACTCCTCCTGTCTCTAGCCTTCCTTGATGCTCCCCTTCTCCCAATCTTATCCCTATTCCTTGCCTCCCCCCTCATCAACTACCATTTTTCTGCTCCCTCTGGAACTGTCGCTCATCTATCAGTAAAGCTCCCTATATCCATGATCTTTTCCTCTCTCGCTCCCTCCAGCTCCTTGCCCTTACTGAAACTTGGATCACTCCCTCGGACTCTGTCACGCCTGCTACCCTCTCCTGTGGGGGTCTCTCCTTCTCTCACCAACCCCGCCCTGAAGGACGGGGTGGTGGGGTGGGCCTCCTTCTTGCTAAATCCTGTCAGTTCCAACCAATTTCTCCTCCCCCCTCTCTCTCCTTCCATACCTTTGAGGCTCACTCCGTGCGCCTCTACTCCCCCCTCCATCTACGTGTTGCTGTCATCTACCGTCCCCCTGGTCCTCTCTCTTCCTTTCTTTCTGACTTTGAGTCCTGGCTCACTTTCTTCCTCTCTGTTGATATCCCCACTCTCATCCTTGGTGACTTCAACATTCATGTTGATGACCCATCTCAGCCCTCAGTCTCTCGCTTCCTCTCCCTAGCCTCCTCCTTCAACCTCCACCTTTGGACCAACTCCCCCACCCATACTAATGGCCATTCTCTTGATCTTGTCCTCTCTAGAAACTGCTCTGTCGCTGATCTCTCCTTCGATCCTCATCCTATATCAGACCACTTCCTTGCCTCTTTCAACATTTCCCACTGTCCCCCCTCCTCTTCCCCTTCTCTACGCCCCTTCCGTGACCTTCAAGCTATTGATCCCCTGGACTTTGCCTCCTCTCTCTCTCCCCTTCTTCCTACAGTCTTCTCTTCCTCCTCCCCTGACTCCGCTGTCTCTGCTCTCAACGCCTCTCTCTCCTCCACACTTGACTCCCATGCCCCTCTCTCTTCCCGCCCTGCCTTCTCCCACAACCCCCGTCCTTGGCTCACCCCTAGTATCCGCCACCTCCGTTCTTGCACTCGTGCTGCTGAACGACTCTGGCGCAAATCCCATTCTCACGCTGACTTCCTTCACTTCAAATTCTGTCTCTCCACCCTTACTTCTGCTATCTCCCTTGCTAGACAACACTACTATGCCTCCCGCATTGAGTCCTGTTCTCGGGACCCTCGCCGCCTGTTCTCTACCTTTGACTCCCTCCTCAAGCCTCCCTGTCCTCCCCCTCCTTCTTCCCTTTCTGCTCAGGATCTTGCCTCCTTCTTCACCTCCAAGATAGACAAGATCCGCCTCGACATCGCTTCCCACTCCTCTCTTCCCACTCCCACCCCTCTCCCTCCTCCCCCTCCTTCTCTCATGTCCTCCTTCTCCCCTGCCTCCCTTAAGGAAATCTCCTCTCTGCTCTCCTCCTCCAACCCTTCCACTTGCCCCCTTGATCCCATTCCTTCCCGCCTCCTCACCTCCATTACTCCCACTGTCGCCCCTTCCTTCCTGCACATCATCAACCTCTCCCTCTCTACTGGCTCTTTCCCTTCTGCCTTCAAACATGCCACAGTCTCTCCTATTCTCAAAAAGTCCACTCTTGACCCCTCTGACCCTTCTAGCTATCGTCCTGTCTCACTCCTTCCTTTTGCTTCCAAGCTGCTTGAACGTGTTGTCTACTCCCGCTGCCTTGACTTCCTATCCTCCAACTCCTCCCTTGACCCCCTCCAATCTGGCTTCCGCCCCCTTCATTCTACTGAAACTGCTCTCGCTAAGATCACCAACGATCTTCTGGTGGCTAAATCTAAACGTCTCTATTCCATTCTTGTCCTCCTTGATCTCTCTGCTGCCTTCGATACTGTTGACCACTCACTCTTGCTGGATTCCCTTCACTCCCTTGGCTTTTGTGGCTCTGTCCATAACTGGTTCTCCTCCTACCTCTCTGACCGCTCCTTTAATGTGTCTCTCTCCAACTCCGCCTCCTCCTCCTTCCCCCTCTCAGTTGGTGTTCCTCAAGGCTCTGTTCTTGGCCCTCTCCTCTTCTCGATCTATACCTCATCCTTAGGCAAACTCATTGCCTCCCATGGCTTCCAATACCACCTCTATGCTGATGACACTCAACTCTATCTCTCTACTCCCTCTCTCTCTCCCTCTGTTCAAGCTCGTCTCATCAACTGTCTCTCTGACATCTCTACCTGGATGTCTCAACGTCAACTCAAACTCAACATGGCTAAAACTGAACTCCTTATCTTCCCCCCTCATCCTTCCTCTCCTTCCTCACTGTCAATAACTATTGATGGAGTCACCATCCTGCCTGTCCCCCAAGCCCGTAGCCTAGGCTTCATCTTTGACTCAGCCCTTTCTTTTAAACCCTACATTGACTCTGTTGCTAAATCCTGTCGCTTCTCCCTCCATAACATTGCTAAGATTCGCCCTTTTCTCTCTGTCTCGTCTGCCAAAACTCTTGTTCATGCTCTGGTCATCTCTCGCCTCGATTACTGTAACCTCCTTCTCACTGGCCTTCCCCGGTCTCACCTTTCTCCCCTCATCTCTGTCCAAAACTCTGCTGCCAGGGTCATCTACCTCGCCAGTCGCTTCGACCATGTGCAGCCCCTCCTCTCTTCGCTTCACTGGCTTCCCCTTCCTGAACGAATCCTGCACAAGCTCCTAGTCTTCACCTATAAAGCTCTTCACAACCTTGCTCCCCCCTACCTCTCTGCACTTATCGCCCTCCATACTCCAGCCCGTGCACTTCGCTCCTCCTCTGTCCCTTCTCTCACCCTTCCACGCCTTCCCTGCTCCCCTAAGCGCCTTCGTCCCTTCTCACTTGCTGCCCCCCATGCCTGGAACTCCCTCCCTGTCCACATCCGCCTTGCCCCCTCCCTTCATACCTTCAAATCTCTCCTTAAAACTCACCTCTTTCGCTCTGCTCTGTCTGACTCTTTATCCTGCTGAGCCACTATTCCTATACCTACGATCGGTTTACCCTTATCCTTGCAACATGGACCTGCCTGCTGTCATTCTCATCGTAACCAAGCCAAGTACGTGCACTTGAGACCTCGCATCTTCATGAATGTTAGACCCCTTGTCTCTCCCTCTGTTCCCCTTCCTAAGTCTCTCCCCCAGCTCCTGTCTCTCAGATTGTAAGCCCTAGGGGCAGGGATCGTGTCTATTTTATTACTTTGTAAAGTGCCAGGTACACTGCTTGCGCTATATAAATCTCTGTTAATAATAATAATAATAATAATAATAATAATACATATATCCTAAAAGTGAATAGGTTAAAAGCATTGATAGATTGTAATACAGGAACCAAGAAACAGGATTTCCTGGCATACGGCCCACAAATAGATACGAAAGAAGATGTTTAATAAACATCTTTCAGCACAGAACTGAAAACCCGGACAATTTTAAACTGACATGTCTTTTAGCAATTCAAAGGTTGAAATGGGCCTACTTTTCAGAATATTTCAGACCTACATTTTTTAGCTACACCTTCCACTTCCCGCATCTCTTTTGTTATTCTGCACCAGCATTACTGTCCATTTTCTTTTTTTGGACAGATGTGCTAACACTGAATGGTATTTTCTAAATTCTACTGATTTTCAGAATCTTCTAATTAGGTCATGGAGGAAATCCCATCAATATATTAAATTGCAAGAGTTCCTCTTAATTTAGTATCCCCAAAACAGTCTGGGGGGTATATTTTGACTCCTTGTATAATGTTGCATCTTTAGAATCTTTTGATTAGTCAATATCTTTGGAATTGCCATTGTGGCCTCCAGTATTTTACGATTAGATTGAGGTTCTTATTAGCCATTTAAAACCTGGTAAAGCCCTTGGAGAGGACCTTATACCTCCTGAGTTTCTGAAAGAGTATGCCTATTGGTAGATTACTTTACTGGCTTCTGGCTTTACTGAATAAATTATTCTCATTCATTGATAAAAACAGGTAAGACACCGCTGGGTTGGAAAGTAGCAATAATAATACCTATTCATAAAAATAGGGATATATCACTTCCTGGTAACTATAGGCCAATTAGCCTATTAGACATAATTGGGAAATTATATGCTAACCATCTTTTGATAAAATTTGATCAGTGGTTATCTGACGAGAATGTACTTTTTCAGGAGCAAGTAGATTTTAGGAAGGGCCTCTCTATGGTGGGCCATTGCCCTATTCTCTCCTGTTTGATCAACAAATCTGTTTATTCTGGCAATATATTAAATTACATTTCTTTACATCTTTATATATATATATATATATATATTTAAAATATATAGGTTTTTTATGGTGGGGGGTTGCTTGAGAATCTTGGCAAGTATATTAGCATAAAAAAAAACTTCTGGAAATTATAGCCAGAGTTATAAAGAAACATAGCCATCCACGCTCTGGAGCAGTCTCTGCGGTCCACTGGGGACACCCTTCTCGAAGTCCCCCATGTGGCCCGGGGGGACACTATGGAAAGGGCGTTCTCAGTGGCCACAGAACTCCCTCCCAATGGAGGCACGGGTAGCCCCGGCTCTCCCCTCCTTCTGTCGTATCTGTAAAACCTGGCTATTCCACCTGGGGTTTGGCGAGGGAGATGGGGTGTAGGGTGGGATGGGGGGAGGGGCGGTTTGGTTTTGTGCCTTCCCTTTTTATTGTATTTTATGGTTTTATTTATCATATGTGTTTTAACATCGTAAGCCATCCCGGGATGCTTGGAGCAGGAGGGGCGGGCTATTAAGTGATTTGATAAATAAATAGTAAATAAATGTTAACAGCATAGAAAAATCTGTAGTTCTATTTAAAATATGACTTCATATACAAATATTTCACTTTTATTTATTCAGAAGGTAGTAGCAGTTATATTTTAATACAATTCATCTTCACTTCCAGGAGCTGTATTTCTTAAAAGAATGGCCTGGTTTTTACTTGTATTTTTTATTTTTTGAATGGTGAAGAGCCAAGCTACCAATTCAGGCTTGGTTTTGGTGTCTTTTTGGGTACAATAAGTATTTCTTGGACATACATAAGTGGTGCTGCATAAAAATATGTCTTAACTAGTACATTCACATCTTTTAATCTTCTAGAGAAATGAGGAATTATTTTTTTTCAACATAATTGACACACAAAATGACAAACAATTAAATACAAAAGATTTCTAGCACCAAAGGGTAATTTCAGACATGACAGGCCTTTTGGCCCACCACGCTGAACCCTGAACCAGGATCCGTCTTGGATCCCGGTCCGTGATCAGACCGGACATCCTTTAGACATGCCGGCCTTATTGCAAAGGGGAATCAGGGAGGCGGTGGGGCTGTGTGGCACTATGTGCGGCCACTCAGCCCCACCCCCTCAATCCCAGCAGTGGGGATCATGGGATTTTGGGATCCCCTCACACTCCTCCGGCTGCCCGCCCTCGTGGAGACGGGTGAGCACAGCGGCCAATCAGCAGCTGCACCCAATCCCGTACCCCTGTCAGAACCACAGTCCAGAACAGGGCAAAGTAACCGATGTTACCATCACCCCATTCCTGATCGTGGTTCAGCTAACCACGATTCCGGAGGTGAGGCCGGCCTCACCTCCAGAATCGTGGTTAGTTTTGAACCTCACCAGGAATTCACCATGGTGAACATCTGGTGGGGTTCAAACAGATGTTTGCGTGATCACAGCCACCACCCTGAATCCACTGTGATTCAGTGTGGTTGGCTGTGCTCTTGTAACGTCTGAAATTACCCAAAGGGTATTTTTAGATGTGCATGAAAATCATGGGAGTTTGTAATCTCCTGCAATCATTACTCTCCAGCAACAAAGAACGCAGCACTGGGGATCATGGGATTGTAATGTCACATTTGCAATGGAACCTCCCAAGAGAATCACAATTAGGGTGTTTTTAGATGTGCATGATGAGCAATTTGTACGAGTATTGTGGGAATTTTAAAAAGCACATTCAGAAACCCTCGATATCTAAGGTTTACTGACGAGTATTAACACACAGAAATTTCTGTGAGACTTGCAGAAGAGTAGTTTACACATGCAGGTAATTCATGGGGTTTATTGTCCTCCAGGGCGAGTAGTGTCTTGTTCAAAAATGTCCAAAGCTTGCAGTTGTGATACTTATTTGTCTGCCTGCATGACAATAGGTTGATTCCAGATCACACCATAAGCACTAAAGATTTAATTCACTTCATACAGGAAATTTTCAGTAACTGACAATATAATTTGTACCATGCAAAATAGTACATCTTCACCAAATCCATTTTTAGATGCTAACATCAAAATGATTACTTACCTTTTTAAAAAAAAAAAAAAAAAAAAATATGACACAAGTTGTACAATGACTGACCCATCTCTCAGTGATTCACTTATCTTTGTGTAGTGTCATATTTCAAAAGAGAAAAGCATTCTCTTATTAAAGAATAATATTTTCACTTAGGGTATTTTCAACACAGATGCTGCACTCAGTTTTTAAAGTCTACTCCTCCTTTCCCTGCTCTATACCTTGACCTGGAAGAGTCACAGCTAACATTTTTAGAATGTATTCTGTGATGCATAAAACAATGACTAAGCATTGAACAAATCAATGCACAATGGATGGGAATCTTGGTGCCAGTGAGGTCAATGGTATAAGTGCCACTAACTCATGTGGAGCTAGGATTTCATCTAGTGACTAAAAAGTCTGCTAATTAAACATCAGTCAGGGTATCCTGCCCCAAAATGAACCCTCAGTTAGGTAGCTTCAAGATCTGTGCTGTTAGAATTTCTAAGATGGATTTTACTGAGTCCAGCAGCATCATGGAGTCCAGTGCGGCGAAGTCCAGAGGGTTCCACTAGCCACGTGGAGTCCAGTGCTGTGCTCTTGTGAACATTTATTTATTTACACAATTTATATCCCGCACCCTCCTGCCAACAGCACCTCAGGGCGGCTAACAAATTACAAAGTTAAAATTAAATAAAATATCAAAATATCAATAACAGATACAAAAAATATAAAATACCATTAAAAATCCACTGGTGGAGCACTAAAAAAGAAAAACAAAACAAAAATTCCTCCCCTACCTAACACTCAATCCTCCCACCCCTTACCCATCTACTCACCAAAAGCCTAGCAGAACAGCCAGGTCTTGCATTGACATTGAAAGGAGGAGATGTCGGGCGGGGGTCACCCAGGCCTCTGCCAGAAGGGAGTTTCACAGCCTTGCCACAACCACCAAGAATGCCTTCTCCATAGTCACCTCCCAAGATACCCTGGGGACTTCAAGAAAGGTGCTCCTGACTGACTGCAGGGGTCATTCCAAAGCCTGGAGATTGAGGTGGTCCCACAGATAGGTAGGGCCTAGGTGTGCCTACTTTATAGATAAGCACCAACGCCTTGAATTGGGCCAGGAAGACTAGGCAGCCAGTGCAAAAAGTGGAGCACTGGTTTAATGTGTTCACGGCGAACTGCCGCCCGTAAGGAAACAGGTCACGGTGTTCCACACCAGCTGCAGTCTCTGAACTGTCACCATGGGTACACTTAGAACACATTACAATACTCCAGTCTTGAGGTGATGAAAGCATGAATGATAGTGGCCAGGTTGGAGTCTGAGATGTACAGCTGCACCAGGTGTAAATGGCGAAATGCACTCCTCGCCACAGCCTGGGCATCTAGGTGGTAGGGCTGAAATGTTGTACCGCTACAGCAGCATTTACTGGCGGAAAAGTGCTCTTCCACACCAAGCAGCATGGTTAGGAAGGGAGCAATTCTTGTGCCTTGCACTTGCGACTTTTCGCAGTTCCTACCGTGGTATTTTCACCACTGTAGATTTCATGCAGAAGCGGCAGGTTTGCCACAGTTTCCCCTTTCCCTTAAGCGTGGCAGCTTTGTGGTTCTCTCAACATTGCAGCCAGGGGCATAGCCACCATGGTGCGGGGGAAGTTGCTGCCTTTTAAACAAAGTTCTTCTTCGAGGGGCTCCTTCCATTCTCACTTACGCGCCCTCCTCTTACCAGCATATACCAAGCTCACTAGCTTAAAAAAAACAACACGAGATGGTTACATGCCCCTACCCTATATAAGGTACCTAAACCTGACACAGTTCCTTCCAACCCAAAGCAATGTTTGGAGCCATCTCTAAGAACCTTGTTTACAAGGCAGCAACCTTCTGTTCTCCTTCGAGTGGCTCCTCCCATTCTCACAAATGGGAGCATACCAAGCTTAGAAACAGGCGGTGGGGGAATTTTCTAACAAAATGACACTCCATGCAGGTTGGATCTACAGCCTTGGAGGGGCAGCAGGCAGGGGGAAGCCTGCTCTGGGGGGTACATTCATCTGGAGGAGGGTTGGTTGTTCAGTGCTGTCTCTGTTAGAAGGATGGGCAGATCCTCCCTCTTCCCTTTGTGATCGCCCCATAGAGAGAAATGGGGGTGCAGAACAGCTACAATGAGGCAGAAAGCCATCTCAGAAATTTATTTATTTATTTATTTATTTATTTATTTTCAGAATTTTCAGAATTTATACCCCGCCCCTCCTGAAAACAGCAAAGGGGAAGAATTTGTCCGTGGCACCCTAACGCACAAGAGAATTCACAGAAGAGCAGGGATGTCGTCCCCCCCTCCATCCCTTGGATCAGCATCAGGAGCCAGGTGCTCGCTCACTGCTGCTGGGGAATCTCTGCACTCTCAGTGGATCCAAGCTGCATGGAGTGTCATTTTGTTAGAAAATCCCCCCACCACCTCTTTCTAGGCTTGGTACACTCTCCCATTTATGAGAATGGAAGGAGCCCCCCGAAGAAGAACTTTGTTTACAAGACAGCAACATTCACTGAGAAGGAGGGGACAGGGGGGACTCTTCCCCCACCCGTGTAGCAGCGCTGCAGGGCTACAACTGAGGTGTTTAAAAAGGTGGTGCCGGTAGTGCAAGAGACTCCTCCAGGACTCAGGAGCAGGTCTCCCAGCTCCCGTGGATGCCGCATATGTCTTGGGCCAGCCCTGATAGCTGCCAGCCCCCTCCCAGGGCAGCAAACAGGTGCAAATGCACCCCCTGCCCTGCGCCATGGTTGCTACACCCCTGCAGCAGACACTGAAGCAGGTAGTCAGAGTCACCCTAAGTTCATTCAATGATCTATTATTCAGCATCGCAGTGTGTCAGGGACTCGCGCTCAGTGGCAGAAGGCTGCATAAAACCGCTTGTGTTCACAAACTGTAGACATGCCGCATCTGCAGATACTGCAGCAGGTAATGTGGAATCGCAGAAATATTGAGGGGAAGTCAGCAGCAAGACACATTAAGTGCCGAGTTCTCAGAATGGAATGGTGGCACGGTAACAGCTGCTGCCGCTTCAGTCCTACCAGGTGGAGCTGGGAATCAAGGAGCACTCCCAGACTATGAACCAGTACAGGGCAAATCCCATCAATGACTGGGGATGCCAACCCCACCACCCTCCCCACTAGCATCACCTTCATCTTGTTGGGATTCAGCCTCAGATGTCTCACTCAGTCCCCCACAGCTGCCAAACACCAAGTAAGCACCGAGACTGCCGGGTTTGGGTCAGATTTAAAAGAGAGGTAGAGTTGGGTGTCATCAGCATATTGATGACACCAAACACCAAACCCTCTCACGACCTCACCCTCTCACGACCTCAACAGGTACATGTTGAACAGGAGAGGGGACAGAATAGAACCTTGCAGGACACCACACGAGAGGTCCCGGAGAGACTGGGAGTAAACATATTAGCAATCTAAAAGTAAAACAAATGTCCTGAAATTAAGCTTGCCTGCAGACTAATAAATACTATTTTGACCCCATATAGATGTATTTGAATGTGATGTTTCTTTAAAACAGGTAAAAAAAAGTAACAACTATATAGAAAGTAATACAAGAAAGATAAATCAGCTGATATTCTTGTAATGGGGGCTTAGGTGATTGACCTTTTGACAAGGAAAAGGGCTTTAGACACTCGAGAGCAATAGGGTGCAGATGCAGGTAAGACCACCTGCCCCCAGATACTGCAGTGTGAAAACTAGGGGTGGGACTACCGGATCTACCGGTATCCGATACTGCCGGTATTGGGTGTACTGGCAGTATCGGATTAAACCCGGTAATCCCAGTAAATTACCGGATTCCCCCCCTACCGGATTTTTTACATTGCGGCCATTCAAATGAATGGCCGCAATGTAAAAAAAAAACACAAACAATTTCCCTCCCCGAGTCCAGGCTGTGCGGGTGGAAGGGGGGACACCCCCCACCCACCCTGCCCAGCCTGGATTTAAAGAACAAAAAAAATTTCCCCTAAGTCCCCTAGTGCATATGCATGGGCAAACAGATCGCGGTTCGTGTTCGGCCGTTCGGTTCGGCCGCGATCGGTTCGTGTGTTCGTGTTCGGCCGTTCGGTTCGGCCGCGTTTGGTCCGTGTGTTCGTGTTCGGTCGTTCAGTCGAACCTCGCGTTCGTGTTCGGCCGTTCGGTTCGGCCGTTCGTGTTCGGCCGTTCGTGTTCGGTTGTTCGGGCAGGTCGTACATTCGTGTTCGGCCATTCGGTTCGTTCGCCATCGGGTTGTGCGTTCGTGTTCGGTCATTCGGTGTTCGGGTGGTTCACGCGTTCGCGTTCGGCCGTTCGGCCGGAAATATCGCGGGAAGCCGTAAAATCGGCGTCGCGCCGGAAATTCGTGTGCGTGTGCGTGAGTGAGGCGAGAGGGTGTGTGTTTGTTTCGGTGGCTGCTTGTGTAGTGTGTTTTGGTGATTGTTTTGGCTGTGCTGTGTGTTTGGGTGGGTTGGTGTGTGTTGT
>QEPC01010328.1:667781-695645 GCA_003113815.1 Sphenodon punctatus
CCCTCCACCCCTGGTGCCTGGAAGTCTGCTCCTAGCTGAGTCAAATGACTTCCCCCTCCCTGCTACATTTGGCCTTCCAGTGACCTGACAGAAGACCATGTTTTAGCCACTCGAACACAACCGAACGCGATTCGAATTGAACGAACTGTTCGGCCATTTCGTAGTTCGGTGTTCGGTTCCATTCGGTGTGTTCGGCCATTTCGTAATTCGGTGTTCGGTTCCGTTCGGTGTGTTCGCCATTTTTGGTGTTCGGTGTTCGGTGTTCGGTCCGTTTGGTGCATTCGTGTTCGTGTTCGTGTTCGGTTGTCCGAACAGGCCGAGTTCGGGCCGAACACCGAACTACCGAACCGCGTTCGCCCATCCTACTAGTGCAGGCTCTGGGCTGCTGCCAGCGACCCAGAGCCTGCACCAGCACTGCAGCAGCAGGTAAGTGTACTACCAGTACTTTACTGATCCCTGGGGTGGGGGGAGGTTTAACACCCACCCACTCCAGGGATCACCCTACCTCCCCAATGCCATTGCCTACCTTGATCTCCGGGCGGTGGCAGCGCTCCGGCGGCTTCAGCTCTGGCTGTGGCTGCTGGCTTCAGCACACTACTAGGCCTTCCAGGGAATTTCCGAGTTCCCCAGAAGGCCTAGTAGCATGCTGAAGCCAGCGGCAGCCACAGCCAGCAATGAAGTCACCGGAGCACCGCCGCCCGGAGCTCAAGGTAGACAATGGCATTGGGGAGGTAGGGTGATCCCTGGGGTGGGGGGGTGTTAAACCACCCCCCACCCCAGGGTTCAGTAAAGTACCGGTAGTACACTTACCTGCTGCTGCAGTGCTGTTGCGGGCTCTGGGTCGCTGGCGGCGGGCCGGAGCCTGCACTAGGGGACTATGGGGAAATTGTTTTTGTTCTTTAAATCCAGGCTGGGCAGGGTGGGTGGGGGGTGTCCCCCCTTCCACCTGCACAGTCTGGGAGAGGGGAGGCTTTTGTTTTTTAATTTTTTTCATTGATTTCAATGGGGACAGTTCCCCATTGAAATCGATGGAAAAGATCCAGTACCGGTAAACCGGTATTAATCCAGTAAGCCGGTTTTTTAAAATCCGGTACCCGGTAAATCCGGTACCCGGTATTTGCCCTCATGTCCCACCCCTAGTGAAAACTGTTTGGGGACATGGAGCAGTGTGAAAACTGTTTGGGGACGTGGATTTCCTCAGGGAGTATGGTCCTAGTAGCCTCAGCTCTAGTGTCCCTGAGTCCCTGAGATAGGCTGCTATTTCCATGGGACCTTCTCCCTACCTGAAACTCTTGGCCTCTGGGATGGCCTGCTTCCTGCATGGTCCTTCCCCCTTCCCTTCATTTTCAGTAAATCACTAATCCCTGAATCCCCTCTGCCAGAAGTGTATGTGAGAGTTAAAGGGAGAGAGAGCTTGTGTGTGTGTGTGTGTGTGTGTGTGTGTGTGTGTGTGTGTGTGTGTGTAAATGTATGACACTTCTTTGTTCTTATAATCAAACCCCAGACCAATTGCCAGTTGTTAAAGGTGCAGAGCTATGAAGGACATTTTATTTTCACCTTGGGCTCTGTAAATTCTAAGGCCAGTTGTCAGGGGCCATGAGCATGGGGAGTCAGGGCAGGATTGGTGCAGGATGAGTTTGTGGATCAGTTCCAGAGTCCAAGAGTTCATGCAGGTTTGTGTCCAGAAGTAGGCACAGGATCGGGGTTTCTGGATTCCAAGTCAGGTGGGGATCAGCGCACAGACCAAAGGTGTAGGCATGTCCTGACATAAAGCTTGTCTGATGGACGAGGCGAGGCAAGGTGAGACAGGTTGGCCAAGAGTGGAGGGGCTGTCAACACAGCTACATAGAGGACAAATCCCGTGGATGCCAAGTCTCCATCAAAGTAGATGCTAAGCCACACTCTCAAAACAGATGGCCAGACACACAAGCAAGTTCAGAAGGACCAGGTTCAAGGGCAGGGGTTTGAAGGACTACAATGGTCTTGGAAATTGGGATATATTCTACTGTTAACCAAGCAGGGTTAGTAAAAGTCCAAAACAGATGATGTTGCTGACATCCCAAAAGGCATAAGCAGTCTCCCTTGTGCTGTTGGAAGGAAACAACATGATAACTTTCAGTCTTGGGCACCTGAGGATTTTTCACACCTATTCTGGTCCTGCAAAACCTATGTGAGCACGTAAGTATGAAATAAGTGTGGATGTGGCACACATAGGTCTGTATGTCCTATTAGAATAGGTTTCTTTGGTGATTGAGGGAAAGACTGAGCATGCTCAGTAGGAGTATCAGTATGCTGCCTGAATAGCAGCACACACAGGAGGTCTGTGCCACCCCGATAGAGTCCCACCCTATCAGAAACTTGAGTTGGACTGTGGCTAGTGTATTTTATGGCACAGGATTTGTTTACAGAGCAAGCGAGTTAAGGGATAGAGAGTGAGGAAGCTTGTAGGTCACTGCCACCCATCCGTAATGTAGCTGTAAGTGTTCCAAGAAAGGAGGCTGCATCTGATTAGCCACAGTTTCCACACATGCAGGGAGCGAGGGGATCTCTCTGTGGCTTGGTTCCCACTCCATCTGCACTGGCTGTGATTGTGTATGTGGAGGGTTGGAGTTAGTGTGAAACCCGCTTCCCCCGGACTGAAGTTTTGACATATTGGCCGATTGGGGTACAGGGATTTTTCTTAATTTTGCTTGTCTGAGGTGCCGGTAAGAAACACTTCATTACTACATGTCTTATTACTTGCTCTCATTCTTTTTTTTTTAATGGACTCAGCTGTCCCTGACCTACATAGGAGCCTGGCCTGTTGGCTGATTGTAATAAGTTGAAATAGATTGCTGGTTCCGTGTAGCTGTAAACGGAGGCAAGCAGACAGGCCAGGTGCAGTGCAAGCTACCTGAATATTGGAGACACTGTTAGAGGTGGTCGTTGGTGGTTTTACGGATCATCTCAAGCATTATTGTTTGGAACTGAGTTTCTGTATGCATTGGGAAAGTAAGGAACCCAGGAATGTACTGCCGGGAAGACTGAAGAAGATTGAAGAGTTTCTTTCTCCCTATCCCTCTTTTTATCACCAGGGTGCAGGTTTGTCTTTACCTGTGGTCCATGAAAGGTAAAGAGCATATGGTTGAGGGTTTCAGATGTTAGAGCTTGGTCTCTTTTTAAAAAAAAAATTGATTACCAGGACCCAAACTTGTCCATACTTGTAGCCTGTGAAGGGGAAGAACTAGATAACTGAGGGCATGCGCGCTCAGAGAAAAGAAGAGCTGGATCTCTGTATTTTTAGTTTTAGGGTAATTTCAGACGTGCACTGGACACGTCCAATCACCCACCAGGATCTGTTTCACATTCCGGTCAGGAATCAGTCCGGCCGTTCTTTAGACGTGCCGGCTGATTCCTACAGGGGATTGGGGAGGGGGAAGGGCTGCGCTGTGTGATGTGCAGCCGCACAGACCCTCCCCCTCATGCTCCCCTGGCCACCCGCTCTCTGGGAGCTGGACCACATCGGGGTCTGGGCCACAGTCTGGGATCAGTGGAGGTAACAGGTTTTACTTTCCGCCGATTCCGGACCATGGTCCAGCTAACCACGGTTCTGGACCTCCGGGCAGCCACAGGTCCAGAACTGTGGTCAATGTGTTTCCTGCAGGGTGTTCACCATGATGAACATCTGGCAGAATGCACTACAGATGTTACGGTACCGTGGCCACCACAGGGGTTCACTGTGGTTGACTGTGGTATTGTAACATCTGAAATTACCCTTAGTTTTTCAGGGTCCAGGTTTTTCCACATCTGTAGCCCCAGAAGGGCAACGACCTAGTAGTTGAGGGCCTGAGATCCCAGAGAACAGTAGACCTGGGTTGCTTTGGGTTTTTTTTTCTATTAGGGTCCAGGTTTATTCACAACTGTAGCCCAATAAAGCAGCCTGGCTTTTGTTTTAGTCCTTTTATTTTTTTTCTTTTCCCCTTTCTTTCTGAAAGCTCAGATCCTTGCCCTTCATGGGCTACAGGTGTGAACAAACCTGAACCCTTATAGAAAAAACAAAACAAAGCCACCCAGCTCTACTGTTCTCTGGGAGCTCAGGCCCTCAACTACTTTCTCCTTGCACTTCTGGGGCTACAGATGTGGAAAAACCTGGACCCTGGAAAAGTAAAAAATAAATAAAAAATACAGAGATCCAGCTTTTCTTTTCTCTGAGAGTGCAGACTGCTTTATCAGGGTCCTGGTTTGTCCACACCTGTAGCCCAAGAAGGGCAAGGACCTGAGTTTTCAAAAAAGAGAAGACCTTGGTCTCTATATTTTTAACTATCAGGGTCCAGGTTTGTCCATATCTGTTGTCCAAGAAGGGAAAGGACCAGGTCAGGGAGGTTTAGATCTCTCAGACCTCAAGATCTCAGGGATTTTTAATATACCTGTTTTGTACTTTTAAAAATTATTTGATGTGCAGACTGATTCTGCTTCTTATATTACTAGTAATATTATATTAGCAAAATGCTGGAGTTTGTGAATGGGTGCAAAAAAAGGCTGCAAGTGAAAAGAAACAAAAGAAAGATAAGAATACCCTGAACAACTATTGGTTGTCTACTCCAGTAACTCCACCAATTTCCGTGGTGGAAGCTCCCATAGAAAAGGAGGTAATGGCAGATGTGGGAGTGCTGCAAAACCCACTACCATCAGACATGTAGTCAGGAGGGACTTGTAATTGTTGTGTAGTGGACAAGTATTACAAGATATCAGAGTTGATCTTTCTGCTACACAGAAGGAAAGGGAACCCTTTTTTGAAAAACATCAATGAACAGTTTCTGAAAGTTCACTCTTCTCTGGATGCAGTAAATAAGAAAATAAAGAATGTTACTAAGAGGTTAGATATAGCTGACGAACGTATTTCTGGGATTGAAGAAAAAGATCTACAACTTGATTCACAGATACAGTCTATGACTGTGATCCAGCTACGCCCTAAGCCGGTGCAAGGGGCCTTGCGCTGGCATAGGATCAAAGACCCACAAGCGGATGGAGGTGTGGGTGTGCAGGTGCAGGCAGAAACAGTTCTGCGCCAGCCTGATGGCCACAACCCCATAGAATATGTGGTGGCCAAGTCCCCTCTGCTGGCATTGCAGCAGGGTGCACAGCCCACCAAGGGGGTGTCCAACCATTAGGATGAGCCTCGCTGTCGGAGTGAGTACCCCCCGCAACTATCAGCTTGGCTGTTCCTGAGACTACTTACTACAGCTGGCACAGCCATGGAAGCAGGTGAGGATCACCTGGAGTCCCTGGAGCTGCTGTACACCTGCCCAACCAGCCCCCACGCCTCACAGCACACACCCAGGACATAAGAGCCCTGTCCTGTCCTCGGCAAGGCCCTGTCCCTCCCCTGACTCACCATATGCTGCAGTGCTGATGGGAGCCGGGTCGCACGTGGACCTAGCTGGGGATCTCAAGCTGGGGGGGGGATGCTGGGGGGTTCGGGAGCTGGCTGGCCAGGCGTGTTGTGGCTCTAGGGACTCCAGACGATCCCTGCATGCACCCTATCCTGCTGCTGTGCACTGTTGCTCCACCTCCCCCTACCATCAGGGAGTGGAACTGGATCTAGCGCTGGGACCACCGGGATCCCAGCACCCTTCACCGGCACTTCTGCGAGTGACTTCTGTGAGGCCATGGAGGGCATGCTCCTGGACTGCACCATCCAGGAGGTCGTGATGGACAGCTTCTAGACTAGCGGCTTCCCCAACTGCCTGGGCGCCATGGATGGAACTTTCATAGAGATCCTCCACCCCTCCAATGGGGAGGCCGGGGAATACATCAACCGACACAGGTACCATCCTCTGCAGCTACAGGAGGTTGTGGACCACCGGGGCCAGTTCATAGACATCTTCATCGGCCACTCCGGCCACAGCCACAATGCCCAGATCCTGACCATCTCACCCTTGTATGCCCAGATGTACCAGGGAGACTTCGTGGGCATGGGGATGACCAGGATTGAGGGGGTGCTGATGCCCCCCTGCATCCTGGGTGACCCAGCCTATCCCCTCCTCCGATGGCTCATGAAGGCATACCTTGTCACCAGGAACCCTGTGGAGGTGCTGTATAACTCCCGTCTAGGGAGTTATACAGGATCATGGTCTATAACTCCAGGATCATGGTCGAGAGAGCCTTCGGTGGCCTCAAGCAGCACTGGAGGTGCCTAGCTGGTCAGCTGGACTACACAGTGGAAACCTTGGCCCTCACGATTGGCGCATGCTGTGTCTTGCACAACATATGTGAGATGGATGAGGCCACCATGGAGTTCCCCATGCCCTGGCGCCTGCCTGGACCTGTTCCTCTGTACGTGAACGTGGATAACACAAGGGAGTACTGCTATCTATGGCAAGTAGATCCATGCAGCCCTGGCGAGGCGTATTACCCGTGATGGTGGGGCCTGAGCATTCTGGGCCCCAGGTCGATCCCACCCATCCTCGGGCCCGCCCACAGTGATCCCACAGCCCATTCCAACTATATATAGTCACACAATACAGCCTTAGGTAGAGTTCACCTGTGCATTTATTGTACATTCCACGTCCCACATCCCCCCTTCCCCCCTGCTTCTCCCTGCCCTGCCCTGCCCTGCCCTACCTCCCCCTCCCCCACCCCCTCCCCCCAACCCTGCTGCTTCCTGGGCCATCCCCTGGGCCACCCTATGGACACCACAGAGCTCTGCGAGCTCCCATCACCCCCACTTTCTGTATCCCCACCCATGTCCTGGGTGGGGTCCATTTCTGGACTGGCCGCTGGGGTGGGGATAGGGGGCAGGCACAGTGCCAGAGGGCCCCCCCATGGCCGGTTGCTGCCTCCAGAGGCCTGGTGAGAATGGAAGGCAGATGCATGGGCCCTGATGGCAGCTGTGGTGGTGGTGGAGTGGTGGCGCTGCGGAGGGCAGCTGTGGCGCTGGGGCCAGTAAGGTGCCGGGTGGAGCAGCTGCCATGATGTATGCGCTCATGTTCCCCGCATGCAGCAGCAGTGAGGTGCCAATGTCCAGGGAACATTCCATCTTATGCATGTGCTCCACGGCCATCCAGTCTATGGCTTCGCGTAGCAGCCCCAACGCCTCCATCTGCCTGGAGAGCTCCCGGTGCTCCCGCCTCCTTTCCAGGTGTAGTTCCACCTCCAGCCACCAGTCCCTGGCCTCCACCTGCTGCAGGGCCCTCTCCATGGCCACCTTTCTAGTCTCACATCTGCTGTGCCAGGGGCATGGCTTCGACCGGTGGGGGTGCAGCTGGTTGCCCTGTTGGGGGGGCAAGTGGAGACTGTTAGTCCTGTCTCTTATACACATCTAGATGTGTATAAGAGACATGTGCCAGGGGCATGGCTTCGACCGGTGGGGGTGCAGCTGGTTGCCCTGTTGGGGGGGCAAGTGGAGACTGTTAGTCAGGCTCGGTCATGTGAAACCTGTCCTGGAGCAGTTCTGGGGGTGATTGGTGGACCCCCCCCTATGGGTAGGCAGGCATGGTCCTCCCCCCTCAGTGCCCCCCACTGCCCCGGCTGTCTCCCCCTTGCACCCCCACCCTGGGTCACTGGCCGCTCTGCCCCATACCCTATGCGTACCCCCGTTGAGCTCCCTCTCCCACCTGGTTCCTCACCTTGTTCCACTGACTGTGGCTTCTCCCCTCTGTCCCCCTCGCCTGGTGGTTCCATGTGCCGGTGTGTGTGTGGACCTGTTGGGAACCAATTGTGTGGGGTTGCATTACTCTTGAATGGGCCCAGTCCCCATCCCATCGTCCCCCATACCCGCTGGCACCAGGGGCCAGCCAGGAGTTCCTGTCCCCCCTGTTCTGTGCCCGGGTGGACCCCTATCCTCCCTGACCCCCATCCCGCATTTCCTGGTTCTTGGGGGCTGCAGGGATGGGCCCATGCCCTGTGGGGGCCCCCCAACCCTGGGCCGCCCCCTGTGATCCATTCACCATCTCACCCGCTTGCCTATCCTCTATTTCCATCTTGGTGCTCTCTGAGTCTGGCCTGTCTGTGTGGGTGTGCTCCCCTTGCATCCACTTGCTGGGGGTGACCGGTGTGCCGACCTCGGATCCTCCCACGTTGGACTGTAGTTGTGGGTTCCCAGTGCTGGTTCACGAAGGGGGCCTGCTGCTCCCTGAGGTCCCTGGGCATTGCTCTGGGGGGGCTGGGCCCCCGGAGCTGGTGCCTGTGTGCGGGGATGCCAGGGGTGGGGGTATGTCAGCCCATTCCCTGCCCTGGACCACTGTGCTTCCCACAAGCCATGGAGTGACTATTGAGGCCTTCATGTGCAGGATGCAGTCCAGGGCATCATAGATGGGGAAGGTCCGGGCTCCATATCTGGACCGCCGGTTATTGTCCTTGATGGCCTTGTACCCCTTCTTGAGCTCCTTGATCTTGAAGTGGCATTGGACCACTGTCTTGTGGTGCCCCACCACCTCCATGTCCCACACGATCTCTGTGTATATGTGCTCATTTCTCATGTTCACAGCTAGCTCCACCTGGTGCTCCAGGGACCCCCAGATCCTTATGAGGTCCTGGGTCTCCTTGTACCCCCATTGTCCCCCACACTGGTACTGTCGTTTCCTGCATGTGCCCTCCTCCTGTTGCTGCTCCTTCTGCTCCTACTGCTCCCCCTCCTCTGCTTGCCCTCTGCCGACCTGACTCCTCCAGGGGCTCCATCTCCCGAGTCCATTTTCGGGTCTGTGGGTCGTAATGGGGTAGTTAGGTGCCTCTGTCCTTTGGGCCCGTCGCTCGCCTCCTGGCCTCTTCCCACCAGGCTCCCCCCCTTAATGCCCCTGTGCTGCTCTGCGGGCCCCCTCTCACTGTCCATACCTGTTTCCGGGGTGCCTCCGTCCCCTGGCTGGTTGTCCCCTCTGGGGTGGCCTGCCCTGGCTGCTGTTCCTCCGCCACCATCTCCAACACCACCTCCTCCCTTGCTCGCTCGCCCTCTGCTCTCCTCTCCTTTCTGCCTTGCTCCATCCCGCCATGTTCCCCTGCTGCTGTGTGCCCTTTAAATCACCCGCCCTTGTTGTGTGTCACTCGTCACCTAGCAGCAACACTGAGTGCTTTCACCATGGCTGGGGTTCGTTTTGGTTGATTCCAACTGATGGTTGGTGTTCAGTCATTCCATTTTGTGGTTTCCCAGTGGGAATTGCTTTGACCACCCTTCCAGAGATGGTCCCATCCCGACCTCCAGAAGTGTGGTTGGGTTTGGCCCCTACTGGTGATTGGCTGTTGTGAACATCTGGCTGCCACCGATCAGACGTTCAGGGCTCTTTGGCCCCACTGCGGGATTGACTGTGGTTCACTGTGGTTGACTGTGATGTCTAAAATTACCCATAGTTCTACAAGGAATAAAACAACACAAATCACCTGGCTATTTCCACTTAAAATAACTGAGGAAACCTAAGAGCAATATACTGCAATTATATTATGACTACCTGATGCAAATTTATTCATTTAGTAATAGTCTATAGAAATAATCATTGATAGTTTTGATTTTAGATATTCTAAACGCCAGCAAACATTTAGGGTATTGTTTGTAAAATCTATAAAACTTTAAAAGTGTATATTCTGTGAATTGATTCCAAATTTCTGAATACATGTAGTATTGTTACTTTAAGGGTGAAAGGAGAAAAAGGAAAGAAATTATTTACTTATAAAAACTTAAAGAACTGAGACATTTTTGACAGTGAGTGAGTCTGGGGTAATTGAAGTTCCATCCTGTCCTGTTTTATGGGATCAATTTCAGTGTGTATCATCCTCTGATGCGGAGGATGTCCTTGGGGTTGCTCGGGCCACTTATTGTGAACTGGACCCATGGCCCATCCTGACTGGTCAAGGCCAGACGGGAGACTTTGGGACTGCTGCTGTCGGGGATAGTCAACGCCTCCCTGAAGGAGGGCAGATTGCCAAGCTGCCTCAAGGAGGCGGTGGCTCAGACTGCTCAAAAAACAATCACTTGACTTTGATGCCCTGGCCAGCTATCAGCCAGTTTCTAACCTTCTCTTTTTAGGGAAGGTTATTGAGCGGGTAGTGACCCATCAGCTTCAGAGACATCTGGACTGGATCAGTTTCCTTGACCCCTCACAGTCTGACTTTTGTCCAGGTTATGGCACTTAGACTGCACTTGTGGCCTTGGTCAACAACCTCTCCCATGAGTTGGACCAGGGCCAATCAACCTTGTTGATTCTATTAGACCTCTCAGCTGCTTTTGATACCATTGACCTTGAGTTGTTGATGACTCAGCTGAGGGACCGAGCCGGAGAGGGTGCTACCGTTGAATGGTTCTGCTCTTTGTTGGCTGGGAGAACTCAGTATGTGGTGATGGGTGATTGTTCAACTTCTCTCCGGGACCTCACGTGTGGAGTCCCGTAAGGTGCCATCTTTTCCCATGTCCTGTTCAATGTGTACATGCAGCTTTCAGGAGAGATTGTTAGAGAGATAAGCGTACGGTGTCATCAATATGCTGATGACACCCACTGTACCTCTCTTTTTCAGCTGACTCAGGCCTGGCAGTCTGGATGCTTACCCTGTGTTTGTCAGTTGTGGTGGACTGGATGAGGGCGAGCCGCCTGAAGTTGAATCCTGACAAGATGGAGGTGATGATTGGGGGGGTGCTGGGGGAGTGGTGACCCCCATTGTAGATGGGGTCTTCCCTCCGCAGGTACCCCATGTCCGTAGTCTGGGGATGGTCCTGGACTCACAGCTCTGGCTGGATATCCGGTGGTGGCTGTGGTGAAGGGTGCATTTTGCCAATTACATCTGGTGAGACAGCTTAAGCCATATGTCTCAGATGCACACCTGGTCACTATAACCCATGCTTTTATCACCTCAAGATTAATCTACTGTAATGTTCGCTACGTGGGGCTTCCCTTGGTGACTGTTCTGAAACTGCAGCTGGTGCTGAATATGGTGGCTTGGCTTCTTAAGGGGATGGGTCATTGTGAGTACATTACACTGGTGCTCAGTTCTCTGCACTGGCTGCCAATAGTTTTCAGGGCCTAATTCAAGGTGTTGTTATTGACCTTTAAAGCTGTAAATGGTCTGGGCCCCACCTATCTGTGGTATTGCCTCACTGCCTGAGTTCTGGATCGACCCCTGCGGTCACCTGGGGGTGCCCTCCTTGAGGGTTTCCCGAGTGATGACGATGAGGAGGGCATTCTCAGTGGCTATACCACAGCTGTGGAACTCCCTCCCAGTGGAGATCCACCTGCTCTTGGACCTCCCCTTTTTCTGATGGCATTGTAAGAACTGGCTGTTCCACCAAGCCTTTGGTGAGGGGGATGGGTGAGGTTGGGGGGTTGAGTGGGTACGGAGGGGGATATTTTTGTTTTTGTTTTTAGCTTTACTATTGGTTGTTTAAAATGTTTTTATGTTGTTGTTTTTAAAATGCTGTAAGCCGCTCTGACCTACGAAAGAAGGAGGGGGTGGCATAAAAATCTAATAAAATAAATAAATAATCAAATAAAATAAACAAACTTTAAACTTAGCTGTAATTTATTCCATGCAACATTTCAGAGCAGAAAACAGGGACTAGATCAACTTTGTTGCTTGGTGATGTTCCTCATATTCTGTCACTGTCTTTCTTCTCTTATTACTGTTCCTTCCTTTCTCAGGGAATCCTTTGAACTTTTTTCAGTTAAGGAGTTTTATTTGGAAGAATACTACATTTGACACATTTGGGGTAAGTTCAGTGAAAATCTATGATTACATGGCTCTTTCCTATCACCTCTTTTTAGGAAGGAAGTATAGGCAAGGGAGGAAGGAGCCCTGAGTTCTTTTTCTGGATTCCAAATCAAATATTTATTGATGGCACTGGCTTTCGCCCTGGTCCAAATTAACACACACAAAAACATAGCAATTATATAAGCAAAAATAAGCAATTATGTAAACACACAACAAGTTAACAACATGAGTAAGCCATAATCCCCTCCCATTTCCATTTAAACCAATACTCTGCCTCGATTACATTTAAACAATCCTTGTGAAAATTAATATAACCTACCAGCAGCTCATTCAATACCCGCTACACCCCCAATTTATACCTATATTAACAAAGATACTAGAACGTCCATTATATATTCAAACAACAGCTGCCAACTACCAAGGTCACCTAACAATTATCCTTCAAGACACACACATATCCTTATTTAATTACAGTCAGGCTGTGGGGCTTGGCGGAGGGCAGCCTCCAAACCCCAGGTAGGGGGAGGAAAAAGAAGAAAGGAAAAAGGGACCACGGGCTGATAACTTGGGCCGGGGTAGGACCCGGTTCTGGGAAGGGAGCAGTGAGCCTGAAAAAGGTTCCCTCAGGGTCTTATGCGACAGTATGGAGGAACTCAGTCGCTCCCTGCCAAGCTCATCACAGGGACACAGGTAATGCTGCTTCCCGGCCAGGGAAGGCCCCTCTTTCGCGGGCACCACACACACGGTCCCCAGGAACCAGGAGGGGGTGCTGGGGTAGTGGAGTCTCCGGTGTGGGAACCCCCCCCAGGGGGCAAGCCACAGGGCAGGGTTGAAGGGCTCCTCACTCACTAATGATTCCAGGGCACCAGGTGCAGAGGAAGGGAAGGAATGGAACTACGTGCACGCTTCTTCACGGGGCTACTTACACGCTCACGCCGCTTTCTCTCTCTTTCGTTCGCTCTCTCTCTCTCTCACTCTCTCTCTCACTCGCACTCGCACTCTATGCCACACTCTGCCACACTAGGTTACTCTCGCTCAGTTTCCAGGCTTCACAACCGTCAATACTCGCACAGGGCCGGTCTCACAAAGGCAAGGCTCTGATCACCAGAAAGGAAGTCCCGGCATTCTCCCCCTATATAGGCGGGGCCGGGGCGTGCCGCTGCAAGCGTGCTGAGCGACGCAGCGGTGCTTGCGGGGGCGGCTCCTTCGTGCGGGAGTTGTCGGGGGGCGTGGCTCGGCACGTCGCGTCCCCCGGTGGGGAGAGTGGTGCGTTCAGCGTGAGTTGTGGTGCTGGGGGTGTGGCTCTGGAGGCGTCCGCAGGTGAGGAGCTTGGGGGCGATGATGTGTTTGCAGGGGCTGCGGGGACGGCTGTGCGGCGCGCTCTGCTCCCCTTATCCCATGGCAGGCGGGTTCCCCATCTCCTCAGGCCCCAGGGCCTGACACAGGCTTGGTAGGCAGCTTAATAGGGAGGATAGGATGTTGCTTCCTAATAGCACCTGCCCGAGTAGCAAATTATGTCAAATTAATAATAACATCTCGGTCTCTTTGTTGTAACAACCAAATTAATTTTTCTTTTTTTGAGAAAAATTTAAATCATGCCAGTATTGGGGAGGACAAGAAATGATTCCTAATGTCGTTAAAGTAGTCACACTCCATAACATAGTGGCTGGTATCTTCTATAACTCCTTGACCGCAAATACACCATCTTTTATCCCTAGGTACCACTAGCTGTCTGCCCATCATAGTTGCTGTTAACATCTGCTCCATATGTAGTCTGGATAGGTGACTATGAAGCTCGACCTTTAAATCAAGCTTCAAATGCTCAGCCGTTACATTTGGACCGAATTTACATATAACGGGGCAGTACGACTTGCCCTGATGTTGGCAAACTCATTTTGGCGAAATATATCAGCCAACCTCTCCTTAAGGGCATCTTTCTCACTCATGGAGAAAAATCTGAAATTTTGGCAATAATAATATCCCAGTCCTACTGTATTGAGAGTGTAGATTAAAGAAGATAGCCATGGAGAATGAAGAGCAGGAGACCTCATTTTATCCTCCAAGTAGCACATTTTGGGCAGACGTCCTGGACTGAAGGTTAACATCTTAAACCAGTAACAAATAGTTTCTGGATTACATTGCCTTGCTGTTAGCGATGTGCGAACACGGTTCAGATGTTCGGAGTTCGGACAGAACTCGGTCTGTTTGGACAACCAGACTGAACCAAATGTCCCAACCGAACTTGGAAACAACCGAACAGTTCAGTCTTGTTCGGGTGAGTTCGGATGAGTTCGGAGGCCAGAAAAACGTGACTGGAAGGCCCATTTGGGCGGGAAAAATGTGACTGGAAGGGGGAGGCAGCTGAGGAGCAGACTTCCTGGCACCAGGGGTGGAGACCAGGGCTGGTCTCTACCCCTGTCTCAGGGCCAAATGATACTGATACAGAAAAAAATCTTTGAATTTGGTATCGATATCGGTACTGATAGCGCCGACCAAACTCTGCCGAACCAAACAACCAAACCCGAACTCGGTTTTCGAACCGATCGACCAAACGGCTGAACATCTGAACCGTGTTCTGTTCGTACATCCCTACTTACTGTGTGACCTTTTTTTAATGAAGCTAACTGGATTGAGCTCTTATATAATATCACAGAACGGTCAGGAAAGGGGCAAAAGTAACATCAGTTACCTTGCCCTGTTCCTGATCATGGACCAGGTCACGGGTAGGGATCAGGTGAAGCAACCTCATTGACCACTGCGTCTGCCCATCTCCCCAGGGGCGGATGGCTGAGGGAGCACAGGTGTGTGTATGTCATGCAGCTGCATGTCACACCGCATGGCCTTGCCCCCTTCCTGATTCACTACAGTGATGGGGCCGGCATGTCTAAAGGACGGACGGCCTCATCACAGACCAGGATATGAGACAGTCTGGAATTCTGTGTGGTGTGCAAAATGGCCCAGCACGTCTGAAAATACCCAGAGTGTCACTGTATCCATTTGCATAGTTTTCCTCTGGAACTGACACTCTGTACTACTAGTGAAAAGGTGCTGTGGTTCCAATAAATAAGAACTGTAATAATGAAGCTAGGCTATGGGAGAACAGTACTCAGTCCTTGAACAATGGCCTCACATCGAGATGAGGAACTTCACCTCCTGAACGTCTTTAAACTCTGTTCATACATGGTTGTTCTGTGCAGGTGGGATGGATTGTCATTTCAAGGGATACAGAGACATATCTTGGTCAATCATAATAACAAAAATAAAATGCACATTCCTACCTTTTAGTGAAGAACCCCTCAAGATAAGGGGATACCAATGTACCTAATTCTCCTGCCCTTCCATCCAGCCTGACATTTGCATAACTGTTCCCTTCAGAATTGCAGTGACCCAAAAATATCCTTCTCCCTGTCTGGAAAGACCCCATTCAATGCCCATTGTGAGTCTTTGTATAGTCCTAGGTTTCCAAACACCCAACCAGGAAGTCTCTTTCTAGTAACTGTTACCCAAAAACATTCTCCTCCCTGTCTGGAAAGACCCCAATAAATGCCTATTGTGAAACTTTGTCTAGTCCTAAGCTCCCAAGCACCCACCCAGGAAGCTTCTTTCTAGTATCCCAAGCACCGATTGTAAGTTTCTGTGTGGCTTTGTCCCCTGGTCCCTACTCTTGACCCGAGCCTCTCATTGTAGAGTTGAGTTGCTTTTGAATGTGGATGCACACAGGTCTCCTGTGCGAATCTGCTCCAAAGGTCTCCTAGGCCTAGGTCTTTCCCCTCCCCCTTCCTCCCTCCCTCCCGCCTGACTCACTGCAGGATCACTGGGGCTCAGCTGTCCCCTTCGCAATGGGCAAAGGAGAGGTAATCCATTTTCTACCTCTCTCTCTCGCTCTCGCTCTCGCTCTCGCTCTCTCTCTCTCTCTCTCTCTCTCTCTCTCTGTGCTTCGAACTCAAACTTGGAATTTCACCTCTCTCCCCTGAAGACTTTTTTGCTTGCCACCTAACCACTCTCACTCTTGTCTCTGACCTTGGGCAGACTAGCCTACTTTCTGTTCTCCAAGACCTGGGGTTCTCCTCCACACAACTTAGTTTAACCCTGTAATCACCAGTCCAGACTAGGCAGCACTGTTTTTATGCATCTTATCATATTGTATCTTGTTAGCCCTGATAAATAAACATCCACTCTTTCTTTGAAATATTTCTTGTTTCTCTCATGTCTTTTGGGGGGAGAAGAGGGTAGGCCAATGGGTTGTAGCGTGCCATGACCTCAGACTGAATCCCTAGTTTGCGGGGACCGTAGGTGACTGAAAAAGACTAATTCCCTAAAATTTGAGCTCTTGCCTGGGCACAGGGACCTTCCCCCTCTGGAACCCCCATGTTCACACATGGAGAAAGGGTCACATGGTAACAACATGGCAATCTAGCTACATTCCTAACCACATTCCTGAACCAAGTGACTGGCTTGTCACCACATAGCAGAGTCTGATTGTATACCTATGCCATGGCATGGCAGTGCGGGCAGCAAAGAAAGCTTTCTTTACTGCCCTCACTGCGTTCATGCCCGACAGAGCTTTTCTGGGTGGTGAGGGGGCTGGTCAGTCCGACCTCTCTCCACCTGGATTTAGAGTCATCAAATTCCCGCTGTGATTTGTTTGTGGACTTTTTTGCACATAAAATTGCTCAAATCCACCACAGTTTTGACGCAACACTTTTAGCAGTAGGTAAGCCAGAGGCAGTAGAAGCCCTGTCTTGTCCTGTTTTGTGGGTTGAATTTCAGGATGTGTCACCCTCAGATGCAGGGGATGCTCTTGGGACTGTTCGAGCTACTTATTGTGAGCTAGATCCATGCCCGTCCTGGCTGGTCAAAGCCAGCTGGAAGACATTAGGGCCGTTGCTGGCGGGGATTGTCAATGTCTCCCTTGAGGAGGGCAGGGTTCTGGACTGTCTCAAGGAGGCTGTGGTGCAGCTCCCTGCTCAAGAAGCCATCATTGGACATTGGACTCCTGGCCAGCTTTCAGCCGGTCTCTAACCTTCCCTTTTTAGGGAAGGTTATTCAATGGGTGGTGGCTCAGCAGCTGCAGGAGCATCTGAACTGGATTAATTTTCTCAATCCCCCACAGTCTGGATTTCATCCAGGATATGGCATGGAGACTGCACTTGTGGCCTTGGTCAATGACCTTTCCCATGAGTTGGACCAGGGTAATTCAACCCTGTTGATCCTATTAGATCTCTTGGCTGCATTTGATACCATTGATCATGAGTTGTTGGTGACTCGGCTGCAGGACAGGGCAGGAATTGGTGGCACCATTCTTGAGTGGTTCCGCTCTTTCTTGGCTGGGAGAACTCAACGTGTGGTCCTGGGTGATTTTTTATCTTCTCCCCAGGGCCTCACGTATGGAGTCCTGAAGGGTTATATCTTGTCCCCTCTCTTGTTCAAGAGCCTTTGAGGGAGGTTTTTAGAGAGTTTGGCATGCGGTGTCATCAATATGCTGATGACACCCAGCTATATCTCTCATTTTCATCAAACTTAGGCCCGGCAGTCTCAGTGCTAACCTGGTGTTTGATAGTTGTAGGGTATTGGATGAGGGCGAGCCACTGGAAGTTAAATCCCGACAAGATGGAGGTGATGGTTGTGGGAAGTCCGGGGGAGTGGTGGCCCCATCATTGATGGGGTCCGTCCTGCCCTGGTATCTCAGGTTTGGAGTTGGGGGGTGCTCCTGGACCCACAGCTCCACCTGGATGGGATGTCCAGGCAGAGGCTGTGGTGAAGGGGGCATTTAGCCAATTATATCTGGTGCATCAGCTTTGGACTCTGATCTGGCCACCATCGTCCATGCTTTTATTACCTCAAGCCTGGACTACTGTAATATACTCTACTCTATGTGGGGCTACCCTTGGTGCTGGTTCGGAGACTGCAGCAGCGGCTTGTCTCTTAACAGGGATGGACCGACATGAGCACATTACAATGGTGCTTCGCTTTCTGCACTGGCTGCTGATAGTCTTCCGGGCCTAATTCAAGGTTTTGGTGTTGACCTTTAAAGCCCTAAATGGCCTGGGCCCCACTTACCTGCAGGACTGTCTCACCCTCAAGATCCTGGATCATCCTCTGCGATCGGCCAGGGGCACTCTCCTCGAGGTCCCCCGGGTTTCTCGGGTGTCAACCTTGCGGAGGGCATTTTCTGTGGCTGCGCTGCCGCTGAGGAATTCCCTCCCTGCCATTAACTTGGTCCCAGAACCCTGGAAGTGGGTCCTGGGACTGGAGTGGCTGTTTCTTGATGCAGTGGAAAGACATTGCCTCTGTGAGAGGAATGATGGCCCCAGACCAATGATGGTGGGTCCTGGGGCTAGAGTGGCAACATCTAGGTATTGGCCACAGCCCTCCCTGCCAGTAATTTGGACCCAGAACCCTGACAGCATGTCCTGGGGCTGGAGTGGCTGTTTCTTGATGCGGTGAAATGACATTGTCTGCGTGCGAGGAATGATGGCACCAGACCCATGATGGTTGGTCCTGGGGCTAGAGTGGCAGCTTCTAGGTACTGACCATAGCCCTCCCTGCCAGTATCGTGGCCACAGAACCCTGATGGCAGTTCCTGGGGCTGGAGTGGCTGTTTCTTGATTCAGTGGAATGACATAGCCTCCGTGCAAGGAATTATGGCCCCAGAACCCATGGCACAGACAGCATTGGCGTCATTGGCAGCAGCAGCAGACATTGGTTGCCAGGGTACAGAACCCTTGACACAAACAGCATATAGCCCTTGGCACAGACAGCATATAAGACAATCATAAATCTTGATTGTCTTATACAGGGTTCAGGGCGGGGTAGTCCCTCCAACAGGTTTTTTGTTGACCCCATATTTACTGCAGGGGAACTCATCTGACTTAGAAGCGTTCTTGCACTGGAATTGACTACTCTCCTATCTACAGGCATGGACCTTGGATTGAAAATGAAAGATACAAGGAATAAGAGGAGTTTACAGTTTGGAAGTGACATTTAAGAACAATGAACTTCTTCATGATGAGTTGGGATTTTCCCCTTCTTGGAGAGGATTTCTCCAATGTATTCACTGCTTGGGTTCAGCTTTATAGGACTTTGCAAATCCTTCTGGACTATGTGATTCAAGCAGAGGCATGATAGTGCAATGACACCATATGGTAGCACTTATGGCGATGAGTTAAATAGCCTGATTTGGTACAGGGGCAGCTAATGGGCTGATGAGTTCCTTCCTGGAGACTTCCACTGTGGTGTTGCACCAGAGCAGGAGGGTGAGTCTTTGGATGGAGGTTTGGTTTTTTTTGGTTGATTTAAGCTTCCCTAGGGAATTTTTTACTTTTGTATAGGTTGCTTACTTGCCTATTTTACTTGTCCCCTCCAGGCCTTTTTTGATGACTCAATTGGATATCCGATGGTTATAGATGGTAAACCATAATTTCAATTGGTACACCATTTGAATGAGAGATAATGAATGAACAATTGCATAAATGATTTAAATATGCTTTATTATTCCAACAGATTAACCCCAAGCTCTGGTGTCATGCTGTGTGCTGTTGAAAATGACACATAATAAGGGGGTCAGAAACACAATTGTGTCCAGCACAACCTATTTTGTTTAACCCATATGGATCTTCTCTAAAATTGAGTTAATTTGGGATAGAATGTGGTCATTTGAAATGTTTGTATAACTGATGTATTGATACTGTCAGCACAACTTATTCTGTTTAACCCATAAGGATCTCGTCTAAAATTGAGTTAATGTGGGATACAAGATGGTCATTTGGAATGTTTGTATAATTGATGTATTGATACGCTGCAGCTAATGTAAATCTATTATGTATCATTTTACTCCTTATGGACTTTTGGGACAAATACATCATGTGGAGGAATTTTTATATTAAGACCTTATGAACATAAGAACCAGAGTAAAATGGAAGACAGAGGTATGCAGGATAAAGAACCAGTCTTTACAGAAATGAGCTTTGGCCTACTCACAAGATATAAACCTTTCTTTTGCAAGCTTTGTTTCAGAGCAAGGTTGAGGAGCAGCTCTCCCTGTACTTTTCATTGATAGATAAGAGATAGATAACCTTGCAACTGCATAAACTAATTGAATTGTTTAGACTTGCTAGATCAGCCATATTGTTTTGAGAACATCCTTGCTGAATATGTAAACAATTGCTGTAGCCTTTAACTTTGTATGACGTTATTTTGATTGACAACTTGTATTTATCTGTTTGAACTGGTATCTATAAAATAGCTATGTAACTTCTGCTCGAGAGACCAGTTTGGAATCTTTGCATAGGTTCATTACTCTCTCTCTCTCTCTGCGCTTTGAGATTATTAAAGAACTCTGACAGATTTTCACCAGCAGCTTGTGAGTATGAGAGTTTTCTTCTACAATGGTCTTGTCTCATGGCATATGTAGGTACCCAGTAAGGTCCCAGGAGTAAGTTTTCACTGCCTCAGTAGTAAAGGCTGTTAATTTTAAGCCTCTGCTTGTTCGTGGAGTTTTTCCAATCTTGGTGTTTACTGTTTTCTAAGTGGGTTGGGTTTTGTGCATATTTTAGACCCGTTTGTGTTAGACTCCCGGAGGAGAGCTGAGCTGCCTCCATAGCCCTCGTTGGCTGCCGCTGGGCTGCCATTGGCAACCCAGAGCCTGGATTCGGTCTGGAAACTTTTAGTTTTGTTCTTTTTAAAAATCAAACTGGGCAGGTTGGGTGGGGGGTGTCCCCCCTTCCACCCGCACAGCCTGGGAGGGGGAGAGGGGAGGTATTGGGTTTTTTTTCCATTGATTTCAATGGGGACAGTTCCCCATTCAAATCAATGGGGGGGAAACGGTACCGGTATACCGGTTTTAATCTGGTAAACCGATTTTTTAGTTAACTGGTAAAACCGGTATCAGTTTTTTTGCCCAAGTCCCACCCCTAGGTTTTACATTTTATTATACATGTTGTAGGGCACCACTGCAGCCAATCACCATGGGCCCTTTACACAAATGATGCCTCCATCCAGTTCCTCTGGGTGGAGATGGGTGTTGGCCAGGAGCAAACACTCACCAACACCCACCGAAAATGGTGTTTACACAGCTGCCCCCACCCATCTTCACCTAGGGAAATGCTCCCCACCCACCGACTAACAGCCATCTCCACCCAGAGGAACTAGGTGGAGGCATCATGTGTGCACAGGGCCCATGGTGATTGGCTGCAGCGGTGCCCTGTAACATGTATAATAAAATGTAACACCCATTTTATGGCTATTAGACCGTCTGTGTAAAAAGGGCCACTGTCTCTCTTGCTCTTCCTTCCTGCACTGGTGTCTGCAAGATCTGGGCTTCTGCCAGATCGGAACTAAGGACTGTGCCCCATGTGAGTTACCTTCCACACACAGAGAACTGTGAGTTATAAGCAACCAGATTGCCTGCCTGAACAACTACAGTTTAGACAGTTAAGAATTCAAAAAGGGTCCTTGTACCCCTCAAAGTGGATTACGGGGCTTGCTCAAAGACTTATCTTGCTTTCTTACCCTTTATTATTATTAGTAGTAGTAGTATAAACATTTATATAGCGTCAGTCATGAGACCTGGTGCTGTACAGAACATAGAAATAGACATCGTCCCTGCCTGTGGCTTACAATCTAAATGACAGGGAGAGGGGACAGCGGGAAGGACAGGGGAGAGGACAGACAAACATTCAAGCGGATACAAAGACTCAGGTGCGTATGCTTGGCTTGGTTACAATCAGGTTGGTTGCAGCAGTCTACAGAGGAGGGCAGACAGTAGATGTGACATTTTGTACCTTTTCAACCCTGTAAGTGAAGTCTAACCTTTTTCTATTTTTAACTCTACTGGGCATGTGTGTATGCTTGCAAAGAATACCTCATTTTGCCTGGAAGGCATAGCTACCAAAGAGGGAGAAAGGAAATCCCCTCTGGCTCTTTTAGTCAAGGCAGCTTTTGACCAAGATAAGCACCTCTGGGTTGCTTCAAGGGTTCTGCCTCCTGGAAGGGCAAGAACTCCAGATAAGGGGGAATAAGGTGCCCTGGGAAGCTGTGGTCCTATATCTTTCTGGGGTTCATATATCCTGGGTTGTGTGGATCCCCTCTGATTTTTGGAACCCAGGTGGTGGCAGCAAAAATGAGGGTTTCCTGGGGTTTGTCAGCTGTGGGAACCCCAGGTTAGAGATTTGGACAAGCACAGTAAGGTGGATGGCTTAGCTGTATAGAACCACCTTGCCACATTTTGCCACAGCCTGACTTCATCCCAGTTGCATCTGGTCACCAATTAGTACCTGAACACAACCTGATGGGCTACCTAAATCCCCAGACTGACTCAGCCTGGCTGACCCAGGCTGAGCAGCTGCTTCTCAGGTCCAGCCACTGCTCTGCTTGCTGCTCCCTACTCCTCCCAAGTCAATGGACTGCTCAGCTGAGCTGGGGACTTCTACCCACTCAACTTTTTATGAGTAGGGGGGAGGAGTGAGGAAGCTCCTTCCCATCTGCATACAACCCAATGGGTCCCCCATTCCGAGGAGGACCCAAAATGGGAATGCACGCAGAACCTATGCGCTCACCTGATATGGGTCCACCTGGGAACAAGCAGCCCATTAGGGGGTGCGCACAGGTAAGAAGAGTTCTCCTTGATTCCCCACCCCCACACAGATAAAGTCAAGCGGGGAAGTCCCCAGCGCTGCTGAACAGTGCATGGGTCAGCGAGGTGCATTAAGTAGCAAACAGCAACCAGGACTAATGGAGCAGCAGCCTGATGTGAGGTGAATCAGCCCAGGGAACTGCAGGTGCCGAGAGCGGCATCCTGGGATGTCCCAGGATGCCCCAGCAATACCTGCATTTTCAGGCACCCGATGTGTGTGGGGGGGATCAGATACCCGCTGGGGGTGCCTGATAATATGGGTATTAAGTATGGGTTCCAAATGTGCTACTTGAAGCAGCTCTAGCTTCAATGTTTAGGAAGGAGTTGCATTTCTCAGAGGGTCAAAAATTGAAGCCTGCTATTTCCTAAACGCTTAGATGCTTCTCACATTTTTCCATTTCTTTATAAAAATTAACTTTCTGGTTTAGATTATTAATTAGAGTCTTTTTACATGGTACAAGTAGGGGGAAGATATTCCATAGCTTCTTTACCACATGTATTCAGCAGGCCTTTGAAATAAAAATACCTCTCTCTCGCTCCAGAAGTGTAGGCGTCTTAGCCTATAGCTCTAAAAGAGGACCAGGGTCAGACTAACAAAAAAATCTCTTTATTTTGGCATGAGATTTCATCAGAAAGAGCTGACTTCCTTAGATGCATGAAGTGGCCTGGAAGTTGGCTTGTATATAAGAGGTTGAAAGCAATGAGAATAGTTTAAACAGGGAGAGTGCAGGGAATAAAACATAATTAGATCAAGTACCAACCCAAGGTACAGACAAGATGTTAATGACCAATCAATGGAAAAGTCTCATTCAGTTGGGACTAAGTTGTCTTAGGGGGTGGATTATCAGTACACGCCTGATAGTGTTAGATCTAAGTGTTCGATTGAGGAAAAAACAAAGTCTGGGAAAATACAGAATATGAAGGATTCAGAGGGTATACTGATGTATAAGGGGGGGAAAGATTATTTTTGTTTAAGTATGCAAACCCTCGGGTCAAAAATGCTGTGACATGGGGTAATTTCAGACGTGCTGGGCCTCCAGGTCCAACATACTGAAACCTGGACTGGGATCCAGAATGGATCCCGGTCCGTGATCAGACCAGCCATCCTTTAGACGTGTCGGCCTGATTGCAGTGGGGAGTTGGGGAGGGGGCGGGGCTGTGTGACATAATGTGTGACCACTCAGCCCCACCTCCGCACTTCGATGGCCGCTTGCCCTCGGGGAGACGGATGGGTGCAGCGGCCAATCAGGCCGCTGCGCCCAATCCTGTCCAGTGGTTGGGACCTGATTCCGGGATGGGACTATGTAACAGTCGTTACACGCGGAGATTCCCATCCCCATCCCGGATTGTGGCCAAACTAACCACAGTTCTGGAGGTGAGGCAGGCCTCCCCTCCAGAACCATGGTCAATTTGATCCTGGCCTGGTGTTCACTGTGGTGAACATCTGGCCGGGAGCAAATAGACGTGCATGGGATTGCTGCCACTACACCGAATTCACTGTGGTTCAGTGTGGTTAGCAGTGTTCCCATCACGTCTGAAAATACCCCAGGTCAACATTTCTGACCTGAGGGTTGGCATATTTAAACAAACAGTATTTAAAGGACACCTTGAAAATGCATCTGCTGAAGTATTTTTATTTATTTATTTATTTATTTTACATCAGTAATGTGGAGCAGAAAAATTTCTAGAAAATTTTCTGCTATATTTTTCTAAAATAAATTTGGTTCTAAAAATGCATTGTTTCATAAAATTAATGAGTAAGATCATTATAACATAACATTTTCCCCACCTAATTAAATATTTCATTTCAACTATGTAGTTTTGGCTATTGTAAAAACTTTTGAGAGATCTATCCAGCATTTAAAATTAACATAGTGTACTTTTTGAGTTTTGTTTACTAAGTACAAGTCAAATAAATATGCTAAATCAAATCTCAACCAATTTAGGGCATTGGAAATTTTTGGGAAAAATTTCCAATTCATAATTATCTAGAAAACTCTCATCACTGTGTTACATTTTTACTCCACCCTTTTCCAGAGACTCAGAGTGGCTTACTACATCAAAATTAGAAAATCAAAAATATAAAACACAATAAAATACATTGAAATCCCATCATCCCACCCAACCCACCCCATATTCACCTGCCACCCAGCAGTCCATCTCCCCAAACCCTTCTACCCAATCCCACCGAACCCTATTCCCACCTGCCAAATGCCTAGCAAAACAAAAAGGTCTTATAACTCTTCTGGAAGATGAACAGGCTCAGGCTTGGGCAGGTCTCCAAGGGGATGGAGTTCCATAATTGTGGGCCTACAACCAAGAACACCCCCCTGTGTGCCCTCATTGTAGCAACTTCACAGACAGTTGGCACTTGCACGAGGGCACCCTCGGCCAACATCAGAGGCCGCAATGGGACATAGGGGAAGAGGTAGTTTTCAGATACCTGGGTCCCAAGCTGTTTAAGGTTTTGTAGGTTAAAAGCAGCACCTTGAATTTTGCCTGGAAACCTATTAGCAGCCGGACTCCAGAGTACCGGTGTAATGTACTCCTGCAGACCCATCCCCAACAGAACGTGGGCCTCCATGTTCTGCACTAGCTGCAGTTTCTGAACAGTCTTCAAGGGCAGCCCCACGTAGAGCACAGTGCCTTGAGGTTAGAAAGGCATGGATGACGGTGGTCAGATCTGAATCTGATAGAAAAGGTTACAGCCTTCTCACCAGATGAAGTTGGTAAAAAGCGCTCCTGGCCACTGCTGAAACCTGACAATCCAAGGTGCAGCAGTGAATCCAAGAGCACCCCAAGGCTGTGTACCTGAGTGACCAACCGCCGGGTCCCGTCAATGACATGGGTTCCCACCTCCCCCGGGTCACAAGATTGGCCAAACATCATCGCCTCAGTCTTGTCTGGATTCAGTCTGGATGCCCAGGTGGTGGCTTTGGTGAGGGGAGCATTTCACCAATTACACCTGGTGCAATGGCTTCAGCCGTACATCTCGGACTCCGACCTGGCCACCATCATCTATTCGTTCATCACCTCAAGACTGGATTACTGCAATGTGCTTTATGTGAGGCTATGCTTGGTGACGATTTGGAGACTGCAGCTGGTGCAGAATGCGGTGATCCGCCTCCTTACATGGATGGGTCACCGTGACCACATTATACCAGTGCTCCAGTCTCTACACTGGCTTCTTATAGTCTTCTGGGCCCAATTCAAGGTGTTGGTTTTGAACCTTAGAGCCCTATATGGTCGGACAGGGACAATGGAGAGGGCGTTCTCAGTGGCCACTCCAAAGCTGGTGAACTCCCTCCCAGTGGAAGTACATCTGTCCCTGGATCTTTCTTCATTTTGAAGAAAAGATAGGACCAGACTTTTTTGCCAGGCATTTGGTGAGGTAGAGGGAATGGGTGGGTGTGGGTAAGGTAAGGAGGGGGAATTTATTTTCTTTTGGGGAATACTTATTTATTGTTTTATGTATGTTGGTTTTACTAATTTTATGACTGATGTATGTTTTTATTGTATTTTATATTTTTAATGAAAATTTTAAGCTGCCCAAGCCACCAGCAGGCAGCAGGATATGAACTGAATAAACAAATAAATAAATTCTCATCGTAACCAAGCCAAGTACGTGCACTTGAGACTTCGCATCTTCATGAATGTTAGACCCCTTTTGTCTCTCCCTCTGTTCCCCTTCCTAAGTCTCTCCCCCAGCTCCTGTCTCTCAGATTGTAAGCCCTAGGGGCAGGGACTGTGTCTATTTTATTACTTTGTAAAGTGCCAGGTACACTGCTTGTGCTATATAAATGTTTGTTAATAATAATAATAATAATAAATAAATAAAGGCAGGGAATTAGACTTCATCACCAAATTTAAAACTGTTTCTATGGGTTTGAATCAGGACCTTGGTTTTTTGACACATTACATAAAATAATATTTTTAGCCCTTATACAGCAGTATACGCTCTGAAACCTTCATATCCTGTATTTTCCCAGACTTTGTTTTTCACTTGCTCCAACACTTAGATTTAACACTATCAGGCATGTACTGATAATCCACTCACTGACATTCCTCTAAGACAGATCTTAGTCCCAATTGAATGGGACATTTCCACTGATTGGTCGTTAATACCTTGTCTGTACCTTGGGTTGGTATTTGATCTAAGTATGTGTTTTATTCCCTGCACTCTCTCTGTGTAAACTGTTTTCATTGCCTGCAAGTTGCAACCTCTTGTATGGATGCCAACTTCCAGGCCACTTCATGCATCTGAGGAAGTCAGCTCTTGCGGATGAAAGCTCATTCCAAAATAAAGGGATTTTCTTGTTAGTCTTTAAGGTACCACAAGACTCTCTTTTTTGCTGTTTTTATCTCTCTCCAGTGACTTCATTTTTTGATAGCTGAGAATATGGTCCTCTGGAGCCATTTTGGCACCAGTTATACAAACCCTAACAGAGTATTTGTTATATGTATTCTCCCTGCTGAACAGAAATTGAGGAACTGAATTATATTTAATCATACTGTAAATGTGGGTGTGGCCACATTGGCTGCAGCGCCCGCCCGTCTCCTGGAGGGCGGGCAGCCGGAGCAGCATGGGGGTGCGAGGCTGAAAGCTATTCTGGAGTAGCTGCAAGCCAGCTTGGATGTGGAGGGACGTATAAAGATAGAATCTTAGGTCACTTTCAGACATGCCCCGCCCACCCACGCATATTTGGACTGCAGGCGGGAATGCACAGCCCGAATATGCTGTTCCCCGCCAGGATCGGCAACCATGACTGTTGGCCCATTACGCGGTGGCCCTGGTGAAGAATCAAAGGGGTGATTCCGTGCCAGGGCCAATCGGTCCCATCATGTCTGAAAATACCCAGTGATTTCAGATGTTACAGGTGCCCGATTCATCACAGTGGATTCCCAGTGGTGGTGAACCGGCTAACCACCCCCGGTGGGCAAAAGAGGCCTCAAACAGATGTGACAGGAGTGGGACCATGGCAGGGAATCAGACTGGCAGACCACATCCCGCTGCAGCACAACAGATGTTATGCCAATCCTGGGCCATGGTCAAAGCACCTGGAAGGCACTGGGGCGGCTCGTCCCGACTGCTGCTGTGTGCCCTTTAAATCTCCCTCCCCGGCCTGTGTTGTTGCTGGTTGCCTGGCAGTGATGCTGCGTGCTTTGTCCCTGGCTGGGAATCATGTTGCTTGATTCTGGCCGGTGGTTGCCGTTCAGTCGTTACTTTTTTTTGTTTCCCAGTGGGAATCACTTTGACCATACTTTCGGAGATGGTCCGGGCCAGAGCTCCAGAAGTGTGATTACTTTTGACCCCTGGTGGGGATTGACTGTGGTGAACATCTGGTGCCCGTGAAACACTGGGTATTTTCAGACGTTACGGGGCCCTTTGGCCCCGTACCGTAACCAACGTCTTCGTTCCCCGCCGGGGTCACCCCGGCACGGCCCAACAGACGTGCCGGGGGGATCCCGGCGGGGAAAGTGGGAGGGGCCGGGGCCGCGCGGCGCAACGTGCGGCCGCACGGCCCCGCCCCCTCCACGCACCCCGCCGCCTGCCCTCCGAGGAG
>QEPC01010328.1:695830-715526 GCA_003113815.1 Sphenodon punctatus
GGAAGCGTGGTTCAAATTGACCCCATCTGCAGATTCAGCGTGGCCAACATCTGGCGCACGCTGTGCAGACGTTCAGGGGCCTTTCGCCCCGCCGCGGGGTTCACCGTGGTTCAGTGTGGTTCAGCGTGATCTCGTCACGTCTGAAATCACCCAGACGCTCAGGGTTCTTTGGCCCCACCGCAGGATTGACCGTGGTTCACTGTGGTTGACTGTGATCTCGTAACATCTGAAAATACCCCCTATTTCCTGATTTCTGAGATGCTATCCCCAAAGTCCCAGTTATGTCCCTTCTAAGCCCACCTGAGGGCCACCTCCTATGCCCGTCTCAAAGCCACTACCCATTGGTCCTGTAAAGCTGGAAGCATGCAGTAATTGGTCAGTGAATGTGTCTTTCAGTCTTTTGGGTTGCTCCGCATCCTCCCTCCTACAGACTCCTTCCCCCTGCCATGTCAGGTGCCTCCCTCTGCCTGGCACTACATGTGTTGCTATTTATCTGAATAAAGGTCTTCAAGAGGACAACTTCAATTGCTTATAAAATTGGATCCCTTTGTCAAATTGTCCTGTAGTTTGGCAGAGATGACAGGATAGTTATGTGATACATTCCTGCCAAATGTCCTGTAAACAGGATGGAATATAAAAATGTTACAGCTGGAAATGTACGTTTAGATTAATGTCTTATACTATCAGGACCCTTTTCCCAATCTTTCTGAAAATTGGCAGAAGTGCTAAGCTTGCAGAGGGACATAATATTCACAGGCTTAATGCAGATTGTATGGAAGATAAAGATGTTGTAGCCATGAATGTGTATGGAGATTTTCCTAAAATCACAACATTCAATTGTTTCTAAAATTGGTTCCCTTTATCTAATCGTTTCTAAAATTGGTATACATAGAGCACTCCATTGGGGGTAAACCCTACCCAAGGTTCATCAGGATTTAAAAAGAAATAAAAACATTATAGCCAGAAATACATTTTTGCTGTTTTTTTTCAGTTTGTTTTTATTTCTATTTTCATTATTATTATTTATCATTTTCATTATTGCAATAACCATAATGAAAACAACAATTTTTGTTATCGTTATTGTGATAACAAAAACAATATGCACACCCCTAACATGATGTAGCATTGCTTCACCCAACTGCCTGTTTCTCTCAGACAGTTCTTATACTAGTGGCAGCTAATCAGGAATGCATGTGGGGAATCCCATTTGGTCCTTTTAGAGTGGTCAAATGCTGTATTAATTATTCATTATTAGTAGTATTAGTATTATATTTGTATTGCCAACAGCATACCTGATGTTTAATCCCCTGCTCTACCAGCACAGTGGGAGAGTAAGCCAGGCTACAGAACCTGGGGTGCCAAATTTGTACTAAACTCCCTTCACACAGACCAGACAGGGAATGCAAGGCTTAATGGAGTTAGTAAGTTACCTTATTTGGAGGAACTGAGAATCAGGGAGGGCTGTTGCCACCCCCCACTCCCCCGCCCCAGTTACAAAGGGATATTGAAGGGGGTCTCACATTTAAGCCCTAGTTCCAAAGACCTATGTTGGACTTTCAATTTCCCTCCTTCTTTCTTATCCCATTCAGAACTGTTACAAAAAGTTAGAATAGTCCCTCTCATTTAGTAACAAGGTGTAGTCAATGTTCTCTCCTGACACTTGCCTTTGCTCTGTTCTTCTATTTCAAATTCTAGTCTTTTTACATTTCAACTGAAGTATTTTCATTTTAGTTCTTATGAAACAATTCCCTCAAGTTCTCACACCTGCCCTCACTCAGCAAGACACCCATTATAATTCATTTTCTTTCATTTTAAACCTTTACAAAGTTTGTTGAGAGACTGTCTGAAATGTGCTTTCTTGACACCCTCTTGTCCATTAGACCTTGGATCTGATTTCCTTTTATTACACCTTTGTATTGTACACATAGTCAAATGTTGGCCTTTGGTGGCAAGTAAGCAGGCAGACAGTTCTGTCCCAGACTACTTCTGTAGCTTAGGAGAAGATGATGACTGCTTATCATTTTTCATATTCTGCCTGTGTAGCAGTTCAGTCTAACAAATGGCTATGTCTTGCAGCAGTTTTGAGGCTGTATCAGTGGCTCCTTGTCCACAGGTGCTAATGGGAAATTTTGGAAACATTGGATAAAGGAATCCAATTTTATAAGCAGTTGAATTATGTTATTTTGCAAAAATTTTCACATATGTTCCTGACTGTAAATTCTTTGCTTGCCATCTAACGTGGATGAAACATGGCAAGTTTATACCCCTTCCAAATGTTACTATCTATGCCAGCTTTCAGATGGATTGGATAAAGAGTTCTGGTGAAAGAAGCAATTAGCATATAACTGTATATCTGATTGTAACAACTTTATAGTCCGACCAGTGTATATGAGATTTGGCAGGACTGTATCTCACACCTTCAGTATAATCTCTGCTAAATATTGGGAAAATGTGATAAAAGGGTCCCAATTTTATAAGCCTGCACAGCATATGCAGAGAATGAGCCTATGCCAGTGATTCTCTGATGTGTCACTGTGGTATTAGACTGGTTTGTGATGCCAATTGGCCAGCAGAAATGTCAAATAAATATTCTCATTCTGTGCTGTGACTATCCCAACATCTCTACCCCAATTGTTACTGGGAAGTTGGAAGTATCTATTTAGGAACAGGACTGATGTGGCAGCAGCTGTTACTGCGCCACGATTCCATTCCGCCATTTCGGAATTACCCGTGCCACACCGCGGCTTTTCTGCTGACATTCCACTAATTCCGCCGGCATTCTGCAAATTCAGAAACTATCGGAAAAATTGTGAAATTATCGGAAACTGTCAAAACTGCTGTTCCACTATTTTGTGGTGCTGGCGGAATGGCGGAAGTAGCGGAAATGTCATGTTTCTGCTATTTTGCAAAGCCTGTGGAAGTAGCGGAATGAAATTAACAGAACTGCAGAAGTAGCGGAATGAAACTAGCAGAATGAAAGCCTCTGCCATGCCATACCACTAATTGTGGAAACACTGTTTCTGGCAGAAATAGCTACCACCGCGACATTCCGCTACAGCCCTATTTAGGAAAGAGCCAATGGAGATTCTCTTATGTCCTCTGTCACAGTGCTTCAAGATGTGATGGTGATGATAATTGGACATCCTGGATGTGTAAATGGTGTCTCCTGATTTCTGGGATGCTACCCCCAAAGTCCCAGTTATGTCCCTTCTGTACCCACCTGAGGGCCGTCCCCTATGCCCACCTCAAAGCCACTACTGATTGGTCCTGTAAAGCTGGAAGCATGCAGTAATTGGCCAGTGAATGTGTCTGTCTCTGTTAGGTTGCTCCCCACCCTCCCTCCTACAGACTCCCTCCTCCTGCCAAGTCAGGTGCCTGCCTCTGACTGGCTCTGTATGTGCTGCTATTTATCTGAATAAAGGTCTTCAAGGGGACAACTTCAATTGCTTATAAAATTGTATCCCTTTTTCAAATTGTCCTGTAGTTTGGTGGAGATGACAGGAAAGGTATGTGATACATTCCTGCAAATGTCTTGTAAACAGGATGGAATATAAATGTTACAGCCAGAAATTCATTTTCAGGTTAATGTCATATAACGTCAGCACCTTTTATCCAATCATTCTGAAACTTGGCAGGAGTGTTTAAAATGTGTTGGGACATAATATTCGTAGGTGTCATACAAACTGGATGGAATATAAAGAAGTTGTAGACATGAATGTATTTGGAGATTTTCTTACAATCACAACATTAAATTGCTTGTAAAAATGGTTCCTTTTATCTAAACTTTTTGATAATTGGTACATATAGTGCGCTCCATTCAGGGTACATTTTCCCCAAGTTTTATCAGAATTGTGTAAGAATCAAAAAAGGTATACCCTGAAATACGATTTTCTGTTTTTTCCCTTTATTTCAAAAACAAAAAGTCATTTTTGTTTCTTCTTTCATTATTATTTTTTGTTGTTTTTGTTATTACAATAATAAGAAGAAAATGATGATTTTAATTTTTGTTATTGTAATAAAGAAAACAACATGCACACTCCTACCATAAACAGCCTTGGCGTGACCTATTTGCGGGACCACCTCAACCCCCCCCCCAGGTCCTGGATCAACCCCTACGTTCATTGGATAGTGCTCTCCTCAAGATCCCCCAAGTCTTCCAGGGGGGCCATGATGGAGAGGGCCTTCTCGGTGGCTGCTCCATGGTTGTGGATCTCCCTACCAGTGGAGGCCCGTTTGGCATCAGATCTCCCCTCTTTTCAATGCTGTTGTAAAATGTGGTTGTTCCACCTCGCTGAGGATGGGGGGAATGGGTTAGGGTGGTGTGTGGTTAGGGATGTTTTAATTCCTCCTTGTTTTGAAAATTTAGAGTGTTTTTATCCCCAAAGTCCCAGGAATCCCCTTCATCACGGGGGGAGGGGGAGGATTACATTCACCACGTAAACGGTGCCGGTCCCGCTGGGACTGCCGTTCGTGTGGTGAATGTGATTCCCCCGTGATTCATGGGGGTGAACATCTGGGACGGAACTTCCTTTCCCCCCAACAGATGTTCTGTGATCGCGATCACCATGTGGGGATTCACTGTGGTTGACCGTGATCACATAACATCTGAAAATATGCACCCATAGTTTACATGTCCAGGCTGGCCATTTATCATCACAATCACATCCTGCAGCACTGTGACAGAGGACATAAGAGACTCTCAATTGGCTCTTTCCTAAACAGATGCTCCTGACTTCCCAGTAACATGTGATGGAGAGATTTTGGGGTGGCCAAAGCACAGAATGAGGATATTTGGTTGACATTTCTGCTCGCCAATTGGCATCACGAGCCGATCATATACCACAGTGACACGTAAGAGAATCCCTGGCGTAGGCTCCTTCTGTGCATATGCTGTGCAGGCATATCAAATTGAAAACCTTTTATCACATCTTTCTGATATTTGGCAGAGATGATCATGAAAGCATGATATATACAGCCCTGCAAAATTTCATGTACACTGGTTGTACTACAAAGATGTTACAGTCAGACATACATTTATAAGTTAATTGTTTATACCACCAGAACCCTTTATCCAATCCTTCTGAAAGTTTGCAGAGATAGTAAATATGGGAAGGGGTATAAATGTGCCTTGTTTCATCTACATCAAATGTGAAGCAAAGAAGTTACACCTAAGAATGTATATGAAGATTTTTGCAAAATAATATAATTCAACTGCTTATAAAATTGGATTCCTTTATCCAGTATTTTTGGAATTTGGTTCACCCAATGCCTTCCATTGGAGGTACAATCCCTCCAAGTGTCAGCCAAATATAATAAAAACCAAAAAAGGTACAGCCAAAAATATGTTTTACATTGAAACTAAGGGAAACCAAAAACTAATGCAAAAATGAAAATGAAAAATTGATATTTATGAAAAGAAAAACAGATTTAAATAACAAAAACAAAAACTACATGGGCCCCTGGAACACACCTCTAGTGTTTGTGCTAGCTGGTTCTCAGCCTCATCACCTGTCTACAACATTATTTCCAGCCCCAATTCCAGCCTTCCTTTTCACCTATTCCCAAGCCTGCCTGCTTTTCTGTTCCATTACCAGCCTGTGTACCTGTTTCTGAACCTGCCTGCCCATCTACCTCTACTACTTTTCCCCTGACTGCTTGTCTCCAGAACTTGCTGTCCATCCCTGACTAGTCTTAAGCCAAACCCTATCAGATTCTCTCCCTAATATTGACTTCTTGGCCCATCTTTAGACTCCACTCTCTTAACTTCCCTTTGGCTTCATTGCTTTGGCACAGTCTGATCTCCCCTTTGGCCTTCCTTGTGACTTCACCCTTGAATAGTCCCTTCAAGTGTGATCCAACCCCTGTGTGGTCTCAATCCTGACCTGACTCTAAGCCCACTTTCAGACATGCCCCCCCGCGCATATTTGGGCTGTGGGGGAGGGGGGAATGCGCAGCCCAAATATGCACGGGGATCGGCCGGTCTGAAAGCTCCCCCCCCCCCGGGCTTTGCAGGCAGAAATGCGCAGGAATACAGAGCAGGAAATCGAGCTCTGCATCCCTGCACATCTCTACCGGCAAAGCCGCATGGGGGAGGGGCTTTCAGACCGGCCGATCCCCGTGCATATTCGGACTGCGCATTCCCACCCACAGCCAAAATATGGGGGGGCGGGGCATGTCTGAAAGTGACCTAGGAGTCTATCTTTATACGTCCCTCCACATCCAAGCTGGCTTGCAGCTACTCCATAATAGCTTCCAGTTGGTCATTTAGTTATAATGGGCCACACCCTGCAGCCACTTATAAAAAGTTCTCCAGGTTTGCATCTTGAAGCAATGTAGGACCATGCTCCACCAGAGTCTTGTATAAAGCTCTTCTATCTTGGTAAGGTTGATGAGCATGAAACTGCCATGACACCTCTAATTATACCTGAGGGTAATTCTTTGGAGGTGTAGCTGATCTATCATTGTAGTATGCCCCAAAACTACAGAATTTTAAAAACTTTTACTACAGCTATTTATTCATATCCATCATCATAGTAGTGACAAAGAAAAAAATCCCAAGGTCTCTATACCTTCATAGCATCATAGACACATAGTTTTTAAGGTCTGAAGAGACCATTCAGACCACAGGGGGCTGCTTTGAAAATTAGTGTAAACTCCATGGGACAGATAGGAGTTGGGTTTGGAGACACTTAAGAGGTGTGCTCAGCATGGAGGACGAAAGGGGAGGATCCATATTATGGGTTCATTCCCTGCTCTTAGATAGACCCATGGATCTATTCCCTGGTCTTCAGTGCATGCTCTCATTTCTGCTCCCTTCCCCTGCGATCATTCTTCAGTAGCAGTAGCTGTGTTTCTGGGAGGGGTTGCTTGCACCTTGGTGGCGAGAACCACCTGGGGCTTGCAACCTTGCGCCATTCCTCTCAAGTTCTTTAAAAAGCTGCCTTTCCTGCAGCAGGAAGTAGCTGTGTTTCTGGGAGGGCTTGCTTGCTGCTTGTAGGCCTGAAGTGGCAGTGTTGTTTGCCATTTCACTGTTTATTGTTGATATTTTGACAGAGTTTCCGCCACTCTGATGGCATTTGCAATTAATTTACAGCACTATCTGACATTTTACAACAGTTCCAGGTATTTTGCAGCACTTAAGATAATAGTGACAGTTCTGAATTTCTGACAGTTCTGGCAGTTTTTCCGACATTTCTGACAGTTTTTCTGACACTTTAGCAGCACATTTTGACACTTTGTTGCATTTTCCGATACTATGGGATTTGCAAGTTTCCGACAATTTCTCCACTGCTGAGAAATAGTGGTTAGGGATGTGTGAACAGAACCAAGTTCAGAAATTCGGTTTGGTTTGGTTCGAAAATCGAGTTCAGTTTGATTATTTATTCATATTCATAAACCAAACTATTCGAGTTTGGTTTAATTCCAAACTTCTGAACCAAGTTCATACATTCAAACCCAGTTTTTTTGGCCTTCCAAACTGGTTTGGATTCAACCTAACAGTTCGGTTGAATTAGAGTTCGGTTTGGAAGTTCGGTTCGGTCGACCGAACTATTTGAGTTCGGTCAGGACTCCGAACTTCCGAACTGCGTTCTCACATCCCTAATAATGACAGGCAATAGTGGACACCAGCACCAAGCATCAGAACAAGTATGAGGATGTCATGTCCATGCTGTGTTGGGGAAATGGCAATGACTGGGAGTTTTCTGTCAGAATTGTAGGACATTGCCACATGCCGTTTCAGCACCTTGCTGCTGAGTACCACCTGGGGCTTGCAACCCTGCCACCAGGACTTTAAAAGGTTTCTTTGCCTGCAGGAGACCACCATTTGTAGGCCGGCTGTGCACTTGTTTGGGGGCGGGGACAGAGGGTTGTTTTAAATTGTTTTAAAGTGTTTTTAGGGTTGTTTGGTTGAGGTGTCTGGAGGTAACTGTTAAGTAGGAGGGGAATGGGTCTTGTGGGATAGAAAGGGGTTTAAATATGGAGGGTTGGAAATGGGGTATGATGCCATTACCATTCTGTGGGTATGGGCAGGTATATAGGGGGTTGCTCTGGTCTCCCCATGAGAGGGGTGGTATGGGCAGGATGGAACTGGGTGGGAGGGAGTGTGGTAGCCCCCCCTGGGAGAGGGGAGGGTTGGGCATGGGGAAAGATGGTGGGAGGGAAGTGGGTGAGCGAAAGTTCCATGGCCTCCCTGTGAAAGGGTGGGTGCGTTCACGGGGGAGGAGGATGGTGGAAGGGGTGTTTCCCTGCCTGCCAGTTTTGCCGCTCCGCCTCTGAGGATGCTGGGCTCAGGAGACCCTCTCCAGCTACCCACCTCCTGGGGTCCTTTTGGGCCATTTTGGGGGTGGGGGGACTGAGAATCATATGCTAGAGGGGGAAGCCTGTCTGAAGAAGGTTGGGAGGGGGCAGCTATTGGGGTTGTGCTGGGCATGGGGAGGTAAGGTAGGGTGGAGGATAGTCTATTGGGACGCTTGGGAGAGATACTTGGTTTCTGTCCCGGTTCCTCCCTCCCCCCTTTTCGGGATATTTGAGGGGTAAGGCAGGTAGAGCCCCTGATCTGACACTGATGCTGCGTAATGCAAGGTAGGTGTCTAATAAAACATCAACCATCTTTGATTTTATTCAGATGAGGCCGCCAACCTCATCTGTATTACAGAGACATGGCTGGATGAGGTGTCTGGGCTGATTCTGTCTCCGATGGTGCCAGTCGGATAATCAGTGCAACAACAGCCTAGGATTAAGGTTGCGTGACTGTGCTCTGTAAAGACACCTTGACATTTTGAAGGTATCAGGTGCCTGACTTACCCAATATGGAGTGTGTCCACCTCACATCGAATTTGGCAAGGTACAGACTAGGGATTCTGCTGGTGTACCAACTACAGCTGACTTCTTGACTGCTCTATCTGGTCTCAGGAGTGGTGTTGGAATCACCCAGACTTATTGTCTTGGATGATTTCAACGTATACGCTGAGGCCAGCCTTGAAGGGGAGGAGCAGGAGTTCATGACTGCCATGACAACCATAGGTCTATCCCTAATATCTGGCCTGACATGAGGCAGGACACAAATTGGACTTAATGTTTTCAACGAGCCTGGAAATGTGGGTGCCAATTTTGGGGGGTGTTGTTATGATGCCTTTGTTGTGGTCGGATCATTACCTTCTGAAGGCACAGATCTCTGTCTTATATGCCCTCATTGGGGTGGTGGTGAATCTATTAGCATGATCCACCCTCAGAGACTAATGGATCCAATTGGTTTCCAGAACTCTCTGCGGGATTTATCTACTGACCTTAGTGGCTACTCTGTCAATCGGCTGTTTGCTTTGGAATGACATTTTGACCATGACCATCGACACAGTTGCACCCAGATGTCTTCTCCCTCTACTGTGGCAGTATAGGTCCCCCTGGTATACAGGAGACCTGAGGTGACTTAAGTGCGAAAGTAGGTGGTTAGAGCGCAAGTGGTATTTGATTTATGCTGAAGCCGAACAATTTCAGCATAGATCCGTGTTTAAGGACTGTGCTGTGACCGTGATGGTGGCAAAGAAAGCTCTCTTTTCTGCTATCATAGTATCTGTGAAGTCTCATCCAGCAGAACTGATATGGGTGGTGAGGGGCCAGGTCAATCCAGTCTGTCTCTTACCAGAAATGGAGCCATCTAATGCTCGCTGTGACATTTTTATTAATTACTTCACAGACAAAATCACTCGTATTCACAATGAATTGAGTGCTGCCATTTTACCTACAGAATCAGAGTCTGAGATTATGGACACTCAGTCTTGTCCTGTTATTATTTGGATCAGTTTCCACTGATGTGGGGGAGGTGCTTGGGGCAGTGAGGACAACCAGTTCCGAATTAGATCCTTGCCCATCCTGGCTGGTGAAAGCCTGCCAGAAGACAAAGGGACTGTTGCCAGCTGTGGTTGTAGATACCTCCCTTTGAGAGGGTAGAATGTTGGACGTTATTTAAACTGTGGTTGTCCATCCCCTGCTTAAGAAACAGTTTGAATGCTGACTCCCTGGCCAGCTATTGGACTGTCTCTGGCCTTCCCTTTTTAGGGAAGTTTATGAATGGGTGTTTCCCTGTCAGCTCCAGGCTCATCTCGATATCACCAGATTCCTGGACCCATTCCAGTCAGGATTTCATCCTGGGTATGCGCTTGTGGCCTTGGTTGATGACCTGCACCTGGAGATTGCCAAGGGGAATTCTGCCCTGTTGATCCTGCTAGATCTTTTGGTGGTCTTTGATACAGTTGATCATGAGGAATTGCTGACAGGACTGCGGGACCTGGTGGGGGTGCAAGGGCCTACTCTTGAGTGCTTCCACTCCTTCCTATCAGCGAGATCCCAGAGAGTAGTGATGCACAATTGCTCATTGTCTTCTCATGACATCCCATGTGGGATCTCGCATGGTTCTATTCTGTCTCCACTCTTGTTCAACATGTATACTAGGTCGCTGGGTGAGGTTATTCAGAGGTTTGGGGTGAAGTGCCATCAGTATGCTGATGACACCCAGCTCTACTTCTCTTTTTTATCTAACCCAGACCATGCAGTGTTGGTGCTTACCCAATGCCTGGCTGCTGTTGGGGACTGGATAAGGGTGAGCCTATTGAAGCTGAATCCCGACAAGACTGAGGAGATGATGGTTGGCTGGTCTTGTGGTCTGGAGGGGTTTGGGACTCCTCCTATTGATGGAGTTCAGCCCCTTCTGGTCAGTCAGGTTCACAGCCTTGGAGTGCTTCTGCACCCCTTGCTGTGCTTGGATTGTCAGGTTGCGGTGGTGTCCAGGAGTTCTTTTCACCAACTCCCATTTGTGAGGCTGCAGCCTTTTCTTTATGATTTGGATCCAACCACTGTCAGCAATGCTTTCATCACCTTCAGGCTAGATTACTGCATCATGCTTTATGTGGGGCTACACTGCCCTTGATGACTGTTCGGAAGCTGCAGCTAGTGCAGAATGCGGTGGCTAACATCCTTTCAGGGGTGAGGCATTGGGAGCACATTACACATATGCTACGTACTCTGCACTGGCTCCCTATAGATTTCCAGGGACAATTCAAGGTACTGGTTTTGAACTTTAAACCCCTAAATGGTCTGGGCCCCACTATTTGAGAGACTGCCTGTCCTCCCATGCCCTATTGCAGCCCCTGCAATCGACTGGGAGCGCCTCCCTGTGGGTACTGTCTTTTAGTCTTTTTTTTACAACGAGAACTCATAGGGAGGCATTCTCAGTTGCTGCCCTGATGCTATGCAACTCCCTTCCCCAGGAGGTTTGTTTGAGCCTGAGTTTGAGTGTCTTCCAGAGATGGTTTGTTAAGGCTTCCTGTTTGTTAAGGCTTTTGGTGGGCAGGGATAGGGGCTGGGCGAATTGGTGGGTGGGTTTAGGAAATAGGTCGGTGGGTTTGTGGGGGTTTTGTGGAAGTTTATGAGGTGTTGGGGTTGTTTTCATATTCTACAGGTTTTATGGATTGCTTTTATGTTTTTATATCTGTTCTAAACCGCCCAGAGTCTTTTTAGGGAAGGGCGGGATAAAAACGTAAATAAATTAATAAAATAAATTCTTAAGTGCTTGAGGATTGGGTCTATGGACCAGATACAGGAATTGATAAGAGGGCAAAAAAATAATCAGGCGTAGGTTGGATTTGGCCTCCTTGCCATGGGTTCCCCACCCAAATGTCAACTCCTATGTAACACAAGCCACTGCATTCCCTCCAGTTATTACTATATAAAATCCACTGACAGAATGGTAAAAGAATGTCCATCCTAGAATGGTTTTTGAGGTCTACCTGGGCCCCTACAAAAACTTGTGTACATTTGATGAGGGTGGGGAACTTTTTTCTCTTAAATTCAGTGTATGCTCAAATGCTGAAAAAGACACACTATCTGCATTCATTGCATCATCCTACATGTTGTCATTTTTCATGTAGACAAATGAATAAAAAGATATTGGAATCAGACAGAAACCTTCATTTTTCACTGGGCAATCTTCCCTGCAAGCTGGGAGTTCTTATACCCTGAACACATAACAATTTAAAAAACAAATAGATAAACCATTACCTCTTCTTGCCTTAAGTATTCTGAAAAATGTTAAGGACAACCAAATATCATTTGTTTGATCTTCATATATGTTGTGGGTTTTGTGTATTTCCACAAATGAATTGAGGTCATTTGCTCCCCCCACCCAAAAGGGTTCGAGCAGGTTTTCCAGGGTCAGATGTTTTATTTTGGTGCAGCAAATGATAGGATGGTATGGATATTTCAGAAAACAAATGCTATTGGGTTGCCATTGCAATGGCACTGGTTTTCATTTTGAAATAAAACGCATCCAAATGGAGTTGAGATCTGTGAGACCCCAGATGAAATTTGCCACTGTGTTCGATATGCCGGTTTCTTAGGCTGCTTTTAGACGAGTGGTGGGCTCTCTCAGTGGGAAATCACATGCCTTGTAAAATGGGCACAAGTGAGGTTTAGACATGAATAGACACGCCTTATCGCTGGTCATACATTCTTTAAAGCTGCTGATTAAATACCTCGATATCAATATCCACCTCTCACCCGGTCTGGGTTCACAAGGTCCGGGGCCACCCAGGCCTTCACTGGAAAGGAGTTCCAGAGCCTGGGCACTGCCACTGATAATTCCCTCTCCATTGTAGCCTCCGCACCATCTAGGGGACACTCATAAGGGCGCTCCTGGCGGACCGCAGGGGTCAATCCAGGGCATGAAGAGTGAGGTGGTCACACAGATAGGAGGGGCCCAGACTGTATAGGCCTTTATAGGTCAGCACCAACACTTTGAATCGGGCTCAGAAGACTATCAGAAGCCAGTGAAGAGCTCGGAGCACTGGTGTAATGTGCTCACGGCAACCCATCCCTGTCAGGAAACAGGCCACTGCATTCTGCACCAACTGCAGGCTTCAGACCATCACCAAAGGTAGCCCCATGTAGAGTGCATGACAATAGTCTAATCTTGAGGTGATGAAGGCATGGATGACAGTGGCCAGGTCCAAGTACGAGACATACAGCCGAAGCCGTTGCACCAGATGTAATTGGCAGAAAGCACTCCTTTCCACAGCCTCAACCTGGAGATCTAGGCGAATCTGCGGATCGAGGAGTACCCCCAGACGCCGGACATGAGAGACCAGTGGGGGATGAACCCCATCAATGATGGAGGATGTCACACCCACCGCCCTCCCCACTAACATCACCTCTGTCTTGTCAGGATTTAGTTTCATACGGTGAGCCCTCCTCCAATGCTGCACAGCCGCCAGACATCGGGTAAGCACCGAGACTGACGGGCCTGGATCAGATGAAAAGGAGAGGTAGATCTGGGTGTCATCAGCGTATGGAGTTTTGTACAGATCTCATAACACCGCACCCGATACCGTCTCGCAACCTCACTGAGCAGCTGCATATACACATTGAACCAGAGAGGGAACAGAATAGAGCCATGCAGAACTCCACATGTGAGGTTCCAAGATGAACAATCCCCAGTCACCACCCACTGGGTTCTCCCAGCCAGGAAGGAGTGGAACCATTCAAGAATGGTTCCACCCACCCCGGCATAGTCCCGCAGACGAGTCACCAGCATCTCATGATCAACAGTATAAAACGCAGCTGACAGATCTAATAGGATTAGCAGGGTCAAACAACCCTGATCCAATTCCTGGCGAAGGTTGTCAACCAAAGCCACTAATGCAGTCTCAGTGCCATAATCTGAACAAAAGCCGGACTATGAGGGATCAAGAAAACTAGTGCGGTCCATATGCTCCTGCAGCTGCTGAGTCACCACCCACTCAGTAACCTTTCCTAAATAGGGAAGGTTAGAGAATGGCCGATAGCTAATGGGGAAGTCAACATCAAGTGATGTTTTTTTGAGCAAGGGCCGCACCACCTCTTTGAGGCAGTCCGGCACCCTACCCTCCCGCAGGGAGGCATTGACAACATCTACCACCAATGGCCGCAGTATCTCCCAGATGGCCTTGACCAGCCTGGACAGGCATGGGTCTAGTTCACAAAATGTGGCTCTAACTGTCCCCAGAGCATCCGCTGCAGCGGTGGGTGTCACCCACTGAAACAGATCCCACAAAACCGGACAAGATGGAACCTCCATAACCTCTGGTTCTCCTATTGTCATTAACGCGGAGTCGAAGTCATGGTGAATCCGAGCGATTTTATTTGTGAAGTACTCAACAAACATATCACAGCAGGCACTGGAAGACTCCAGTTCCAGACGGAGGGAAGCCAGACTGACCAAGCCCCTCACCACCCAGAAAAACTCCACTGGACAAGACTTAGCAGACACTATCAGGGTAGCAAAGAACTCCTTCTTTGCTGACCTGATAGCCACAGCATAGACCCGTAAACTGGTTCTATGTCACAATCGATCAGCTTCAGCACAAGACTGGTGCCACCGACACTACAACTGCTGCCCTTCCTGCTTCAGCTTCCACAGGCCCTCCACAAACAATGGTGACCTGTGGTGCCAATGCCGAGGGAGCAGACACATAGGAGCTGTCTGGTCAATGGCCTCTGTCAGCAGAGTATCCCACAAAACCATGAGGTCATTGAGTGGATGGCCATCAGGATCAGAGGGTGATGATTACATTATTAATGCTGATATCAATATAGATATAGGGAAATTACGAGCATTGTAAAATGGCCACAGGCGGGGTTTAGCTGTGCATAGAGGCACCTTATCGCTGGCCGCTCATTCTTTAAAGCCGCGAATTAAGTACCTTGATATTGAATTATTTAATTAGCTACTTTAAAGAATGCACAACCAACCAGTGATAAGGTGCCTCTACGCGCGTCTAAACTCCTCCTGCAGACATTTTACAAGATGTGTGATTTCCCTGCGTGAGCACACGCTGCTCATCTAAAAGTGGCTTTAAAATGTTCGACCTTGTTAGCACGTATTGTTCAGAGTGCCTTTATATTAGAATATTTTAACAGTTAAATAAGGCTGAAGTAAAATCCATATAATAAATTTCATTTTGAAAGTATTCCCAGATGTTTTTTATTAAACTAACTTGGGGTCACTCAAGCCTCAATACAGAAGTGTTTCTGTTTAATAGGGTTTAATACTTTAAACCGTTTTACTCCATGGTGTAACTACTTAAGTTTTCATGTGATTTCAGAACATTATCTGTCCTATATAATTGCTGTGACCGATATTTGTGAGGCAAATCATCATTCCTTGATGCACATTTGTATCCATTCCTTACTATTATGAATGCACATTAAAGAGCGCCTACTGAGATCAACACTTCATTTATGGTAGGCACTACACATTTACATAGGCTGTTTTCACACAAGACACTCTCCACCCACTACCCACCTCCCAACCACTATACATGTTGCAGGGCTGCAGAGTTGCCCTGTGGGTACCCTGTAACATGTATAGTGGGTGAGAGGTGGGTGGGGAGTGGGTGGAGACTTGTGTGAAAACACCCATAGTAAGAGACAGTCCCTGTTCAGGACTGAACATTTCAGGCCCATAAGAATTAGCAATGGAGCATTTCCACTGCTGCTGCGCAAATTATACTCTGATGGGACTTGTTTCTGTTCCTAATATGGGTTCTGAAACTCAAATCATAGTAGCTCTAGGCATGATTCTTGCTCCTCGTAACTATTTATGCACAGCGGCTACCCTGTGGAGCACTAACACTGCACTGTGCACTGTGGAGCACTAACTACTGCTATAAACAAATCTTGTGCATAACTCCATTGTATGATAGAAACATCTCACTAAATTGCTCTCATCCCATGTTTTGCATGCAGACTAAAGCCAGGATATTGTCTCTAATCAATGGAACTTTCTTATTTGTTCAGCTGACCACGTAATACACTATTTCAACTATTTATTCATATCCATCCTTCTGTCAAGTTGCAAGTAATTCCAAAGCATTATAGCTTTGGATATAGCTTTACAGATGCATAGCTTTTAAGGTCTGAAGTACATTTCAGTCTTTGCCAGCCTATCTGAGTGCCATGCCATGGTCCCAGCCTGCCTTCCCTACTGCCTCTCATGCCATGCTGCCTGTCTGCCCACCCAGGTTGCAAAACTCAAAGCCTGCATGGAGTTTTACATGGAGCAATCCTCTGATAGATAGCATGCTTGCTAATAGCTGGCATTGCATGTCCCATTCACTTCAACAGGATTCGCTGACATGCTGACTTCTAGCCTGTATATGGTCTGGGGAGGATTTTACATGTCCTGTAACACAGAACCAGACTGGCACTTGGAAGAAACCCTTTTTGTCTGGGTTTTGCTCCCATGTACAATATCTAGTCCACAGAAGAAATTACCTAGTTAAGCTCTGACCCACTTGTAATTCAACCAATAGCCAGCCCCTTTACATAGGCAACTTTGACAAAAATCAAATAGTGCCCTGCAGCCACTAGGATCTGAATTATCCTTTACAGCTGTTTTAAAATATCTTTTCTAGAATTATAGGACATATGCAGATATGTAGCATTTCTGGAGCATTTTCTCTGAAAACAAATTAATCAGCTGAAACAACCAATATGCATATCATAAATATTAATACAACAGTAATGCTCTATGGAAGAATATTCTCCATGAGAACATCAGTATAAAATACATTGTAATCTTTTTTGAAAAATGCATGGTTGGAAAATATGCTTAATTAACATGGATTATTTTCTCCTAGTAACCATGACTTTGATGAGAATTTTTAAGGCACTCCTCCCCTGTATAATCAGGTTAATTTATTTTTTTTTAAATCCTAGTTTCCATTTTCTATATAAGGAAATATAATATGATAATTTGAAGGTTGTGTATTGTATTGTTTTGTTTGGTGGAAAAGATTACTACATGTTGTTTTAAGATCCTATTGACAATGACAAAATGCAATTTTTTTCTGACTGACACATGTGATGTGTTTCTTTTACACTGTGGAGAAAAAAATACAAATATCTGTTTCAAACGCCTTTGTTAAGGAAATCCTTAAGTGCCAGAAGACAGACAGACAATGTATAAGCCAGAGGTTCCCAAGCTCTGGGTCAGGACCCCAAGTAGAATGACTCTGTCTGGAAATGGGGATACAAATCCCAGTCCCAATTGATATTAGATATTTTGCATGCCTTTGTTACAGCCTGCAGTCACGGATTCACGGATTATATTTAAAGCTCCAAATGGAGGTCAGACAGGCAAAAGCTTGGGAACTACTGCTATAAACAAATCTTGTGCATAACTCCACTGTATGATAGAAACATCTCACTAAATTGCTCTCATTCCATGTTTTGCATGCAGACTAAAGCCAGGATATTGTCTCTAATCAATGGAACTTCCTTATTTGTTCAGCTGACCATGTAATCCACTATTTCAACTATTTATTCATATCCATCCTTCTGTCAAATTGCAAGTAATTCCAAAGCATTATAGCTTTGGATATAGCTTTACAGATGCATAGCTTTTAAGGTCTGAAGGACATTTCAGTCTTTGCCAGCCTACCCTGCCATGGTCCCAGCCTGCCTTCCCTACTGCCTCTCATGCCACGCTGCCTGTCTGCCCACCCAGGTTGCAAAACCCAAAGACTCCCTCAATCTGCTTGCCTTCTGCTCATGCCACACAGTCTGTCTGCTCGCCCTGTGGGCAAAGCTCGAACCCTGCCCCAGCTTGCCTGCCTCTCTGCCACAAGCCAGACAGAACAGACACATTCAAAATACCGATCACGAGACCGAACGATATCGATAATGATACCGAAAATAAAATCTTTGAAATCGGTATTGGTATCAACAATAACGAAAATGACATTGCATGGTCTTTGCCAGCCTATCTGAGTGCCCTGCCAAGGCCCAAGCCTGCCTTTCCTACTGCCTCTCATGCTACGCTGCCTGTCTGTCCACCCAGGTTGCAAACCTCAAAGCCTGCCCCAGCCTGCCTGCCTCTTATGCCAAGGTGGCTGTCTGCCTGCCCTGGCAACCATGGGTGATGTACCCCACTGGCCTGGTAATGCCGCTGCTGCTGTTTGCTGGTCCATGGGTGCTCTGCCCTGGCAAATCCAAATGTGCCCATGCAATCCTGTTGTCTGCTGCTGCTGTATGGAAGGTCTTCCCTGGCAAATCCTACCATCCTGACTCCATGGGGGCTGCACACATCCTTTTTGGATATTAATGTGACCATTAAAGATCACACTATTCAGACTACATTGTTTAAAAAGAAAACTGATGTAAATTCGATCCTTAGATTTGACAGTTTTCACCCCACTCACGTCCGAAGGAACATTCCCACAGGGCAATACCTTAGACTGAGGAGGAATAATTCATCATTGGACTCCTTTAAAATACAGACTAGACAGTTGACTCAACAACTATTGATGACGGGGTACCCCAGAGATTTATTACAAAGAGCCTTTTTTAGGGCTCTAAATATGGAGCATTTGCAACTCCTTTCTCCGAAGCCATGCAATTTGAACTCTGATAGGATGGTTGTGACATTGGATTATAGTCCAGCAGCATATATCATTAAACTTGTTTTGGGTGCCGCTGCCCCGCCTGGCGGCAGCGGTGCTTCATTTCGCATTTTGCCCTCCCAACAGCCCCTTGGTGGGGCCTTTTCTGCACAGCAGTGCTCCACAAGGGGATTCCCCCACCTCCATTCAGCCCCTGCTGGGCTTTAAGATTAAATTGAGTGGGGATTCCCCCCACTACCGCTACCGGTCCACCTAAATTGAAACAAGCACCCCCACTCTTCCCGAAGGAGATTCCCCCCCCTCCATTCAGCCCCCTGCTGGGCTTTAAGATAAAATTGAGTGGGGATTCCCCCCACTACCACTACAGGACCATTTAAATTGAAACGAGCGCCCCGCTCTTCCCCAGCAACGGTGCTGCTCCATGTGGGTATTCCTCCCACTTTAGCCCCTGCTGGGGGCTCCACCTCCCTTCATCCCACCGCCGGGGCCTTGGATTAAAATGAGACACAGGGATTTCCCCCCCTTTCTACAGCCCCTGCTGGGGCCTTTAAATTTAAACTGAGTGCCGCTGTTCTGCCCGATGGAGCTCCACGTGGGGATCTCCCAACCCTACCGGGACCATTAAGATTGAATTGAGCACTGCCGCTCAATTGAAACGAGCGCCCCGCTCTTCCCCAGCAACGGTGCTCCCCCAAGGGGATTCCCCCCTCCCTCCAGCCCCCTGATGGGGCTTCCCAGTTTAAAGTGAGCGTTGCCACCAGTCCACGTGGGGATTCCCCCCCCATCCCTACAGTCCCGGCTGGGGCTTCCAAGTTCCACGTGAGAACTGCTGCTGTGGCTGACGGCGGCACTCCACAAGGGGATTCCCCTCCCTTCGGCCCCTGATGGGGATTTTAATTTAAAGTGAGCACCGCCGCTCTGATCGGCGGTGGTGGTGCTCAGCGTGGGGATCCCCCCTAGGCCTGTAGCAGCATGCCGCCGCGGCAGCTGTTACTGACGGAAACCCCTATTCCACACATCATGACACAGTTCGGCAGAGGCAGCTTTCCGAGGGCTGCGGCTGCGGTTTGTCGCTAATGGTGCCGCGGCATCAGAACTGGCAAATGGAAGCGAAACTTTTGCGGATTCCAATAACAAGCGGCGCCAACTCCCCTTTCCGTGGTCCGCGGAATCTTTGTGGTTATCTGATCATTGTATCATGTTTCCACCACCCGGAATACAAGGTATCACGAGATCCGGCGGCATGATCAACCCTCGGACCC
>QEPC01010328.1:715626-728141 GCA_003113815.1 Sphenodon punctatus
GAACTCATTGCATTTTGGAAGAGATTGTGGCACACATCTGATAGGGGAGGAAAGTTTATAACATGATGGAATATATGATAATACTTTATAAAATCATGTGCTGATTAAGTTGCAAAGCTTAATAATTTGAAAAGCTGAATAAGTTGCAAAGCTAACAATGTAAAGCCATGGAGGGGGGGCACAGTCACACCCCACCCAGCCCTCTCCCTCTTCTGTCTGTTGCTGGTTGCCAGCCATGAGTGGCTTTGCTGCTACCACCAATCCAACAGAGTCCGGGCCCCGCACCTAGGTAATCTGAGAGTTTGCTCCTGCAAAAAGGTCTGATAAAGTTAAATATACATAGAACTAGGAACTGACGCAGTGTAACATCATTTATCCCTGCCCAGCACCCAGTTTAGGGGCAGGCGGGCACAAACTCACCCCCCGCTTAGGGCTGAGGGGTGTCCCATATCATTAAATGTATGTTCATCCAAAATTGGGATTTAATAAAATATATTCCTAGATGTTCACAACTACCTAGTCTTGTTTTTCATAGGACTAGGAATCTTAAGGATTTTCTAGTCAATAGTGACTTTGTAAAGGATATTCCAATATATCGCTCTGTGACGAGATCAGGCAATAAACGACGTGGGGCATGCAGCATATGCAGTTTTGATATGGGAAATTAGATTATTCAATCCCCCAATTCAAAATTTCCTTTACGGATTCATAATAGCTTCACATGTCAAAGTAGTATGGTTGTATATCCTATACAATGCCCATGTGGCTTACAGTATGTTGGCAAGACCAAGAGGAAGATCAAGGTCAGAATTATTGAGCACAGGTCTAATATTCGATGTAAAAAAGAGATGGAACCATTAGTGCTATACTTTATAGAACTTAAACATTCAGTTGATGATATTAAGTTTTGTTGTATTGAACAGCATACCTTAGAACAGGAATTGTTAAAGTTAGAGGCCAGATGGATTTTGAAACTCAAGATTCTGGCTCCTTTTGGTCTTCTTGATTATATTGATTGGGCAAAGATTATACTATAAGTGCCTGTTGACCTACTTCACTGTTGTATAGCAGTGTGATTTGTTCATTTACTGTGGATTGGCATGTGGGATAAAATTGAGCGATATGTGGTGGTAATTAGGGGTCAATTTTGACCAATGTAGAGTCCTTCCTTGTATGTTATATTTATTTGATATGAAGAAGAGAGAATTTTTTGAAGAATAAGCATTGAAATCATCTTAATTGGAAAGAAGTTTCCATAAGAATTATCATTCATAGACTTTGGAGGAGTCACTTCAGCTGAATGGACTGACAGGTCTTGGAGGAGTTACTTCAGTTGGATGGACTGAGATTTTGGAATGGAGCTCTTCCTGATGATTAAGTGCAATTACCTGGTGTGAAGATATCTCCCCTGAGGAAGGACTACAGAAATCAAATCACCTGTGTGCGAGATGTGCCTTCATGGAAAGAATGATTTACATACTGGAGGATGTTTACCCCTCATGTATTGAATGGGATATGAGAGAAGGAGGATTACACTTTATGAGCTTCTATATAGGAAAGAAATTATTTGTTTGGGAATTGTGCCTCCATAGAGAGACGGACTTGTAGATTGGAGGATGCACTCTCCTTATGTATTGAATGTTATGTGAGTGAAGAAGGATTACGCCTTATGAGCTTTTGTATTTGCATTAAGTGAGAATGGACCCACTGCTACCAATCAGACGTACGGATCTAATTTAATAAGAATTGTTACAAGCCACACCTGGTAGGAGGCTTCACTGTTTGAGTATAAAAGTTGGGTAGGAGACATGATTAGACATACTGCTGGGTTTGGTTGCTGACACATATACCCTTTAACTTTGGAAATAGAAACTTGGTGAGCCTGTGCACTCTGGTGAGTTAATGGTATTTTACCTGGGTTTGCCTTATAGCTTTGAGACCTAAAAGTCTATATAGAAAAATGCATAACCTTTTTGGTAATTTACCAACATATTCAGGAAATATTTGGTCTTGTTGAAGTAATATGTGGTTATATAATTAGGATTGATATTTGGGAGTAACTTTTGGATAAAGTAATTGAGTGAGATTTCTTTAAGATAGTCATCTATGTGCTTTTGTATCTTACAGATCCATTTCTTCTCCATTGACTCAAGATATTGACAGGCTCATTTAGTTATATATACCCTTATTCATGTTGCTGATGAAAACTGCATCATCTGGTTGGAAACATGCTCATGTCCAATACATAAAATGATTGTTTATTTACAAATTGTGTATGTTTATAGCATGTATGTACCCAGTATAACAAGTAGAACACAGACATATGTGAAGAACAACTCTTTTCCATGGTGTGATAAAAGAAAATATATTATTTGATTTTAGTACTTCTGGTGTGATATCTTATTCCACCCTATAGGCTGCCACAACACCCATACGGGACTGGGCATTGCAGGCTGGCATCCTACTCACCAGATCTCAACAAACTCTTCTGCAAATTGGTCAAGTAGCCTTGCCCGGTGGTGATTCAAGTGGCCAGTCAGCCACCGCCTGCCGTGATGGTAACTAGAAATGGAGAACCCAGTCAGCATAGGGTGAGCAGAACTGGAGGTTCTGCTGCTGCTGGGTTTATGATGGCCTGCCATGCCGCCACGGGCACCCCCAGGGGCCAAGCACCGAGCCTGCCTGTCCGGGCAACTGGGAGTGCCAAGCACCAAGCCTTCCCGGTCTCTGCTGCTGCTGGGTCTCTGACGGCCTGCTTTGCTGCCATAGGCAGCCCTGGGGGGGTCGCTGGAGGGCCCCAAGCCTCACGGCGGGTCCAAACTCCGCCGAACGTTTGACTGAACTCAGTTTCTGAACCGAAAGACCGAACCCAAACTCAGTTTTCAAACCCAGCGGTCGAACATCCGAACCCCATTCTGTTCGTACATCCCTATAGTGTACTATTGATCTAAAAGTCATACTATAGAGAATGCATGACTACAGGAAAAGGTAACTTTTTTTGTGGCAAGACTACCTCTGGTGGTGACACGAAGCTAGATTCTTTCTTTGCTACATGCATGTAAATGATAATCCAAAGTAAATGAAATCGCTACAGTAACTTGAATTCAGTTTCTGTGCGTTTCCTTTCATGCAACTATTTTGGGTAAAGATAAAATAAGAAGTATTATAGAGGTCCCTACAGTTGTTTTGCTGTTACAGATTGTTTTATTGGGTGGCTACTTAAGAAAAGGGAACTGGGGCTCTTACCTGTGAGTCCCTGTTCTGCTCGGGCTAGGCCAGTACAGCTTATGGGTGTGTGGCAGAACCCCCAAATCTGTGCCCCACCGGCTTCCAAATTTGGGGCCAGTGGGGTGGGGATTCCCCCTTATTCTCCAGCTTGGCCCCTGGGGGCCCAGGGACTGCACCCAGGGTCCCTGTAAGGAACCTAGCCGCAGGCTAAGGCCTGATCCTACCCTCCCCCTCCCATGCCTCCAAGTCTCACCCTGGGTAGCTTTGGCCCTGGGGCTCTAGCCCCGTTACCTCACGGGGCTCGCTATCGCCCTCAAAGCTTGCTGCCCCAGTCGGGATTGCCTCCGGCGGGGCTTCCCCTCTCTCCTCTCCCCCTCTCTCCTTCCTCTGCCCACTTTTCAGCTTCCGCCTTCTGGCTCTGCCCCCGCCCCCATCGGGCTCTCCCCAGCTGGGGAGTAATGCCTCTGGCGTTCTGTGCCTCTGGCCCCACCTCCCTCTGCCTTGGCGTGACCACATCCAGGGTCACGTTGTCATTGGCTCTGCCTCCTCTGTCGGCGTTCCTGCTGGGCCTGAGCTCTCCGCCATCCCCGCTCAACCACAGGGTGACACTGCGCTTGTCAGCAGGAGGCAGGAATCAAAGAAACTGACTTCACATGCGTTGGGTCACCCCCTTGCGCAACTCAGTTGTAGTACAGCCAATGATCTGCAATGCGCTCAAGACATGGTTAATGCACTCCAAGAGTCTGCTGCACTATTAGTAGACCCCCGCTGTCGGGTGGGCCGCTGGACTGGCCTAGCCCGAGCAGAACAGGGACTCACAGGTAAGAGCCCCAGTTCCCTTTTCTGCTCAGGGCTTCGACCAGTCCAGCTTATGGGATGTACCCAAGCGGTACCACCAGAAGAGGGAGGGGGACAGCGGCACTATGCCAGATCAGACTGAAGGACGCACCTGCCGAAAGAGGCATCTGCAGACTGGAACGTGTTCATTTTGTAGTGCCTGGTGAAGGTATGCAGGGAGGCCCAGGTGGCGGCCCTGAATACCTCCTCGTAGGGAGCTCTGGCCACAAAGGCGGCCGAAGTGGCAGCTCCCCGGGTGGAGTGTAGCCAGATTTTTTGTGGGGAACCTTCCCCTTTGCCTTATAGGCTTCTGTGATGCAAGCCACCACCCACCTGGAAATTACTGCTTTTGAAGCCTTGGATCCCTTCACCCCTGGTCATTTGTTGACAAATAGGGCCAAGGATGAACGGAATGTGGCCGTGTGCTTTAAGTAAATGTGTAGGGCCTGTCTGACATCCAGTGAATGCCAGTCCTTTTCCCTGGGGTGAGTGGGGTGTGGGCAGAAGGAGGGGAGGATGATCTCCTGACTTCTGTGGAACAGGGAGTTGACCTTTGGGAGGAAGGCCTGGTCCAATCGAAGCACCACCGAATCCCAATTAAACTGGCAGAAACTTCCCTCTATGGAGAGAGCTGCCAACTTGGACATCTGCCTAGTGGATGTGATGGTGACTGGGAAGGTGACCTTAATGGACATAAAGAATAGTGAGGCCTTCCTGAGAGGTTCAAAAGGGTGGGACTGGAGCACCCCGAGGACGAGGCTGAGACTCCAAGAGGGGAACCTGTGGACCACTGGAGGGGAAATTGCCCTGGCTCCCCTCATGAACCTCTGGATCAAGGGGTGCCCTGCTATCTTGATCCCCTTGGCTGGGAGAAACACGGAGTCCAGGGCGGAGACCTGCCTGGAGAGGGTATTGGGCTTAGGGCCGCAGTTTAGGCCCTCTTGCAGGAACTCCAGAATTTGGGGGACCTGGGCCTATTCAGGATCAAGTGACTTTTTCTGACACCATCCCCTGAAGGCCCTCCATGTGGATTAGTAAATCCAGCATGTGGAAGGTCTTCTGGAAGCTAGGAGGGTGCTCATCAGAGCCTCCGAGAATCCCTGTTCCCTTAGCGCTGCGCATTCAATGTCCATGCAGCTAGTCTAAGGTGGTCCAAATCCTCGAATTGGAATGGACCCTGTGTCAAGAGGTTTGGTGATTGTGGGAGGAACAGGGGTGAAGATACCGCTAGCTCCACAATGTCCGAGAACCATGGCCTTCTCGGCCAGAACAGAGCCACTAGGATGAGGAGGGATCCCTCTGTCCTGGATTTTGCCAGGGTCCTTCCGATCAGCGGGAATGGAGGGAAGACATACTGGAGTGCTGGTGATCAGGGAGTACTGAGCGCCTCCACACCCTGTGATCCCTGTGCCCTTGCCCAGGAGAAGAACAGTGGAGTCTTTGCATTCGTGGGCGATGTGAATAGGTCCCACTGGGAATGCCCCAGTTTGGTGCATATCAGGCGGAAGGCCTGAGGGCATAAGGTCCACTCCCCCGGATCGAGGTGTTTCCTGTTGAGCCAGTCTGCCTCGGTGTTGTCCTCTCCTCTGATGTGCAGAGCCCTGAGGGACAGTAGGTGGTGTTCGCCCAGGATAGGAGCATGCGGGCCTCTGCTTGTAGCGTCCGGCTCCGTGATCCACCCTGGTTGTTCATGTATACCTTTGCTGTTGTATTGTCCGTGAACACTAAGACGTGGGAGATGTGTGCATGCAGAAAACTGAGTAGGGTGAGCCTGATAGTCCTGAGCTCGACCAGGATGATGCTGCTGGTCGCCTTGGTGTTTGATCATTCCCCCTGGGCCGTGATGGTCTGGGAGTGGGCTCCCCACTCGGTTAGGCTTGCGTCCATTGTGATTGTGACCCTTGCGGGTTCTGAGAGGGGTGAGCCCTGTTGGAATGGCTTGTCTGTGAGCCACCAGCACATGCGTGCTGCCAGGGTGCGTGGCACCCATATCCAGGGGTTGCTGCCTGAGATGAGGTGTGTCTGCCATGGTCTGAGGAGGCGTTGGAGAGGGCGCAGGTGGAAGCGAGCCCAAGCTACCTGTTGGGTGCAGGACATGAGAAGGCCCAGGAGGTTTGCCAGGGCCTTTAGCCAAAGGGTTGTGTTGTTGATGAGGGAGAGTACTCTCCTTCTGATCTTTTCCTGTCCCTGGTGCGTGATGAAGATCCTGTTCATTCCTGTGTCCAGGATCACTCCTAGGTGCTCTAGCCTCTGCGAGGGTGTTAGGTGACTCTTCTGCTCATTGATCGGAAAACCATGATCGTGCAGATACTCAATCGTCCTCTGGACATCCCTCACTGCTTTTTCCCTGGAGGCGGAGTGGATGAGCAGGTCGTCCAGGTATGGGTGTACATGGACCCCCTGCAGACAGAGGTTTGCTGCCAACGGCACCAGGATTTTCATGAAGGTGCGTGGTGCTGATGCCAGGCCAAACGGAAGAGCTGTGTACTGCCAGTGCCCCCCATGTTATGCAAATCTGAGCCACTTTCGGTGGCTGGGGACTATTGGTACATGCAGGTAGGCCTCCCTGAGGTCAAGGGAGGCCATCCAGTCGCCCCTCCTGATTGCCTGGCAGATTGTCTTCAGGGTCTCCATGTGGAACCGCCATTTCCTTACGCGTCGGTTGAGTTGTTTGAGGTCCAACACCGCTCTCCATTCACCTGACTTTTTTGGCACAAGGAATAGTATGGAGTAGAGCCCCTGGCCCTGCTGGTCCAGGGGCACTGGTTCTATGGCTCCAATGTTGTGTAACTGATGGATCTCCTGGAGCATGGCCCGGTGTTTCTTAGGTCTGGACAAAGATGGCGAGGGAAGGAACTTGCTTGGGGGAGGGGAAGAAAGCTCTATTGAATAACCCTGTGCTATGCACTCCCTTACCCACGCATCAGAGACTGAAGCTTTCCAGGCTGGAGAGCAATCCCGTAGCCTGCCTCCGATGTGGACGGGTCGGTCAGTCTTGTTTCCTCTGGTTGGTGCCCCCTTGTGGCCTGTTGCGAGGGTGTGGCTGATACTTCCTCTTTCCTTGCCAACCAGACTTGTTCTTGGGTTGTTGTCTGTGAAAAAAACTCTTCTGATTTCCCCTTCTGAGTCCTGCTGAGTCTCCTGTGAAGCACGCCTGTTGAACAGAAGGCTTCTTGTTGCCCACCTGTTGGAGGGTAGTGTGCTTCTCCTTGTTATTGTGGTCCTCTGCGCTGAAGAGCTTTTGACTGCTGTAGGGGCTATCCACTAGTAGATTCTTCGCTGTGTGGTCCCTGCCCCAGGACCTGAGCCAGAGACGTCTGCGGGCTGTAACGCTTGAGGCTACTGCTCTGGCAGAGGCTTTCAGCGCGTCCGTGGATGCATCAGCAATGTATGCTATTCTTAGCATTATCCGCGATGTGAGAGCTTTCACTTTACTCTCTAAAATGCCCTCATTCTTCACCTCCTGAAACCAAGAGATGAGGGCTCATGCAAAGTACGTGGTGACCGTGTTCATTCTTATGGCCGTGATGGTAGCGTTGAACCCCGTGCTTAATGCCCCCCCCGATAGCCTTGTCATTGGAGTCCTTGGGGTAAAGGTCTCCCTCAGTTGGGAAGAGGGTTTGTCGGTCCATGAAGGCTGCCTCCGCATCCACCTTTGGTTGGTGGAGGAGGGATCCCCTACATTGGGAGAAGTCGTACAGCTGCTGTTGCTTCTTGGGTAGCCTGTACAAGTGAGCGGGCTGCTTCCACTCATTCAGGACTAGCCTCTCGAAGGCTTTGTCTAGGGATAGGCCCTTGTCTGGTCTGTGGACCTTAGGTATGTGGGCCCTGGCCTCCTGTTCGTCCTCTGACTCTGAGGGTTGGTCCTTTGTAGCCCTCTCCTTTAGTTGAAGGGTGTGAGCGACATGTTTCTTGAGGTCCTCCCAGTATTGGGCTGGGAATTCCCTCCCGTGGATGGGGGCTATGGGAAGTGTGTCCTGGCTCTGGGCCTGGGACCCCTCTGCTTCCAAGTCCCCCAGTTCTCCCTCCTCCTCTGAGAGGGAGTTGTCACTGTCCCCCACCCATAGGCCCTGCGGGCTGATGGAGTGTGATTGGAGTCTGATGGGACCAGCCTGGGTCAGAGTGGAGTGCTCCTCCTCCAATTCCAACCCCGAGGCTAACAGCCTGGCGTCCCTGGTTCTGGTTGCCCCCCGGATCTGCTTTGTGGCTGCTTGCTGTGATAGCAAAGACCTGCAGCTTCTCTGGGCCTTTTGCCTCCCTCCAGGAGGAGGGGGTTCTCCAGCCTGTCAAGACGGGCCATAATCTTGTTGAAGGGCCACAGGGGCAGTCTAGGAATCCTCCCCCCATCCTCAGAAGAGAAGGGGACCCAGTCAAACCAACCCCGGCCTGATCCCCCGCAGCTTCCCCACAGGAGGGCCAGGCCTCCGCTATCACAGCATTCATGGCCTGGCCCTCCTGGGGGGGAGCTGCGGGGGATCAGGCTGGGGTTGGTTTGACCGGGTCCCCTTCTCTTCTGAGGATGGGGGGAGGATTCCTAGACTGCCCCTGTGGCCCTTTTGAGCCCCCTGCCTCTTCGGGGGCCGCTTTCTTCCTTTGCCCCCCCATCCCTGTACCTGCGTCGAAGAGGTGGAGAAGAGGCTCCCAGCTGCTCCCAGAGTGGGGGTTGTTCGGCATGTCCCAGCAGAGGTGGTGGGACATAGTCAGGCTGTTGTGTGGAGGCTGGGCCTACCGGCTAAGAAGGTGGCGGCGGCTAGCGGCGGCGGCTCCAGGACAGAGGTGGAGGCGGTGGCTGTGGCTTGTGGTGGTGGCGGATCTGGGGAGGATGGAGCTGTTGCAGCTGATGGTCTCAGAGGTAGGGAGGGGGACTTGCAAGGCGGTGGGACCGAGGGAGGCTGCTTGCGCCCTGGGGCTCCTCTCGCCTCATGGTCAAGATGGCAGGCACTCCAGCTGTGGTGGGGGAGGGGCCAATTCCTCTGGTGCCCTGGCGTTCCCCTGAATGCCACCTTCTGGAGCCGCTGGAGCCCTGGTGCCGCTGGGGCTCTGGAGCCGTTGGAGCCCTGGTGCCGCTGGGGCTCTTGAGCTGCTGGAGCCTTGGGGCCTAGGACTTCTCACAGGACCCATGGCTCAAGAGGAAGGAGGAGAGAGGGGCCGCATGTGGGCAGAGAGTCCTGGCTGAATGCAGGGTCCTGCCACGCTATGGCTCCGGTGCGCACCTCTCAGCGGCTATCCTCCTTGCCCCCTTTCCTCTCTTTCCTTCTTCTTCTTTTTTGTTTTGTTTTAATATTTCCAAGTTCTGCTCTATGGAGCAGAGTGAGGATGCTCCTGCTAGCACGGAGGCAGGAAGGAAACTGAACTGCGCAATGGGGTGACCCAACACATGCGCAGTCAGTTTCTTTGATTCCTGCCTCTTGCTGGACAAGTACAGTGTCACCCATAAGCTGGACTGGCCAAAGCCCTGAGCAGAAAAATTTATTCTAAAACTTTCAATAAATAAACTGATTCTTAATAAAGGAGAAATGCATCAACTATCAAAAATAACTGATCAAAAATCATTTATTAGCTTCAATGAACTAATGTCTAACAAAAATTGTAGGAGACTGACAAGCCCCTTTCATCAGAGGGGAGTGCAGTGGGGTACATTATTGGCTAGATTCAGTTTCTTGTGCCTAAAATCTTAGGAAGTCCTCAGTGATCTAGTCAATCAGTACTTTAATACATTTTCATGTGTGTGTTGTCAGAGCTGGTTCAAGGATCTGTTTCAAAGATCTGGATCTGAGCTCATGCCCCAGGTCACGGAAGGAGGCAATGTTTTAGTTTTTATTTAATTTCATTTTCAATTTTAATTTATACCCCGCACTCTCTCAACCAAGGTCGTCTCGAGGCGACTTACATCCATACACAAAAAATACAAATATCTAGGTTTTTTATCCCACACAGGGGAAAACCTAGAAACAACAATATAATATAACAACAATATTTGGGTCTATCCCGCACAAGGGGACCCCACATCATAGAAAGAAAGAAAACCCACCCCACCATTTTACAGCGACACATAATACATCATATTCAACCCAATCTCCCTCCCACCAGTATCCACTGCTAACATTCTCAACCCTGCTCTCACCAAGTATCCACTGCAAACCACTTCCAGCTGCCCCCTGCTGCCACCAGGTGGCATCCTTCTTCTCAACCCTGCTCTCACCGGGAGAGAAGAAGACCCTCTCATCAATCTATACCAATAGAGATTTACATTCCCTTATCCCACTGACAGGCCCTCCGGCCCCACCTCCTGGTCGGACTGAGCTATGCCCCCGACACGTGCCTCCGGAACGGCCTCCGGCCACCCCTGATGTTATGGGGAGCGGTCCGGAAGAGTGACTCCCCAAACCCCACCCCCACAAGGGTAGGAGGGGAGGGAGAGCCGTGCCATAACCCCTGACTGGCAAGATTTCAGTGCCCCGCCCCCAGTACCAGTCTCTCTCCACCAGTATAATTGGGGGGGGGGGAGGAAGTTCTCAGTTCCTCGAGTGGCCGCTCCACTGCCTCTGGGAGCCCCGACCAGCTGCCGCCCTCTCTCTCTGTGGCTGCCCCCGATGTTATGTTCTTAAAGCAGTGAATATGCTCCCTTATCATGTATGTACTTCCTTGGTATGGGAGGAAGTTGTGTTCATGCTTTAAGTTCAGGATTAAAGTATGGAAGCCTCTGGACTGTTGTAGCCTATATCAGCAGTAGTGGATAAGAGCTGTTTTGGCAGCATGCAATGCTTTGTCCAAGTCTCCTGTAGCCTCTCCCAGCATGCTTTCTTCACTGGAGGGAGGCTTGGTGGGACAGCATGGAGCCATACATTACTTCCATACTGACCACAAACTCCCTTTTGGAAGGAGAATTTTCAGCTGTTCCGTTTGCTTTAAATTGTAGTCAGTACAAAGAAAGAGTGGCTGCTGAAGAATACAGCCTTATAAAGGTCTCTTTTCCACTCGGTTTGCTTATCTCCTATTCTAAACTTTTTACTTCCTTTAAAACTACAAGCACTATGGTGGAGGACCATACCTTCACACCCCGTGAAAGGGGCTAATGTGTAAATGAACCTTTATTCATGTAGAAATAACTTTTTAAAAAGTTTTCTTTTTAACATCAGACTTCTTTTAAAAAAGGACTTTTTTCACCCAAGTCTGAAAGGAAGGAAATAGATCCGCTCTTTATTGTGCCATCTGCTCAGACAAGGGGACAGGCAAAGTCTGAGAAGAGTGAGTTCTTGTTTTAAATGTCAACCTAATGTTTCCTCAGGGAAAAAAATAATTTGGGACTCTCCTTGAAATTACCTTGACAGATCGGAGCTGCTACAAAGGAAAGGTACCTGAGAGAACTGACAAGATGCTGACCTGCTTTGCTGAAGTAACAGTGATGAGAGAGGCTATTTTTGTGGTTAAATTAGGCTTGCTGACAAGTGAGAAGAACTAGGGGGGGAAATCAAAGGTCATTGTGGTAAAAAAAATTCTGCTGTATCTACCAATAAATTTGGGATTGGGGGTTATTTCTTATCACACTCCATTTACAGTGTAACTCCATTTATTTCAACAGAGTTACTTCCACATCTGCACAGGCATAAGATAAGAACTGATTCTTTTCTTCAGTATTTTTTAACTTGAAGGAGGGAAAATCTCTGGATCTACAGCTGAAAAAGGGTTGCGTAAAACCCCACTGCCAGGGTGTATGCAGAAATCTTCAAAGATCATTCACTTAAAAAATATTAATTCAGTACAGGACAAAATTACTAGGAATGTGCAGGAGGGAACATTTTTGTTTTTGTTTGTTTGATTTTTTCTTTCTGCTTTGTTTTTAATTTTGTTTATCTTTAAAATATCTGCCAAAACAAAAAACTTAACTTTTTTTAAACTAAGAATCCTTAAATGCACAAAAGTTTTCTTCAAATAAATACATTTAAAAAAAAATCCAGACAGTTAAAATTAAAAAAACCTTCAACTCCATAATTGCAACAAAACATAAACGCCAAAAAACATTGAAATTATTTCAGAATTCGACCAATATTTAATATTTTACCCTCATCAACATACATGTAATATATTTACTTAATTCCTTACCATACATACTTATATTCATTTTCATCAATAACTCAACTTTCACATTTTTCCATTATTAAACTTGATTTTTTTATCATAATTCGACAACATACAATTTTTTCACAGTGCATTAAGTCTGTTTGTACACAACTGCATTGTGTAGAAGGAATTGTATAATGTTATATACACTCACATTGTTAACACTTTGCTGTATTAATTGTATTAAATTTCTATACATGTAAAGCACAGACTTAATGCACTGTGAAAAAATTGCATGTTGTCAAATTATGATAGGAAATTCAAGTTTAATAACTGACGGGGGCTGGGGGTTGAGGGTGGGGGTTGGGGATTGGGGGTTGGGGGTGAGG
>QEPC01010328.1:732671-746807 GCA_003113815.1 Sphenodon punctatus
TTATTGATATGTTTTATAATTGTATTTTAAATGTTTTAAATGGTTTTTTATTGTTGTTAACCGCCCCGAGCTGCTGTGCAGGATGGGGCGGTATAAAAATCTACTAAATAAATAAATAAATAAGGTTGCAGTTAAACATGCTTGACTTAGTTACATAGCTACATCGGGTAAGGAAGAGGACTAAGGGGAACTACAGAAGTGACTGGTGTGCATAAAGGAGAGACAATGGGTATTTTCAGATAGATGTGGGACTGCCCACTCCCTGGAGGTGCTCCGACACACATCATAGAGTTGCAGGTTAGATCATCCACAGTGCTATGGTGTTGCTTGGGGGCAATGGCCAGCTGGAAGTAGAGCAGGCAATTGCTGTCTGGAAGTGGAGCAGAAGCATGGGTCTATGCATTGGATGGACTGCTGCTCTGCTTCAGGCTGATGTCCGAGTTTGGCTGGCCCACTCCACCGGTGGCGTTCGGAGATGTTCTAAAGTGCTGCTGGTGGGGCTGCCCCATCGCAGGCACAGCCTGCTCCATGCCTGATCTGCCTTCATGTCTGGTGGGGCGCCGCTGCCTTTACAGATGCACCACCTGGGAGTGAAGAGGGCTGGCGCATGCGGTCCATCTAAAAGCATCCAATATGGCAGAGAGTGGGTGGGTAGAAAAGCAGCAGGGTCTGGAGAGTCACTTGTCAGCACACTGGAATACCCTTCATCTGGGGCTTCTCTTTGTGACAGGAAATGGGATGGGCCACCATTTTGGCAATCCTATCCTAAAGAGTTAGAGAGCTGTCATGGTCTAAAAAGGCATTGGTGGGCCGTGGTGCCTGCTGTCTGCAGATAGGTGAAACATGCATTTGAGAGAATGGGAGAGTAAAAAGAAACCCCTTTCTGGTATGTGGTTCAAAGAAGGGCACCTCTTTCATGAAAGCAGGCAGCAGTGTGGGGGCAATGTTGCTCAGTCTCTCTTTCTTCCCCCCCTCCTTCAGGAAGGTAGTAGCAGTAGGAGGGCAGGTTGGCCAGTCTGTCTTTCTCCTTAAAGTAATTTTAATCCTTGCAAAACACTGAGCTCAATGACATAGGAAGAAATAAGAACTACAGGATTGATTTATAATGTAGAAGTCTGAACTCTTGAAACTCTTGAAACTTTTTGCTTAGAGACAGGTTTCTTTGGTTTTGGAAAAGCAGAAAAAGCACAAAAATCACCAGATCTAATTTTCAGACTCTGAGGGCACTTTCTCACAAGGCAAAATGCATACCATTTGCCTCTGGGGAAAACTCTGGGAGGCAAATACTGTAGCTTTGGCTCCCATCATGCGGAGGATGCAGAGCTGGAGAATCAAGCTCTGCATCCTCCACATGATCGGGGCCAAAGCCATGAGGCTTTGTTTTCCCTTGTGACAAAAGCTGCACAGCATTTGCCTCCCAAAGCTTTTCCTGGAGGCAAATGGTGCATGTTTTGTCTCGTGAGAAAGCGGTCTCAGTTTCTGTCTCATTCTGGTGGACAGGAGTAACGGCAACCTCTCTCTCTCCCTCCCTCTCTCTCTCTCTCTCTCTCTCTCTCTCTCTCTCTCATTCTGGTGGGCAGGAGCAGCAAACGGGCACCGGTCTCTCTCTCCCTCTCTCTTTCATTCTGCCAGGGAGGAGCAGCAAGCTGGCACATGGCTTTGTTTCTCTCAAAGGCATTGTCTGGCAGTGGCACCATGGAAACAGTGGGCACTTCAGCCTGCAGAGGGTACCCCAGAGGGGGGCAGATCAAGTTAGGAAAGAGAGAGAGACTAGTGGGTGTCAGGCAGGTGGAGCAGCAAAGGCATAGGCATGGTCTAACAGTGGCATCCCAGAAACAGTGGGCCCTTCTACTTGTAGAGTGTACCCCAAAGGGCAGATTAAGTTAGAAGAGAAAGACAGACTGGTGGGCGGCAGACAGGTGGAACAGCGAGCCCTTCAACTTGTAGAATGCAGAGGGGCAGATTAGGGGAGGAAGGGAGAGAGAGACTGGCAAACTTATTTAAGTGATTTTATAAGGAAACTCAGCTCATCTGTCTGTTATCCACCAACAATTAAAGACACATCCCTGCCGGCATTAATGTATGCGGATGATGTTGTCCTAATGTCACAGGCAAGAAAAGGATTATGCAATCTGTTGGAAACTTTGTTGGATTACTGTATAGAAAATTAACTGAGTATTAATTTACAGAAATCCCAGATTATGGTTATGGGTAAAGCAAAGGCCCTTAAATGAAGGTGGATCATTAAAGGCAAAGAATTTTGCCAGGTTAGCTCTTATGTTTACCTTGGAATTGCCCTATCAGACAACGGTTTGTGGGCGAGGCACAAAAAGCTAATTGCCCTAAAAGCTAAGGCTGCTTCTAGAGGAATTTTAAGGTTAGCTGTACGCTCTGCCGGCATCAGTACTTCATCCATCCTGAGTGTATTTAGGGCAAAAGTTCAGTCTATTCTAACTTTCGGTTCTGAGGTCACTTTGACATCTGATTTCCAGGCTCTGGAAATTGTTCAAAATATATTTTTGAGGAAGTTACTCAGAGTTCCCCAGAGCACCCTGGCCACAGTGATCAGGGCTGAGATGGGCACTTTGGCCATTAGCTGCCTTGGAAGGCAGTCAGCCCTCAGATATTGGTTCATGCTGAGTAGCCAGAATGAGATCTCCTTGCCTGCCCTCTGTCTAAGAGAAGAACTTGAACATTTGGGAGTGATTTCTTACCTTTGGATTTCTCAAATAGCATCTTAGATGGCGCATGCAGGGCTTTCATTTTCATGCTTTTGCGGTATTGATATATCCCTACAAAAAAGTTTGGTGAAGCTTAGTTTGAGCGATATTGCTAGACAGGAAGATTTGACCATTTTGGCTTCCCGGAAGGTCGCTCCCTGGCTTGGCCACTTTAAGAAATTACACAGACTTGAACCATATCTTGATACTTTGAATGAACTCATGTTGCTTAGAGCCTTCACACATTTGTGTTTCCAGCTGCTTCCCTTGGCAACTACTAAAGGCTGCTACGATGGCATCCCTTATGAGATGCGAACCTGCCCTTGTACTAACCTCGTAATAGAGGATTTAATACATCTTTTATTTGAATGTCCGTTGTATGATAACTTGAGGCAGGACTGGTTGGTCCCATTGTGGAAGGAGAAAGGATATGTATCAGCTGCCTGTAAAATAGAGATATTATTGTCAACATTGGATGAGGAAATTATGAAGGCAATTGCTATATTTGTCTTCTTAGGCATAAGGCTTAGTGACAAAGTGGTGCTATGACTTTGATTAGTCCGTTTTTTTAATGCTGTTTTCAGATTTTTCTGTGGTATATGTCTGTTGTTTTTAATTTACTATGTTTGTACCCCCTTTTGGGTACAGGTTGCAATATTTATGTTTATGTTTTATTGTATATGTTTGTCTTCTGTCAACCATGGCGAAAGCTAGTGTTTTAATAAAACTAAATTGAAATTGACTGACTGACTGACTGACTGGCAGGGGGCAGCCAGCATTTGGCCAGGAGGAGTTGGGAGCTGAGCTAGGGGATACGTGGCCAGGGGCAGCAGTGCCCACCCTGGACTTGGCAGTGTGCCAATCAGCCCAAGTCACACGGCAGCTCAGGGAAGCCCAGCACTGGCAGGTTCACCTTAAGAAAGACAAGCTGCTCCACCAATCCTGACGCCATGATGACATCCATGAACGGTGTGGACTGAGAATGTCCCCCATCATTGAGAACACCAGTTCACTGAACATGCTGGTTGGTGGGCATGACAGTAGTCCTACTGCCACCCTGGCCAGGCCCTACAACACCTACCTTGAGTGCCCAGTAGAGGAGATAATCAGTGTCAGCATCTTCAAGGGGCTCCTCAAGACAGTGCTCGACCACTGTCTCTTCACTATCTCTTTCCCTTAGGGCACAAGTGGATCCACCTGCTTCCACCATCCCAATGGCCTGTGCCACAGTACCTGCCCCAGGGTTGTCCAGTGGGGGAGAGACCCGGTTGTGGTGGTGGTGCTGCTGCTGGGGGTACTTTTCAGTTCCAACTTCCTCTACCCTGCCACTTCCCCCCTTGTCAGTGCCCTGCTCTTCACATACATCCCTCTCTGACTTCCAAAATCTCTATTAGCCTGTGCTTCATATGGGTGAGATTTCCCTAGTGGGCTGCCTCCCTACCATTCACCAGTGGGTCACACATAGTGGCAAGAACATACACCTCCTTGTGAACCCACAGGCCAAAGCACTTTTCCAGCACCACCTGCAAGCTCTTTACCAAAGCCTCCACCTCTGGGACAGAGTTGGTGCTTCCCCACCCCCTCTCTGTGCTGCTGGAGAAGGGCCGGCACCTTTTCATGCAGCTGGCAGATGAAGGGAATGATCTGGTCGAGGCCGCTTGCACAAGAGATGGGAGTGGGGGGGAACTTCTGTGAACTGAAACAGCAGAAGGGCGATTGCATGAAACTCCATTCATGTGCGTGAAATTTTTAACATCATCAGTCCATTTTAAAATACCTTGAGGTATTTAATCTGAAGTTTTAAAGGAATGCATGACCGGCGATGACAGTCTGTTTGGGCCTATATTGATATTAGGGACTATGTTGATACTGTACAAGAGGTATTGATTAGGACTGACTGGGACTATATTGATATTTGGGACTACGTTGATACTCTACGTTGATACTCTACAAGAGATCAGAATTTGAACACTGACCTGGAGCCCTTTGTTCGTATAAGAGCTGATGCCTTAGAGGCCAATTAAGCCTAAAGATGTGCTAATAAATAATGGGTGTTAATAAATAATTAATTCCCTACTAGACTGTTTATTCTGGGACTCGATCCTACATTCACTTACACAGTGACACCACGAGGCATTTACAAACTCACTTTAATTTAACTTGTAGTTGGATACAAGTTGGATTAAATACCTCAATATCAAGATATTGAATATGTGGCTTTAAAGGAATGTGCGACCTGTGATGCTGCACGTCCAGGTGCGTCTAAACCCCACCTGCAGCACTTTTCAAGGGCATGTGATTTTTTGGCACAAGTGCACACCACTCATCTAAAATGGCCTTAGTCTTGGCTATAGAACTTTCCACCTTGTCAGGCACAACATGTTCAATATTACTTCTCTCCAGGGGGTTTGGAGGCTTTTCCCCTCCTTGGCTTCTTGCCAGTCAATCCCCTCAGCAGTTCCACACTAGCTTGATCCTTGAGGCTTTCACGCCTCCAGACTGGATCATCTTTCTTGGTAGCCCTTAAGGTTTACACTTAACCACATCTGTTACAGAGTGATTAAGGGTAAAAATTACTAACAATGGGTATTTTCAGACGTTACGAGATCACGGTGAACCACGGTGAATACCCACATGGTGATCATGGTCCCGTAATGTCTTTTGGGGGGAACTAAAGTTCCCCCCCAAGTGTTCACACACACCCGTGAATCACGGGGGGGGAGGAATCACATTCAGCACGCAAACGGAGGTCCTGGCTGGACCATTTCTGTTTGCGTGTTGAATATGATTCCCCGCCACCCCTGTGATCAAGGGGACCGTCTCGTCTGTCCCATGACCACGGCCCAGAATCAGTGGCGAGATTCCGGGCCATGGTCAATGCCCGGGGGGGCCGGCGTACGCTGTGGCCGCATTGGCCACGGCATCTGCCCGTTTACCGGAGGGCGGGCGGCATGGGGAGTATGGGGGCGGGGCTGTGCGGCCTCACGTTGAGCCACGCGGCCCTTCCCCCTCCCCCGATTCCCCACCAGGATCAGCCGGCATGTCTGTTTGATGACTGTTTTGATCCCGGCGGGGGATCAATGGGTGATTCCATGACGGGGCCAATACCGGCCCCGTCATGTCTGAAAATACCCAATGTTAACCACAGCCCTAGAAGAAGTAAAAAGGGATGCTGACAGCATTCTGGTCTTAGTAGAAATCCAGATGAAAGCTGGTGATTCTCTATTTTTTTTAAAAAAAATTGTTGAGGGTGACTACAAACAAATTGTATTTTACTGCTTTTCAAACAATAATGAAGTGAGTTTTTTTTAACATGGTTTCCCATTCCCAATAAGAAAAATGAACTTAGCAGTGAGGTCCTAGCGATTCTGTAAGAATAGAATTGATCAGTTGCACCCCCAGCCCTTTGAACAACTTTAACTGTGCAGTAAAGCTTTTGTCCATATTGGTTTGTTCACAATCCTTTTCCTTCCCCAGCTTGATAGGAATAACCAGGTAGCTCCCGTTCCCCACCAAAACACCTCTATTTGAAAAGGAAGCAAAGCTAACTTCAGTAGCTTCTGTTCCTGGGCTTGCATTAATCTTTCTCCTACTATACCCTTTCCCTCATTACTTTACCTTCAGAACCATACCAATAAGGGCGTGCACCAGGGCTCCATGTCTTTTTTTGGTTTTTGTTATCGTTTTTGTTACTAAAATGTGTTGTTTTTGTTAATAATGAAATGTCGTTTTTCATTATCGGCATCGGTACCAATTTCATTATCGGCATCATTATTGGTATACACACAATATCTAGTTTTATATATATAATATATACAGAATCTAAGCTAAACCTGACCTATGTATAATAAAAAAATATTCCTATTCTATAATCCTAGTATATATAATTAAACAGCCTAGTATCCAAATATCTAATCTATATATATATATATACAACTAATATCTTTATATACTACCTATATCTATGTCTCTATATGTGGGTACAGGGGGAGACAGGCAGGGGAAGGAAAAAGGTAAAATGCAAGGGTAAGGAATAAGGATTAGAAAGGTAAGGTGGTAGGGATATATATGGGAGGATTTTTAGTGCAAGCACTAGCAGATTTTGCAAATGCACCCTGACAGAACAAGAGTTAACACAGAATCAGAGTCAAGCTGGACTGCCCTGTAGTAAAAAGGATTGCAGTGCCCTCCCCCAGAGCTCCCCTGATTGGTTCTGGGAAGCAGGAGGCAATGAGCAAACACAGGGTGCCTTTCAACTGCTTAGAACCTGCTTGTGCTGCTCATTGGCTAACAATTACATTCATCATGTCCTTTCCCTCCCATCATAGGCCCGCTTCAAGAGTTCAACACTGTTTCTGGCTCCAAGATGTCTGATCCCTCCTCCCCTCACCACATTTCCCTCCAAAAAACACCTGCCAGGCTGCTAGGCAATAACAAAATCAATAACGACTTTTGTTATCGTTATTGATTTCATTATTATTTTTGTTGGTTTTGTTATTGCAATAATAACGAAAATGACAAATTTCGTTTTGATTACTGATATAACAAAAACCACATGCACACCCCTACATACCAATTTTGACAATAATCCTACTTCACAATTATTATTACGTTCATGAGGTTCGGATCCTTTCCTAGCGCTTTAAGAATAGGATCTTGAGTCTGCAGTGAAATTATGACTTGAACCTTTGAATTTGATCTCCTAATTTAGGAATATTTGGAGTTAAGGAAAGCGATGGCTTGGGAATGTCAATCTTCATTACCTTCCCCCTTTGATTGAGAGCGCCAAGACTTCTCTTCCTCCTCCCTCTTCTATGCTCTATTCATTAACGTCTTGAGTTCATTCCATATGGATGCTGGGGACACAGTAATACCTAGTTTCCTTTTTAGATGTCCACCTAATGCCTCATAAGTCAAATGGTGGAATCATGGCTCATCCTGGGTAGTGGGGGACTGACCTTGCCAGTCAATTGGTGTGGGCAATAACGCCATCCAGATCCTTTGAAAATAATCTAAAGGGGGTTCCACTTCACTCTGGCATATGGTTGGTGAAACAATGGCAAACAGAAGCCCATCAAAAATTATGCCTACAACTTCAGCCAGAACAACCACTGAGTCCTGCTCCTCCTGTCCATTTAAAATGATGTTTGGCATTTGTTCAAACTCTCCAGGTTGCATATAAACCCCAAGAATCCTTACTAGATCAGCAGTAGTGAAGATTTCAATTGCTGCACTTTGCTCCCATTTCACTAGCCAAACCAAAAGATGTGATTTTGTTAAGTCTCCTAAAATCTAACCAACTGATCATGAACCAGAGGCAGGTTTTCTTTAACTTCCCTTCCTCCTGATTCATCTTGGACTTCTCCGGTGGTTTCTGGCTTAACAATTATTAGAGCCATCAGAGGGACTGAAGGTTTTACAGATAAGTACTCCTCTTCACAAATAGTTATTACTGCCCTTAAAGCCTCTTTTACCCCTGTATCTTCTTGTATTAGCATATCATTTTCCATGTGGGGGTTATTCAGCTGATTATTTAACAGCTCCAGGGCCAGATCCTTGGCTTTATTCTTAATGCCTCAAAATAGGTTTCCCAAGCTATGGTCTGTTTTGAGGACCAATTATTTTTCTCCTGGATCAGCTGTTCTATTTGTTGTGTTAACCCTTTAATATTTTTCTCTTGTTTACTTGTGAGAAAGTTTTGCTGAATAACAGTCTTAAATAACCCCTCCATAACAGCAACTTTCCTAATCCCTTTCCTATATCTATGACTGTCAGGGAAACAGGAAGTCCATGCAGTTTTTAAATATTGTAAAAGATTATCACCCTGAAACATCTTGGGGTGCCAATAGGAGCCACCCTGGGAATTGTTTTCCTTTTATATACTTTTCCATTTTGGTGACAACTTCACCTAATCACAGTCTTCAGGAGAGCCTTTTCCAGGTTAGTAGGGATGGGCAAACACGGTTCGGAAGTTCAGAGTTTGGCCCAAACTCAGCCTGTTCGGACGACCAAACGCGAACCCAAATCCGAACACGAACTGACCGAACTGAACTAGATTCCGAACGTCAAAATGACCGAACAGTTCGGTTGGTTTGGTTCGTGTTTGGGTGAGTTCAGGTGGCAAGAACGTGTCACTGTGAGGGATTGGGACTGGAAAGAGGGGGAAGCCCACGGACCTGTTCTCTCAGTCGCCTTGTTCGCGTCAGAGACTCCTGAGGAGGGTGGGAGCACACACTGTGACTGTGAAAAGTTTCCCTCAGGGTAACAGGTGGCCCAATGAGTCCCGTTAGGAACGAGGCCGTTTCATCACAGGGAAAAGGGATCAGTAAAAGTGTGCGCAAGCCCAACCTACAGCCCACAGGGGGACCAGGTCCCTGCTCACACGTCCACACCCCACAAACCCCGATCCACTCCACCCGACAGTGCAGGGGGGAAGTCGCCATGTGAAGTAAGGTGGGGGATGGGGAAAAGCCCCGAGGAAGGCGGAATGGGAAGGGGGAAAAAAACCCACCAACCTAGGGAGGAGACAATCAAGGTAGCCCAGGAAGAGGAGATAATAGTGCACACCAACAATAAGATTCTTCACTGACACTCACTTCCACTCCGTGTACTCCCCTCGCCGACACCCACGCTCCTCGCACTCACACACTCTAAGTCTATCTCACATGCTTCAATCGCCCACAATGCTCCAGGGCCAGCTTCACAGTTGCACTGATCGCCAGCAAGGAAGAGCTACAGCTGCTAGCCTTAAATCCCCCTTAGCTCCACCCTGTTGCGCTTGCAGGCGTGCTGAACACCGCAACGTGAGTTCTGGCCCCGCCCCCTGTCCCGCTCCCGCTGTTGCATTTTCTCCCTCTTCCCCTGCCGCCCCTGCTTTGCCTCGCTGCTTCACTTCCGGGTTCTGGGGGGTTTCCCTGCTCTCACCCTCTGCTTGCGGAGTGGCTCCGCTCTCAGGTACCTCGGGGACGGTGGGTGCAGGGGCTCGGGACCTGGGTGTCTTTCCCTTGCCCGCGTTTCCCCTCCCTCCTTTAGTCCTGGCCCCAGCCCTGACAGTCACTGGAAGGCAAAATGTGACAGGGAGGGGGAGTCAGCTGAGGAGCAGACTTCCAGGCACCAGGGGTGGAGAGGCTTGGAGTAGCAGCCAGCCTGCCCAATCACCATCCCTTTTCACCTCAGACCACTGGCTTCGCAGTCTGTGATTGGACATGGGGAATGGGGGGGGGGGGCTAGGCTGCATGGAGCCAATGGGGCTTGCAGTGAGGCGGGCTCAGCAAGAAACAAAACTGATTGCCTCCCCCCTTCCCAACACCTTCTTTGCTAGTCACTGTTCTTGAACAGCAGGTGTTTCAGAAGGCTCCCTCTCTCCCAGCTGTTTTTGTTCCTTCCTATTCCTAATCCATTGCCATCCTCCTCCTATTTCACCCATCCAACCCATTTACCTCCATATTATCATTTATTTAGCTTTTTTACCCTTCTCCGTGTTCCCTGTGTTCAATTTTCCTTCCTCCCTCCCCCCTCCATTGAAACATTTCCCTCTCCCTCTTATTCCATTCCTGATTCCCTTCCCCTGTTTTAAGTTTGGGATTTATTTAGAGTAGGATTATTATTAGACTGATTTTCATTTCAGTTTTGTACCCCTCCCTGTGTTCTTTGTGTTTTCCCCTGTGTTTTATTGTGTATATATATAGATAGTTATTAGAAAGATAGTTACTAGATAGATATACATTGTAGTTAGCTTAGTTATAGAGAAAGATAGAGATACAGTGTTTTTGTAGGACAAGGCCTTTGTACTTAATTATTAGGATATTTCATTTAGTTCAATAGGTTTTGGAATAGTTAATAGCAGTTAGGTTTAGTATATATATTAGATGAAAAATATTAGATGAATATTAGATGAAAAATTTAAATTAAAAATAATTTTAAAAAAACACAACTATATAAAAACATTATTTTGGAGGGAGAAATGGAGAAAGGAAGGAGAGGCCGGTCTGCTGCCCATAGGGGAGGCAATGGGACACGTGCCAGAGGTGGCAGGGGCCGTGCCAGGGGAGTGGAAGCAGGCAGCAGCAGTAGCCCGAGCACATCACCACAACCCAAACTCAGCTGGCCTGCTTTACAGCCCCAGGCTTCATTGTGGCAGTGTCGCCTCCTGGCAGTGCCCGCCTCCACTGCCGCGCAGGGGACTGGAAGGCCTGCAGTAAATGAGGCTGCATCTGTCTCTGCTGGTGCTGGAGTAGGTGCTGGTGCTGATTCTGATGTTCCTACAGGGCCACCAATGTCTCCCACTGTCAAGGCAATCCCCAGCAGTCCAGAGCTGGTGGATCCCACACTGGATGCTAGGGGCAGGGCCCGATCCCCAGGCAATTTCAGTAGGGAGAGGAGTAGCAGCATCAGAAGCAGCACTAGTAGCTATAGAGGGGGGCACAGGGAGAGTGCCAGCAGTGAGTCAGAGGCAGACACTAGTGCCGCAGAGGAGATGTCTGCAGCTGAGGTGATGGCTGAGTCTCGTCCCAGAGCTGTGTCGCCAGAGCCACCAGGTTCTCCCCCTCCCAGCAGTCACTCCAGCCCCAGGACCCACTGCCAGGGTTCTGGGGCCTACGTTACTGGCAGGGAGGGCTGTGGCCAATATGTATCTAGAAGCTGCCACTCTAGCCCCAGACCCCACCGTCATGGGTCTGGGGCCATCATTCCTCACACAGAGGCGATGTCATTCCACTGCACCAAGAAACAGCCACTCCAGCCCCAGGACCCACCGTCAGGGTTCGGGGGCCAAGTTACAGGCAGGGAGGGATGTGGCCAATATCTAGAAGCTGCCACTCTATCCCCAGGACCCACCATAATGGATCTGGGGGCCATCATTCCTTGCACAGAGAGCCTTTTTCCAAATGCCCGAACAAACACAACCAAACCGAACAGCTGAACGTGGCGACCGAACGGCCGAACCTAACCGAACCACACCAAACCAAATGGCCTCACCCAAACCGTGATTTGTTCACCCATCCCTACAGGTTAGGCTTTCCAGCTAGAAGAGAACAGTGTAAAAGGAGATGCAAGGTGTGTGTACACCTACAAATAGCTATACTCTACCTGTCTTCTGTGGGTGAGTTCACTCAAGCTCCTTGGGATTCATCTGACCTTGTCAGTCAATTGTCACATTGTCTTCTCACAGCTATACCGAACAAAATACTTTGTTCTTCCATTTAGCAAGCCGACTGGGAGGTCTAGGTNTTTTTTTTTTTTACAAATTCGTATTACATATCCATTTTAAAAATAATTAGGGATGGGCGAACGCGGTTCGGAAGTTCGGAATTTGGACTGAACTCAACAAGTTTGGTCGACCTACTAGAACTTCTGAACCGAACTCTAGTTTCAAACCAAACCGAATTTCCGAACTCGGCTCTGTTCGCCCATCCCTAAAAGATAATATTCCATTTAGTTCAATGGGGTTTGAATTTCCGAACTTTGTTTGGAAGTTCAGAGTTCGAACCGAACTCAAATAGTTCGGTCGACCGAACCGAACTTCCGAACCGAATTTCCGAACTCGGTTCTGTTCACCCATCCCTACTATTGTGTAAAATAGTAAAGCAGGCACATCATACATTTTCATTTTAGTTTTAATTTTTGTTTCCAATAACCCATTTTTGGGGGGGTGGGAGGGTTGTAAAGGGCTCTGTCGTTTTCATTTATTTTTTTTGTTCGATCTTATTGAACATCACTGTGCATGGGTCATTCTGCGCATGCACAGCCCTTTTCCAAAATGGAACCAGCAGTGTCTGAGCTATTTTGGAAAAGGGCACCCATGCGCAGAAAGGCCCTGGCGGCCAATTTATGCATGTGATTTATTTTTTTTGTTTTTTAGCATTATTTTTAATGAAATAAATGAAAGAATAAAAATGAAAACAAATGAAATCCAACAAAGGTTGTTTGTTTATTCATTCGTTTTTGTTACCTCAGTTATGAAAATGTATGTGGCTCAATTTGTTTTTGTAATTAATAAAACAATACGAAACTGCATCCCCCCTGGTAAATAGAAATGTAAAACTTTGCCCATACTTACTGATGCTTCCCAGAGAATCAATGATTGTTGTTGGTTAAGGGTGAATCCTATTGTTAACTTTCCATTTAATAGCTAGCAATATAATTTAGCGTTCCTATGACTTGCCTCTTCCTTAGAGTTCTTTTGAACTGGGCTCTAATTTCACAATAAACCACACATGGTATATACCTTCTTTTTCTATCAAGCTACCAGGAAACTTAACTTTTCAAATCTGTTTTTTCACTTTTAAATTATGGTGGTAACAACAATGGAACTGTCATGGTTTTGATGCCAAATTTTGATAGGCTGCAACTGTAATGTTTCAGTACATTTGCAAATGGGGGCCATTATGCAGCCCCCCAAAATAGCAGGGTCCAGATCAGTTGCCCCAGGTTACCCTGTGGTAAGCTTTCCTGGTTTCCACATCAACCAGAACCTGCTCTTCTCTTGCAGGCTAAAAGATCCTTGCTCATGAGTCTCTGTTCACATGATCATGCTGCCGACTGGGAGTCAGATGCTATGAGAGTTTAACAAGTGAGGTTTCTCTTCGCAGCAGGGCCAGTTAAAGCAGCAGAGGAGACACTGTTAAGGAGGGACCACATTCAGAACAAATCAGAACCCAAGAGATGTTGTAGTTTAAGGTTCAGTAGGCTTGGCATCCATTAAGTTCATAACCCAAATGCCTCAAATAAATAGATATTTGGGAAATCCAGGGATACGAGGGCACTCCTGAGAGCTCCAACTCTTCCCTAAAGCAGAGGGAAGATAGCGAGGTCTCATTCTGATTACATAATATTATCCTATACCCAAGGGCCGATAATTAAGAACAGAATCACTGGGCATATTGATAAATATGGCTTAATGGCAAAGAGTCAGCATGGATTTAGCAAAGGGAAGTCATGTCTCACTCATCTCTTGGAATTTTTTGAGGGCGTAAACAAGCATGTGGACAGGGGAGACCCAACAGATATAGCTTACCTGGATTTCCAGAAAGCTTTTGATAAAGTCCCACATAAACGACTCCTGAGAAAATTAAAAAGCCATGGGGTAGGACGTAGTGTTTTGCTATGGATTGGTAACTGGTTAAAGGATAGGAAATAAAGAGTGGGACTAAATGGCCAGTTTTCACACTGGAGGGATGTAAAAAGTGGTGTGCACCAAGGATCTGTACTGGGACCAGTTCTTTTCAATGTATTTATTAATGATCTGGGAAAGGGTGTTAAGAGTGAGGTGATCAAATTTGCAGATGACACCAAGTTATTCAGAGTAGTCAGAACACGAGCAGACTGTGAGGAGCTGCAGCAAGATCTAACAAGACTGGGTGCCTGGGCATCTAAATGGCAGATGAGATTTAATGTGGACAAGTGCAAAGTGATGCAC
>QEPC01010328.1:753263-779620 GCA_003113815.1 Sphenodon punctatus
ATGCTGCGTGCCTTGTCCCTGGCTGGGGCTCGTTTCCTTTGGTTCCGCCCAGGGATTGGCGTCCAGACGTTACTTTTCCTTGGTTCCCGGTGGGGGTCCGTTTGACCACGCTTCCCGGGATATTCCCCCGGCTAGCCCGGGAAGCGTGGTTGAAATTGACCCCATGTGGGTATTGAGCGTGATGAACATCTGGCGCGCGCCAAACAGACGTTCACGGCCTTTTGGCCCCGCCGCGGGATTGAGCGTGGTTCACTGTGGTTGAGTGTGATCTCGTAACGTCTGAAAATACCCAATGATTACCAGCCGGGGACAAAGCACGCAGCGTCACTGCCAGGCAATCAGCAACAACACAGACCGGGGAGGGAGATTTAAAGGCACACGACAGGAGCCGGGACGAGTCGCCCCAGCACCTTCCAGGTGCTTTGACCACGGCACGGCATGGGATCAGCGTAATGTCTGTTGCGCTTCCCTGGGATGTGGTCCGATGGTCCGATTCCCTGCCGTGGTTCCGGTCCCGTCATGTCTATTTGGGGCTTTCCTTGACCACGGGGGATAGTTAATCTGTTCACCCCCACCGGGAATCCACTGTGGTGAATCAGGACTGCGTAATGTCTGAAATCACCCTCAGTCAGTGGATAGGTTCCATTGTTATTATAAGGTTGATAAAATTGTTGCTTGGCAGAAACCTTCTTGATCTCGGCCACCAGTAATTAACTGAACAGCTAGAGAATTCATACTTCCTTTCTGTGTATACGTTTGACATGCCTCACACAAAGTTACAACTCTTGAAATGCTGTCCTGTTTGTAAAAAGAGGAAATAGAACTTGTCTGAGGAATAAGTGCCTTCAGCTAAATAATGATGATGTTGAGAAGATGTATCTGAACATCTTAATTTTAAAAAATTTGGTTTTAATTTATTATACAGGCCAAGCTTGAATAACGAGTGCTACAGAGATTTAAAGCTTGATTTAAAGCCATGGAAAGTTTATTATTCTTCAACAGATACTTTATAGGTGCTATTTAATTGGAACAAGGCAGGATTGCATGAAAAATATTATATGCAAATGACAGCAGGCACTCAGTAACATTATTCAGCACAGTAATGCTAAATTACTTTATAAATAAAACCATTAGGCTTGGCCAGTGCATATCAAGTTTAAAATTAAAACAAAATGCCGCTGCTCAGTTGAATGCTGAGGCTTAGATATAATTGCCTTTCTGATTATTAATGGTCCTTGGGTTACTTCCTATTTAGTCATGTTGAACTGACAGTCTGCAATGACTCTTCTTCAATATTTAGTGCCCATTAGGCTGAGGATTAGGCAAACGTCTCCATATTTGCCAATATGGTTACTTTGCAGCCTACTTTTAAATAAGAAATTCTGTCATTTCCCAGAGGTTCCCCTTTATCAACGCATTACAAATGATGTTTCAGACCTTTGTAAACTGTCTTTTTTTCTTTCTTTCTGCACCTGGCATGTTCAAGCATACACACAGCCTTTTTTGTTTTGTTTTGTTTTGTTTTGTAGGTCTGGGCAGATCGCTTTTTGTCTATACATTTTATTTTCTTGAAAAATAAAACTGACCCTAGGCCTCATGTATTATTTATGAGGAAATCAACATTGTATTACAGAAAGCATGAGACAATGCATCAGTCTTGTAAAACAAGCTTATCATGTTGTTTTCCACACACATCCTTCTGCTTCAATCATTGTCATCTCATATGCAATTGGCACTCAGTTTGTGAGAAGAAACCTTATACTGAATGCGTGGAATACAATATACATTATTTTATAAGGAGAAAGTACAACACACCTGATGGAGTTCTATCAGGTCAATGCACCAGAGTTACTGAATATATTTCTGTGGTAAATGTAGATATTTGGTATAATTTCAAGTCCTTTCCAGTCTTTTACTCTATGCTATTCCTACATTCAGATTTTGGAAAAACAAAATCCATACAGAGCAAATGCAGTGCTAATGTGAGCCAATATTGTTAGCAGTAGTTACACATGTATATTGTGTTGCGGAGCATATATGATCTGTTTCAAGCCATGTATAAAAGCAACTACCAGGACAGGGCAAGTGGACAGATTAAACAGACATCCGCAGCTGCATCCTAAGTAGGGCTGTCCAATTTTGCCACTCTGGACAAAATTTATTTTCCCCTTTCCCAGACATGCACAGCACAACTCCCAGACCAAGGGTGTTTTTAGACGAGATGCAGTTTCTCACAGACTTCTTCAGAGTCTGGGAGAAACAAAATCATGCAGGGGGTGGGGGGTTAGATGTTCACACCGCTACTGTATACCATTGTCAACAGTGGGCGCACAGGAACTCATGAATGGATGGAGATAATGGACTCAGGAAACCTCGATATCAAGGTTTCACAAGTCAAGATCTCCATCCATGCATGAGTTCCCTGGTGCCCGTTGTTTTCAGTGGTGCCCTGCCAACGTCCAGTAGCACTGTGCATGTCTAACCCCCCTGAGCGCATGTGATTTTGTTTCTCCTGAACTCTAAAGTCTGGTAGAAACTGCATCTCATCTAAAAACACCCCAAGTATTTGCACTGTGATTGCGCCATTCCTGCTCCCCACCAAACAGCTGATTGGTGAGGAGCAGGAGAAACTCCAGGAATCCTGCCACCCTCAGATGGCCACCACCCTGTACAATGTGTCCACCCTGCTAGAGCTGAAGATTCATCCCTCAAAAAACAGCACCATGACTCTTGCCATAGAAGGTTTGTCAAGCAATTTCTCTTAGTTTTGGAGGGGTTTCCACCACCCCCATCTAAGAGACTCATACAGCCCATTAGTCTAGTATTAAGCAATTAATAGTCTTTACATATCTGAAAGGCTGCCCGTCCTACCATGCTCCGCTATGGCCCCGGTGGTTGGCCAGGGGCGCCCTCCTGCAGTTTCCATCTATTACTTTCATCTGTGGGATGGGGGTATGCAGGGGGTGTTCTCAGTCACTGCCCCGGTACTGTGGAACGTTCTTCTCCCAAAGGCTCACTTGAGCCCAAGTCTGAGCATCTTGCAGAAAATATTTATTTGGTAAGGCATTTGACAGGCAGGGAAAGGAACTGGAGGTGGTTGGGCTGTGTGTGTGTAGTCATGGGTTGAGGGAGAGGTTAGAAAAGTTTGGGAGAATTTTAGGGGTAGGGCTTCTGGGGAGGGGATTGGGGTTTTTATATGTTTTTAGGGTTTTTTATTGATTGTAAGATGCCTTGAGCCATTATGGAAAGGGTGGCATATAAGTCTGAAGTAACAAATAAAATAAAATATATAAATAAATACATTTATTTATCTATCTATCTATCTCGCTTGTATCCGTGTGAAATAAGGAAGTGTTGTTGTTCTCATTATACATTGAAGGCAGGGAGAATAACATTAAGGGACTTTCACATGGTTATGTGGGAGTCCTGTAGTGGAACAGGGAACTGAACCCATGCTTCCTGAGTCCCAATCTAACCACTAGACCAACTTTTCTCCTAGGTTGAACCAAAAAACCTTCTATGGTTGGTAGTGTTGTTCAGGAGAAAGTCTGTATAGTGGTGCTGAAGCAGTTACTGTCCCTTTAAGAATAGCATGGCAGGCCAGAGACACAGTGGGCTGTGGGCCCTTTAAAGAATTTGTGCATGCATGGGAATTGCACTGGCAAAGTGACAGGCACTTCCAATTGGGCAGAACAGCACCTAATTTACTACATAGCTGAGCTGGGCGTGGCTGTGGCCAGCCAGGAGAGAGTTAAGCCCAGAGGGTTAGCTCAGTGCTGGAAGACAGAGCAAGAGGGCAGGACTTCTGGGAGAGCTTGCCTGCTCAAGGAGGTAACAGCCAGAGGGAACCTGGCTGTAAGGACTTTGGAAAGGGCCAGGCCTGGAGAAGCCTAGCCCAGAGGTTGAGGGTGCTGCGAGGAGCAGCAGGGACAACTGGTAATTCCAAGTACTATAATCTGAGCCACGGAGAGTCTGCTGCAGCAGTAAGGTCAAGGCTGGGAGCCTGCAAGAGGAATACCAAGCCCAAGCGGATTGGCTGAACTGAAGAGTCCCTGAGAGGGATACAGTGGGAGCGATCCAAACCCCCTGCTTATGCGTGACGTGCATGAGGGCTAACATGGCTGCACACACTTTCCGTGCACAAGATGCCCACGCATGGTATATGCACAGTCCGTGGAGGTTTGGACTGAGCCTATTCTACAGATAGAAACTATATTATTTATTATTTTATTTATTTTTATACATTTCTACCCCATTCCTTCTGCCTCTGGCAGCTCAGAGCAGCTTACATCCCAATGCAAAGCAACAAATGTATACATCTAAAACTCAATATATTATATACATTTTTTAAAAATATTTTAAATCTATAAAATTCTCCCTCACTATAAAACTCCATAAGTGCATAACAGAATAAACAACTCCCCCCCCCCCGCAAAAGAACACCAACTTCCCTACTCATTGCTTCCATCAAACGCCTGGCAGAACAGCCAAGCCTTACAGTGCTGCTGGAAGGTAAGGAGATCTGAGCAGAGGCGTATCCCCACTGGGGGAGAGTTCCACAGTACTGGTGTGGCTTCCAAGAATGTCCTTCTTACCATAGATGCCTGTCTAAAACATGGGACTTCCAGGAGGGCACCCCCAGACGATCACAAGGTCCAAGCCAGGATGTAGGGGTCCTTTAGGTAGGTAGGGCCAAACCCATGTAGGGGTTTAAAGGTAAGCATCAGCACCTTGAATCAGGCCCAGAAGACTATAGGCAGCCAGTACAATGCACAAAGCACCAGTGTAATTTGCTCTTGGCGACCCGTTCTCATAAGTATATGGGCTACCTCATTTTTCAACAGCTGCAGTCTCTGAACCGTCACCATGGGCAGCCCCACATAGAGGGTATTGCAGTAGTCCAGTTTTGGGGTGATAAATGCATGGATGACTGATCAGGTCAGAATCCAAGATATATGGCTGAAGCCGCCTCACCAAATGAAATTGGTGAAAGGCGCCCTGGCCACAGTCACCACCTGGCTATCTAGGCATAGCTGGGGGTCCAGGAGCACAAGACTACAAACCTGTGAAGCCAAAGGGCATATCCCATCCATGATGGGCATCCTCACGTCTCCCAGTTCCTTGACCCCACCAATGAGAATCACCTCCATCTTATCAGGATTAAGCTTCAGTTCTGTTTCCCACAGCTGCCATTCACTAGGAAAGCACTTAGACTGCCGGACCCAGGTCAAAATAAAAGGAGATATAAAGCTGGGTGTCATCAGCATATTGATGGCAGTGAACCCCAAACCTGTGTACAACCTCCCCCAGCAGCTGCATGTACACATTGAACAGGGGGGGGGGACAAACAGACCTCTGCAGAACCCTACAAAGAAGGCCTCTGGGGGATGAAGAACAGTCTCCTAGTACCACCCACTGAGATCTACCAGCTGAGAATAAACAGAACCACCGAAAAGCGGTCCCATCCACTCTCGGTAGGTCCCACAGGCAAGTTACCTCATGATCAACCACGTCCAAAGCCGCTAGCAGGTGCAGTAGAATCTGCAGGGTAGAATTCTCCCTGTCTAATTCCACCTGCAGGTCATCAACCAATGCCACAAGTGCAGTCTCAGTGCCATAACCGGGGTGAAAACCAGACTGTGAGGAGTCTAGAAAGCCAATGCTGCTGAGCCACCGCCCGTTCAATAATCTTCCCTAAAAACGGAAGATTAGAGACAGGCCAATAACTGGCAGGGGAATCAATGTCAAGTGATGGTTTCTTGAGTTAAGGGCCAGACAACAGCCTCATTTAGGCTATCCATCACCCAACCGTCCCTCAAGGAGATGTTGATTACCCCAGCCAGAAATGTCCCCAGTGTCTCCCTGCTGGCTTTCACCAGCCAGGATGGGCATTGATCTAATTCATACATGGTGACCCAAGCAGTGAAGCACATCACCCACATCAGCAGGTGTCACGATTGAAACTGATCCCACAAAATATGACTTGACAGGGTATTCATAATCTCTGGCTCTGCCACTGCTTCAGAAAAAGCAAAGGTGAAGTAGTGGTGAATGCGGGTGATCATATCCTCAAAATACGCCATAAATATGTCACAGCAAGCACTGGACGACTCCATTTCCAGGTAGAGAAAGGCTGGACTGACCAAACCCCCACCACCTGGAAAAGCTCCACTGGACATGATTTAGCAGATGCTATAATGACATCAAAAATCTCTTCTTTTCTGCCTGCACAGCTACAGAATAGGCTCTCAGAAATGCTCTGTGCTGTAATTGGTCGTCTTCAGCATGAGTCTGACACCACCAGTGCTCTAACTGCTTCCCCTCATGCTTCTGCCATCTCAGGTCGTCTGTGAACCATGGGGAGCTGTGATGCCAAAATGTGGGGAGAGGATGCCTAGGAGCCACTCAACTGATGACCTCCTCCAACCAGTCATCCCATATGGCAACAGTGAGTGGTTGGCGAGGTCTGAGGGTAATTCCCCCAGATCATTCTGGAACCCATTTGATTCCATAGGTCTCCTTGGATGGACCATCTTAATAAGTCCCGCACCCTTCCAGGGGTCAAAGCACACCAGAACGAGAGCCTGTAGGAGGTAATGGCCTGACCATGACAAAGGTAATAATAAAAAATCACCAATCATAGGACCCCCTTCTCAAGGTCAGTGCAAAATACCAAGTCCAGAGTATACCCCCTCTCATGTGTTGGGCCAGATACAACCTGGGACTAGGGATGGGCGAATGCAGTTCGGAAGTTCGGACTGAACCCGACCAGTTCGGTTGACCGAACCGAACTTCTGAACCAAACCGAATTATTTCCGAACTGAACCGAACCAAAATTCCAAACTCAGCTCTGTTCGTCCATCCCTAAAAGATAATATTCCATTTAGTTCAATGGAGTTTGAATTTCTGAACTTTGTTCGGAAGTTTGGAGTTCGAATCGAACTCGAATACTTCAGTCGACTGAACCGAACTTCCGAACCGAACCAAATTTCCGAACTGAACCGAGCCGAACCGAATTTATGAACTCGGTTCTGTTTGCCCATCCCTACCTGGGACAGTGCCATGGTTGCCATGGAGGCCATGAACTTCTTCTCTACCCAGCATAACCCTGCTTTGGCATGGATGTTGAAATCCCCAAGACTGTAAGCCTGGGGGACCTCAAGATCACCTCCGATACCAGGTCAGATAGAACAGTCAGGGAAGCTGCCATACTGTGGGGTTTCCGGTATAAAAGCAGTACCCCCAATCTGTCCCCGGTCAAATCAAACACAAGGTGGAAGCCCTCTACACCGGGCTCACTTTGCACCAAATAGCTCCTAACTGGTATCGTCTCCCTAAAAATCACAGTCACACCACACTCCTGTCCTTCTGGTTTGGACTGGTGCTGCACAGAGTACCAAGCTAGAACAAGGTCAGCCCAAATCGGCCCTGACTTCTGATCCAGCCAGGTCTCTGTTATGAACATGAGGTCAGCAACCCACTCCAAAATAGAGTCCCAGATGATAGAAGACTTATGGACTAACAACTAGGGCTCAAATGGAAAGCCGTTGAGGTAGTGCAATGAGCAGCACAGTGTGATAGAGATGTTCATTCCACTACTTCCACCATTCTGCTACTTTCATTCTGCTACTTCCACCGGCTACAAAAATAAAGGAACAATGTTTGTTCCGGCAGTTTTGATCTTCCTCAACTTCCATCGGCACTGCGAAGTAGCAGAACAATGTTTGTTCTGAGTTTCCAAGATTGTTCCGACAGTTTCTGAATTAGTGGAATGCCAACGGAAAAGCTGCGGAATGTCGTGGGCATTTCTGAAATGGCAGAAGGAAATAGCGGAGCGGAAAAAGGAGTTTCCACTTTATCCCTACTACCAACCTCACATTCAACTGAACAAGCCCCAGACCAGAGGCCCTCATGACCTCAGCCACCTGTTCACCTGATTCTTGGGTGGGGGAGGAGGGTTTGTTGGGGGACAAACAACAAGCATCTGTCCCTCCTCCCATAATATAGATGCCCCTCCAGGACCATAATTCCCCCACCCGAGCATCATCCCTATCATTGTGCACCCCCAACAAACCCCCCTGTCTGACCCCCAATTCCTGGAGACACTTTCACCATGGCATAACCCTCCCCCCTCGTCCCCCAACTCCCTCTCCTCGCAAGGGAGTGATCACGCCAGGAATATCCCCTACCCCCCCTCACAGGGGGGGTATCCATAATAAACCCAAGTGTCATATCTCCTGCTCTCAACAGGCAATACTACATTTCCCCAATCCCCTTCCCTCCATACTAACCTTCCCTCAACACCCAACACTTCAGAACTGCCCCACCCCACTCCCAGTCTAGCTTGCCTCTAAACAAAAATCTGCAATACACTTTATTAGACTACTCCCTTAACTTAATCAGTAAACACCTTACCCTCTTAACTTCCCCACCTCATCAATCACATACTCTTACAGCTTCCACAGAACCTATCCCTCTCCCAAGGACCCTCCAAGGGCCACGCCCAAGGGCCTTTTGGGAGAAACCCTTTGGCATGCAGTCTGTGGTGTGCACCTGCAACAACGTCATAGTCACTGCCGCTTATCATGGTACTTGAGGAAGTCCCCAGAAGCGCTGGATCCAGCCCCACCCTCTCTCATCCTCCACAAGGAGTTGGCAAGGAACGTCATCCAGCAGGTAATGTCATCCAGCATGGTGGGTACAAAAAACCCCAGAGCCAGCACGAGGGACAACAGGGGTGAGGGTGGAGGCCAGAGGGTTTGTAAATAAATGACATATGGAGCTAAGACTCCAGAAAGACTTGTGGGGATTGGGCACTGATCCAGAGAACCTCATGGTGGGCACGTTTTCACCCTGTTACAAGTAGCTTGCCAATTTCTCTTGACCCCTCCCTTCCTTTGGTGTGATAAAAGTAGTTAACAGTCGGCTATAGGCTGTGAGAGCAATAGGAGCTCCAGCACAACAGGTGCATACTGGGAGTGGTTCCCAGTACCGAAGGAAATAGCTATGGGAGGGGACTGTAATCCAGAGATGCAGCTAATTCATCCAGATAATGGTGAAGATGGTGTCAAGAGAGTAACTGGTGGACAACACCATCCAGTGCAGAGGACCTACTTCTTACAGTGTTACACTGGCCAGAGTCTGATCTACTGGGTGCTAGCAAACAAGGCAGAAGCCCACACTGGGTGGGTATTTGACCCCGCTGGCCATGTGTCCACAACCTACTGGATATGCAGCCAGGTCCTAGAGCATGCAGAATTTACCATGCGAGCGATTGCAAGTTAATGTGTGTCCATTTCCCATCAATTAGGTTGTGTGCAGCCTCCTCATGTACACGTCCACCAGTACCATAGAGTCCTAGAGCATTCTGAGGAGCAACAACTTTCAGCCTCTCTCTACTCTTGCTCTCACTGGCATGCACATGGCATTGCTGTAACAGCCCACTGTGCCATTTTCAAACATGTATTCTCCCACTTCTTCCTGGTTGGCAGTCCAGGCCTGATGCTTGTTCTTTCCCAGCGATTGCATTCTCCAAAATTACTTGTGGAGGATTACCATCACTAAAGCCATGGGTCAAACTGAGAGCCAGGCAACAACCAACTTCACTACCATCACCACACAATTGCAGTCATTCTCTGCCTACTAATCTTACTGCCAGTGCTGTATTCCCTGGACCAATAAAGAGACCAAGCCTTTGTTGCTCTATGAGGGGAGCAGGAGGTTCAGTATACCTTGGTGAAGTGTTACAGGAATGATGCGGTGTTCCACGAGATCTCAGTCAAAATGACACAGCAAGGCTACACCCGGGACACGAATCAGTGCCAGCAGTGAGTCAAGGACTTGAGGCATGGATAAAAAGAGATCCAGGACACCAACTTTGCCTCTGTCCACAGGAAACAAACATTACCCTATTATGAGATCCTTGCCAGGTTCTTCTGTATGGATGGAGCCATTGTTGCATCCCATATGTATAGCTGCACTTTTGCGAAGGGAAAAAAGCGGGTGGATATGGCTCCCCCCATGGCTTGCTACTGCTCCCACCACAGAAGACTGACCACTGTCAGACATTCCTCCATCTCCATTTCCCATCCCAGAGCCAGCACAGGTCAATGCAGACACAGACACTGTGACTCTCACGGTGTATCCCCTAGAGCTTGAGATCCAGCCCTTGTTTAAGGAGATGCCTGAGGTTCTGGTCGAGACCAGAGATGACCCAGATGCCACCTCTGTAAAGGAGGCAGTGGAGGTGGAGGAGAACAGTAAGTGAATGCACCTGGGTGTGTGTGTTTGTGTTTAAATAGCTGCATGGCCACGATTGGTCATGTGTCTTTATAGGACTGGCTACGCGCCGAGCGTGAGCTACTATTGACTGCTGTTGGCTACTATTGCTTACGGGCCAACTATTGGTTGAAAAGGTTTTTGAAAAGCTTATCCTGTGTGTGTGTGTGTGTTTGTTTGTTTGTTTGTTTGTTTGTTGCTGCACCTGCACTGCCACTCCAGATGGCTATTCAACTGCATAGATGCATCTGTCATAAGCATGTCAGTGCACTGCACATGCCAACTCATCTAAAAATGTTGCAGAAATTAGCACCACAGAAGCATGGAATTTTTTAACTGGGGTGGGGGTGGAACCATTAAATGTTAAGAAATGGGCAGGTGTGGGAGGGAATCTGCAAGGCGGTGAAGGTCACTGGGCTCGGAATGTATGTGAGAGCAGCAACAAACAAACAAACAAACAAACACACACACACAAAGCTACTCCTATATTTTCTTTAGGGATGGGCGAACGCGGTTCGGAAGTTCAGAGTTCGGACCGAACTCGGTCTGTTCGGTCGACCGAACCAAACTTCCGAACTGAACTCGAATTTAAAACCGAACTGAACCAAATTTCCGAACTCCATTCTGTTCGCCCATCCCTAGTGGCAACACACACCAAAAAACCTTGTTTCGAATGGCCGAACTTGGTTCGGAAGTTTGGAATTTGACCGAACTTGGTCTGTTCGGTCAACCGAACTGAACTTCCGAACTGAACTCAAATTTTAAACCGAACCGTACCAAATTTACAAACTCTAATTTCAAACCAAACCAAACTGAATTTCTGAACTCCGTTCTGTTCGCCCATCCCTAATTTTCTTATCTTTTGAAAGTAACTGTTTTTGCTTCCAACTATCATGACGGGTCATAAAGTCATAGAAAGCTAGTGCTGTGGATTGTTTGACCGGGAAAACCCAATGCCTTCGACTTTTGTCTGTGGGTGCTGTGGCAGCCCACAGTACATGAACCAGGGAAGTTGGTGGGTGATGGATACCACGGCATTTTCTGACATTTGGATGAGGCCTGATGTACAGAGTATGGGTGTGAAGCAGGCACATCATTTGTTTTCATTTTTTGGTTTTTTTTACAAAAATCCCTGCATTTTCAGGGGGGGTTGTAAACAAAAATGTTCAGTTTTGTGGGGTGGATGGGTTTATTTTTATTAATAATAAAATATAAAAAATAAAAAACCACTGTGCATGTACAAATGGCCACCCGACCATTCTGTGAATGTGCAACCCTTTCCCAAAATGGTGCTGGCACCATTTTGGCAAAGGGCAGTCAGTCTGCACATGCACAAATGCCCGCTAGGCCGCCACGCATGTGCAGACTGGCTGTTACAAATTACTAATAGACTAACTGTTAGTAATTTGTAACCTATCGCTAAAATCTTCTACTGTACCTGAGGACTGGAGGGTGGCAAATGTAACCCCGATTTTTAAAATGGGATTCAGAGATGATCCTGGAAACTACAGACCAGTAAGCTTGACATCTGTGCTGGGCAAAATGGTAGAAACTATCATTATGAACAGAATTGCTGGGCATGTTGATAAACATGGCTTAATGGGGAAGAGTCAACATGGGTTTAGCAAAGGTAACTCAAGCCTCACTAATCTGTTGGAATTCTTTGATCATGTAAATAAGCATGTGGACAAGGGAGACTCAGTAGATATTGTTAGGAAAAGCCTAACACATGGACACACACACCCCCTTTAGCAATCTAAATGAGAAGCAGTCTGGGGCACCCACATGGAATGTGATGCTAATTGGAATCATGATGACTTCGATAGCCCTCTTTTTTGTATCCCCTCATGCAGGACACCTGGACTGTTAGTAATCAGGAATAGCTGGCAGGTAGATTAAGGAGTAATTAAGACGTCAAGCTATCTCTACTTGTATAACCGCCAGGAGCATGAGTCCCTCCTGTCTAGTAAAGTGCCCTGACTCCAACTAAGCTGAATAGGCCATCAAACCCACCTTAAAGTGATCATGCCCTCCTCCCAGTACCCACCAATCTGTCATCTAATTCCCAACTCCTCCACCCAGTGTCCCCTGCATACCTGTATGATCTCCCGCCTTGCTCCCTTTTCACACACCCAGGAAGCTTTATCCAAACACCCATGGAGACTTTTTGTCCTGTATACAAATACTAGGGATGGGTGAACATGGTTCGGAAGTTCGGAGTTCAGACCAAACTCGACCACTTTGGTCGACCAAACTGAACTTCTGAACTGAACTCGATTTTTGAACCGAGCCGAACTGAACCGAATTTCTGAACTCGACTCTGTTTGCCCATCCCTAAAAGATAATATTCCATTTAGTTCAATGGGGTTTGAAGTTCGGAGTTCGGACCAAACTCGAATAGTTTGGTCGACCGAACCGAACTTCTGAATTGAATCGAATTTCTGAACTGAACCACACCGAACTGAATTTCCAAACTCTGTTCTGTTCGCCCTTCCCAAACAAATACCCACTAAGACGTTGTCTTGTCTTTTCTCCAAAATCCTTAAACCTGACCCAGACTCCTTTTGCTGTTTGGGTCTTGTTTCTGGAGGGGGATTACATGGGCACTTTGTGTTACACTGCTATAGAAACCCTCCCAGTCAGGCGCCCCTTCTCGCGTCTGTCTGTCCCACATATACCCTTGACCTATATGCTGGATCTTTGAGGTGTCCCTGTCCCCTCTGCAATGGGTCAGGAAAGTTAACACACACACCCCTCTCTCTGTCCTGTTAACCTCCTAGTCTCTTTACTCTTCTAGCTGTCAGGCTGCTCCCACTACCAATAACCTTCTTCCTTTACTGTTTAAACATCCCTCTTCCCTTGAAAAAGGAACCCGCACTCTGCCTCAGGAAACCTCCCTGCTTCTATTTTTGAGAACACTGTTCCCAAGCCAGCAGGACTTTCTTGACTGGTCCCGCCAGTCCTCTGGAAGCCAAGAACACGGTTGCACGGCAGCTTCAGGGCAACTGTAGCTCCAAGCACATCACCAGGATCCCATGTGGTTCTTGGGCCAGCACAGTTTGACCATGCCTCTCCCAGACACCTCCCTCTGCTTGTCTCTCACCCCAGCAGCCTTAAGGGTCACGGCGAGCTCCGCAGCTTTCACTGTCATGGTCTCCACGTGATCCCCACTAGCCCTACTATGGGATTCCCCACCCCCTACCTCCTCTCTAGTTTCCCCCTTTCCACCCAAACACCCAGGTTCTGTCCCAGCAGAGTCTGCTCCCAGCAGCCATCAGGGATCTGTATCTCACTCCTCCACTGTATTAACCCCATAATCACCAATTCAGATGGTGTATATGTCCCTGCAACAAATAGAAATTTTCTGTATTGAAAATTTTTCTGTCTTATCTCTCTGGGAGAGCAGGATTCAAGGAGTCACAGCACATCACATCTCCAGACTTAAGATTCCCAGACACTCATGTGCCTTGATTAGAGAAGTAGACTAAATTCCACAAATTTATTATTTCTTAAACACCCACCTGGACGTTGGGACCCCATTCTGCAGGTGACCCAGTGGACACGCATGGAGAAGGCACATATGGTAACAATATAGTGTATCTGGATTTCCAGAAAGCATTCGATAAGGTCCCACATAAAAGACTCATGAGAAAATTAAAAAGTCATGGGATAGGAGGTAGTGTCTTACTATGGATCGGTAACCGGCTAAAGGATAGGAAGCAAAGAGTAGGACTGAATGGTAAGTTTTCACAATGGAGAGATGTAAAAAGTGGTGTGCCCCAGGAATCTGTATTGGAACCAGTGCTGTGTTTAATGTATTCATTAATGATCTAGAAAAGGACGTTAAGAGTGAGGTGATCAAAGTTGCAGATGACACCAAGTTATTTAAGGTAGTTAAAACATGGGGTGTTTTCAGACGTTACGAGATCACGCTCAACCACTCTGAACCACGCTCAACCCCCCCGCGGGGCCAAAGGGCCCGGAACGTCTGAACGGCGTGCGCCAGATGTTCATCACGCTCAATACCCACATGGGGTCAGTTTGAACCACGCTTCCCGGGCTAGCCGGGGGAAGGTCTCGGGAAGCGTGGTCAAACCAACCCCCACAGGGAACCAAGCAAAAGTAACGTCTGGACGCCAATCCCCCAGCGGAACCAAAAAAATGGAGCCCCGGCCGGGGACGAGGCACGCAGCGTCGCTGCCAGGCAACCAGCACCAACACAAACACCGGAGGGAGATTTAAAGCGAGAGCAGCAGCAAGCAAGCGTGGCGGGATGGAGCGAGGAGGGAAGCGGAAGAGACCGGAGGCACGAGCAGCGACAGCGGCGGCACAGGAGGCGGAGGACGTGCAGCCAGGCCCAGCGATGCAGGCGGAGGGGGCACAGGTGCAGGAAGGGGGCACACGGGAGCACCCGACCAGGGAGGCGCCCCGGGAACACCAACCACAGCTGCAGCCGGGTCGCGCCGCCCCGGGGACAGCGGCCGGAACAGGCCCACAGGAGGCACCCAGGAAACGGGTAAGGGCACCCACTGGGAGGGGAACAGGGGGCACAGGGGAACCCCCTGTGGAGGGGGCCGGGGGGACCCCGGGCGGAAGGCAGGGGGGCAGGGGGACCCCGGGCGGAGGGCAGGGGGGCAGGGGGCCCCCGAGAGGGCCCACACCCTCACCCAGCAACCAACCACCCCCCTTCCCCCCCCCAGACACGAAAGTCGGCCCGGGCGGACGAGCCCCAGGAGGAGCCCGGCCCCCGGCCCCTGGAGGCGCACCCCCAGGAGGAGGTGGAGGAGGAGCACAGGCAGGTGCAGCAGGAGCTGCACCGGGAGGAGGAACAGCAGGGGCCCAGCCGGAGGAAGGCCTATCACAGAGGGGGACAGTGGGGCCTCCAGGAGACCCGGGACTTCATACGGATCTGGGGGACCCTCGAGTACCAGGTGGAGCTCGCAATAAACCAGCGCAACGAGCATGTCTACCGGGACATCGTGCGCGACATGGAGGCGGCGGGGCACGAGCGCACTGTCAACCAGTGTCGCTCGAAGGCCAAGGAGCTCAAGAGGGGGTACAAGGCCCTCAAGGACAATAACAGCCGCTCCGGCCACGGGGCCCGCACCGCCCCCTACTACGATGCCCTGGACCGCATCCTTCACATGAAGGGCTCCATAGTTGCCCCACGCCTGGTGGGCAGCGCTGTGGTCCAGGGCAGGGAGCGGGCCGAGGTACCCCCTCCCCTCGCCGCCCGCCCGGTAGACACGAGCTCAGGGGACCCCCACCCCCAGGAGGACCACCCGGGACCCGCAGAAGCCCCAAGGCCCCCCCCCAGCAGCAGCCCGGAGACATCCCAACGCCGGGCCGGCCAGGCGGAGTCGGAGGTCGGCACCTTCACCACCCTCAGCCAGTGGTCCCAGGGGGAGCACTCCCAGGGTGAGGCGCCGGCCTCCGAAGGCTCGGAGACGGACATAGAGGGTAAGCGGGCCCCCAGGGCAGGGGGGGGCATGACCAGGGGGCCGGTGGCAGGGGCGGGGGTGGGGGCCCTGCTGCAGGGGCCACAACCAGCCCCCTTCACCCGCTCCCCCCTCTCCCGCCCGCAGGACATGGGGAGCCCCAGGACCGGGCCAGCGAGACGGTGCAGGCCCCCGCGGAGGGCACAGGAGAGCAGGTGCCGGACCCAGGTAAGGCGGGAGGGCTGGGATTGCGGGAGGGCCCCCCGGGCGCCAGCCCAGGGGGGCCTCTGGCCTCAGTGGGGGAGGGGGGGCAGGGGGCCCCGGGACCCGACCCCGCTAGGGGACAGGGCCCTGCACTGACCCACCCGCCCATTTCCACAGGGCAGCCCCCGCGCGCGGCGCCTCCGCCGGCCGCGGCCCCAGCCCAGCGGATGCGGGAGTACCGGGCGCGGGTCCGCAGGCGCAGGGAGGAGCAAGCGGAGGACATCGTCCGCAGGGCGGAGGAACAGGGGGAGCGCATGATCGCCTCCGTGGACCGCATGGAGGCGGCCATAGAGCGGTCCATGGAGAAGGCCCTGGAGACAGACCGCCGGCTGGAGGCGGAGGTGCGCCTGGAGCGGAGGCGGGAGCGCCGGGAGCACCAGCGGCAGCAGGGGCTGCTCAGGGGCCTCCGGCAGGACATACAGGGCATGGTGCGGGAGCACAGTGCCAAGATGGACAGGTCCCACGACATTGGGACCTCCCTGCTCCTGCATGCGGGCACCATGTGTGCCTACGTGATGGCCGGCGCACCTCCGGGCGCCCTGCCCGCCCAGGTCCCCATGCCGGGCCCCTCGGCGCCCCCGGGCCCAGCCCTGCCGCCCCTGGCGCCCCCCCGGCCCCAGGGCCCTCGCATGCGCCTCCCAGTGCCCCCGGGCCTCCGGAGGGTCCAGCCCCCCCGGGGCGCGACCGGGGCACCGGGCACAGCTGCCCATCCGCCGCCCGGCCCCCTGCCGGGGCCGGGACCGGCCCAGGACACGGCAGGGGACACGGACAGTGGGGGGGAGGGGAGCTCCCAGAGCTCGGTGGGCCCAAGCGGCCGCACGAGGGGTCGGCCCAGGAAACGCGGGGGGATGGTGGGAAGGGGGGGGAGGGGGAGGGCCACATGAGGGCGGGTGGTGGACGGGGTCACGGGGACGGGGGTGGGGAGGGGGCACAGGGTGATTGTGTGCACTGTGTGGGCAATAAAGTGTTGTAAAGAGACAGTTGTCCCCGGCCCGTTTGTGGGGGGGACAGGGCTGTGGGACCGCGTGTACAGGGGCATGGGCACGGAACGGGGGGTGGGGCCCCCAGGGGCGGGAAGGCCCTCACAGCGGGCCCCCCCGGGCGATGTGGGTTGCAAGGGCGTTCCGGATCCTTTTGGCATACCGGTACTCCCGGGGGTTCCCTGCGTTCACGTACAGGGGAACAGGACCGGGGGGCCGGTGGGGCTCGGGGTACTCCAGGGCCGCCCCCTCGGTCTCGCACACATTGTGCAGAACGCAGCAGGCACCGATCACCAGGGCGGAGGTGGGGACGGTGAAGTCCAGGCGGCCAGCTAGACTCCTCCAGCGCTGCTTCAGGGCCCCGAAGGCACGCTCCACCACGGTCCGGCTCGCACACAGGCGGGTATTGTATACCTGCTCCGCAGGGGTGCTCGGGACAGGGTAGACCTTCATCAGCCAGCGGGTCAGGGGGTAGGCGGGGTCCCCCAGGATGCAGGGGGGCATGGGAACACCCTCGATCCACCTCATGCCCATGTCCGCGAAGTCCCCCCGGTACATGCGGGCATAGAAGGGGGAGATGGTCATGATCCTGGCGTCGTGACTCCGGCCGGAGTTGCCCGTGTAGATGTCTATGAAGCGGGCCCGGTGGTCCACCACCCCCTGCAGGTGCAGGGAGTAGTATCCGTGCCGGTTCACATACTCCAGGGCCTCCCCCGCGGCCGGGCGCAGGATCTCGATGTGTGTGCCGTCCACGGCTCCGATGCAGTTCGGGAAGCCCCCGGCCGCGAAGCCAGCCATCACAGCGCCCTGGTCCAGGAGCTGGATGGTCCTGTCGAGGAGCACGCCCTCCACAGCCTCGCACACATCCCGCACGATGCAGGCGACCGTGCTGAGCCCCACCCCGAAGTGCTGGGACACGGAGCGGCAGGAGTCGGGCGTTGCGAGGGCCCAGACCCCTATGGCCACCCGCTGGACCATGGGGATGGGCTCCCGCATGGAGGTGTGCTGCCGCTCCAGCCAGGGCGTGAGGAGCTCCGCTAGGCGCAGCAGGGTGGCCTTGCCCATCCGGAAGTGGGACCCCCACTCGGCCTCCCCCCAGTGGGCCTGGGCCCGCTCCCACCAGGCCTGGGGCCGCTCCGTGACCCATAGGCTCCGCGCTATGGGCATAGCCAGCAGCGCTGCCCGGCGGAGGGTCTGCGTTGCCCAGCGGAACCGCCTCGCGGCCCCTCGGAGCGCAGCGGGCCGGGTGAGGCTCCGGCAGGCGGCCAGCCACGCCCCCCAGGCCCGGCGCCGAGCCCTGAGCCGGCCACGGACTCTCCTGCGGGCCTGCTGGCCCCGGAGGCGCACGCCAGCCCGCAGGGCCAGGACATAGCGCAGGCGGACGGCCAGGTGCACCCTCTCGGTCAGGAGGCACAGCTGCTCAGTGTGGTCACGGTGCCACTCAGCCGCGAGCGCGAGGAACATCCAGTTCCCACCTGCCCTATCGCGCTCCATGGTGCTGGGGCCCCGGTGGGGGCTGGGAGCGCTTATGGCGGCCCGGTGCTGGTGGCTCCGCCCGGGGGTCGGCCTCGCGGGCCTGCGCGCGCCCTGTGCCGGTGCGTTCCGGCTGCTCCCGCCCCCAGCACCCCGGGCCCCCTCCCCTCGCTGTTTGTAGCGGGATGGCCTTGAAGGTGCGATTAGGCAGACAGAGAGCTCGCTGTTGTTCTCTGCAGCTGTGCCGGGCCCGCACCCCACGCCTCGCTCTGTTGTGCTACAATGTTGCGGTGCGGGCCCGTGTTCCCTGTCCCGGGGGCCGGGCCGAGCCTCTCCCGGCCCTGGGCAGTCTGTGTGCCCTCCGGGCTCCGTGTCCCATTCCCTGTTGTGCTGGACCATGGCTGGCTGCCCATCCATGGGGCTCCCGCTGTCCGGCCCCCAAGGGGCCCCCCATATCTGGGCCTTCCGCGAGACCATGTCTCTGTGCGACCTGTGGCACACCCCTGCCGTGCAGCTGCTCCTGGCCGGGCCGGGGAGCCGTGCAGGTGCCTACGAGAGCCTGAGCTCCGGGCTCCGTTACTTTGGCCATGTGGTGAGCGCCCGTGATTGCCGGCTGCATGCGGAGGCCCTGGGGCTGGCTCGTTTCCCCGAGGGGCGCATCCCGGAGGTGCTGTGCGCCCATGTGCCCTGGAGCGCCTCTGAGACCGTGTCAGCGCTGGTGGTGTGTGGTCTGGGCGCCTACTCGGAGTGCCTGGCCGAGGGTGGCCCTGCCTTGGCCGTGAGCTACTTCTCCTGTGTTCACGGGGCCCGTGGGTACCAGCGCACCCGTGGGGCGGCGTTCCAGCGGCTTCTGGAGCTGGGGCATCTTCCGTGGCCCCCTTCTGCTGCCTGCTGTGTGCCGGAGCCCTCCGCGGTGGAGATGTCATCCCTGTTGGCGGTGTGGGCGCGTGTGGATGTGCAGCTGGCCCTCACCATGCCCGATCCCTTCGAGGCCTACTACCTGATCGCCCACTACATGTCCTTGCAGGGGTACCGCCGGGGCATGCTGCACTGGCCCCACCTGGTCCACCGGGCGGGCCACCCGGGCCCTCGGGCCAGCGGGGCCCCCGGCAGCGGCCCGTGAGCCCCGCGTCGCTGGCCTGCCCCCCCCGGCGTGGTGCCCCCGTGTGGGCTCCCGCCCCGGCCCGGGGGGGGGGCCTGGTCCCCGCTGGCCGCTCCCGACCTGCGGACCCCACCTCGGTGAGCTCCCGCCCGCCTCGCTGCTTGCTGCTGCCCCTGGCCGTGGTCCTGGGCCCCCTCCATCCCCGTGACTCCGTGGGTGCTGCCTGAGCGTCGCTGGTGCTGCGGAGGAGCACCGCTGGACCCGGCTGCCCTGCCTGTGCCAGCCTTTGACTGTGGGGCCCCCTTCCTCCTCCTCCTGGCGCCCCTCCGCCGGCCTCGCTGTGCTTTGGGGGCCCCCAACGTGCCTTGCTCCGGGGGTCCCCCCCCCCCCTCCGAGACTGCCTCTGTTCCTGTGGGGGCACCTCCTTGGACTGGACTGGACTGGGGTGGTGTGGGGGTTGCTGCTGTCCGTGCCTTGCCCCGTGGTGGTGCCCCCCCCCTCCCTGCCGGTGTTCCGGGTGGGGCGTTCCGGGCGCCCCTTCCCCCCTTCCCGGCCTTTCCCTGGTGTGAGTGTGTGTGCCCGGGCGTGTGGCCGTGCATTGTGCCCTGCTGCGGGACCGCTGTGTGAGCCGGCTGTCAGCCTGTTCTCGCTCTTCCCCCCTCCCTTCCCGTTTCCCTTGTGTGGGCGTTCCCTTGAGTGCCTTGTGGCTTCGTTTGCCCTCAGTCGGCCATGTCTGTGTCCCGCCCCTGCCCGGTGCCTTGTGGGGGTTTAGCGCCCGCCGGGGGTTCGGCTGCACGTCTGTTGTGCTGCCACGGGCCGTGATGGTGCGGCCCGGTTCCGGGCCGTGGTCCCGTTCCCGGCACGTCTGTTTGGGTCGTTTTCCAACCCCCGGGCGTGGTTGCGCTGTTCGCCCCCCCTGGTGGTTCGCTGTGGTGAACCGGCCGCCCGTAACGTCTGAAAGTACCCATGAGCAGACTGTGAAGAACTGCAACAGGATCTTACGAGACTGGGTGCCTGGGCATCTAAATGGCAGATGAGATTTAATGTGGAGAAGTGCAAAGTAATGCACATAGGCGAAAATAACCCAAACTATGAGTACACAGTCCTGGATAGTGGGTACTAAGCTAGGCGTTACCACTCAGGAAAAGGATCTGGGAGTGATTGTGGACAATACACTGAAATCCTCAGCCCAATGTGCAGCAACAGTCAAAAAAGCAATCAGAATGTTAGGAGTTATTCGCAAAGGGATAGAGAATGAAACTGAGGATGTCATAATGCAATATACAAATTGATGGTGCAACCGGAAATGAAATATTGTGTGCAGTTCTGTTCACCCCATCTCAAAAAAGATGTAGCTGAACTAGAAAAGGTACAAAGAAGGGCAATGAGAATGATAAAGGGTATGGAACGACTTCTGCACAAAGTGAAGCTTGACAAGCTAGGTCTCTTCAGCTTAGAGAAGAGAAGACTGAGAGGGGACATGATAGAGGTTTATAAAATCTTGAGTGATATGGAACGAGTAGATAGGAAGCGGTTATTTACCCTCTCAAATAGTACTAGAACTAGGGGACACTCCATGAAACTAGCTGCTGACAGATTTAAAATAAATAAAAGGAAGTATTTTTCACTCAACGCATAATTAACCTATGGAATTTGTTACCAGGCGACGTTGTCAGGGACAGTAGTATAGCTAGGTTTAAAAAAGGTCTGTATCAGTTCTTAGAGAGTAGGTGCATTAATGGCTATTAAGCAAGCAGCTTACAGGATGAACTTCTTACTGTCGGGAGCTGGGAGTGAACGGGGAATGGATTGCCCATTGTGACTGTTGGTTCTTCTCCCATGCGATCAAGATTGGCCACTGTCGGAGGACAGGGCGCTGGGTTTGATGGACCATTGGTAGATCTTTTCTTAGCTTTAGTTTAGTTTTTTGTTAACCTAGTAAATATATTTTAAAGCAGACTCACAGTTCTGTAATTTTTCTTTTAAAAAATTGTGGGGGGAAATCAGGTGGAAAAATGTCTCTTTTTATTAAATAATGCTATGGACAAAGGAGCCACCTGGATTCTTTATGAAAAAGAATTCAACAATTTAATAATCATAAACTGGATCCAGCAGTTTTTCTATATTTCCCAGAAGCATTCCTTACACACCTCTGCATAAAGAAAAAGATGATGCGAACAACTATGAATAATAGGAGAACATCCGAGTAATGAAAAAACCATACAAATTAATAGAAAATTATGTTTCACCTATAGGTTGATTTTTTTAATCTAGAGGAATTTCGTTTTTGATTCTTCAGAGTTTCAGTATCCCTATTATATTTCGACAGATAGAATTTGCAAATTGAATTCATCCCTGTAAAATTCTGTAAGATACTTCCATAAGGAGCCATAATTCCCCCACCCCAAAAAAAGCCAATTTCTGTACGAACACAATTAGACATACATAATTACACAATAATTATGTAATATGTAACATTTATGTAATAATTATTACATAATAAACACACAATTAGACACATCATTTTGCACACAATTAGAAATGTGCAAAACTATATGTAAGACTTGGAGTGTTAACAGACGTGACGTTGGCCCGCTGTGGTCGGGGACCCACCGGCACATGTGTTTACACGCTGCCAGCTGTGGGACCACTTCTGCCCCCAGGAGGCAGGTAGTCAGATGGTCCAGACTGCATCCGTGGGAAAAGTCCTGAAGTGCATCCCGGGTCAAGGGTCACCCACTTAGTCCAACAGGAGTCACGTATTTGTCTTTCTGGTCCCACCAATCCCTGCCATGGGGTGGGGACCGCCATGGCCATCTGCCATTGCCTTGCACTATGGTTGTTCACCATGGCTGTACATCAGGGGTGGGGAACCTATTCTGCCTTGGGGGCCAGAATGAAAATTAGTACGAGCTCCAAGGGCCACATAGAGGTTGGGGGAAGGAGTGCTTAACGGGTTTATTCAAGAAAAGGAGGACCCAGATAATGGATCTGTACCATGGATCTGTACCCTACCCTTGTGTACATGGCCTCATCTCCCTTTCATTATCATGAGCTCAGTTGTTCCATCCTTGAGGGTAGAGAATGGATCCAGGGGTCAGATCCAGGCATTGGAAAGGGGCCACATAAAAACTTGCCAATGGCTGCATTTGGCCCCCAGGCCTGATGTTCCCCACCCCCACTGTACATCATAGCAGGGCACTGGAAACAGGGAAGGGGCTGAGCCGCCCACCCCTATGTCTATTGCACTCCCCGCCCCGACCTGTGTCATACAGGCAGTAGGATGACTTTCCTGGCAGCAGGCACACTTGTTTCAAGCTGCTCACTGACTGAAGAGCAGCAGCCGCAGTTTTCCGCCCCTAGTCGGGCCGGGGAGTCACCCCACCTCCTGCATGTTTGTTTTTACCTTGGACATAAGAATGCCTGGAGTACACATACAAACTGGATACTTGCAAGCTCTTAATGCCAGCTAATTAGCCACAGGTGGATGCAAACACTTCATCTCTCTATGTGGGGTCAGGTTTCTGCACACTTGGCTTGGCTGTGCACAACATACGTATGTATGCAGTCAGTTCCGCTTGCTTACTTCTGAATATCTTTGCTATAGTACAGCAACCAGAGGGGATATGAATTATCAATCAACCCTCATTTCAGAAATGGATTGGTGATACTAATAATACTGGTACCCCAACATGGGGTTATTCACATCAGAAAGGATTGTTCATGTGACAGAAAAATTGCAGGATCAGGGATGTAATTTCAAACTAAAAAAATTATTGCTTGCCAAATGAGCAAGCTGGGAAATAAATGTTAGAGTATTAGAACAGAGAGGGAAACAACCTGAACGTACTTCAAAATTCCTTTCAAATAGGAGGAAGAATGAATTCTGTATTTTTCAAAGCATTATAAAAATCACTATTCTGAACATTATTCTCTGACAGCTGGGTGGGACCTCATCTATACTCTTGAGAAACAGATTATTTATTAGAATCAAAGGGATATTCGCCTGAAAGATATAATTCAGACAGATTGTTGACAAGGTTACCATATGAATGAATCATACTGCCAGGCAGTAATGAAATCAGAAAAGAACTACCTAAGGCATGTAGCAAAGGGCAGGAGTATATGCGTTTCTGGGAGTTTGGGGAAGATTCTAATTCCCTCTACACATTAGTAAATGTGATATATAGATCCACTGAAATTAATCCAGCTGATCTATGACTCATTCATTCGATCCCAAATTTTGGATGAGAACACCACCTGTGCCCCAAGGTCCTTCACCTTTTTTCCCAGAGCTTCATAGTCAGATGCAATGCAGACAAGTTTATCTCTGGCAGTATCATTTGCTCCCATGTGGATCAGCAGAAACGGAGAATGATCAGTGGGTTTGATGAGTCTCGGCAACCTTTCTGTCATGTCCTCGATGCTTGTATTGGGGAGACAGCATTCCTCATGAGATGACAGGTCCAGTTGGCACAGAGCTGCCGCCGTTCCTCTCAGTAGGGAGTTACCAACCACCACCACCTTTCTCTTCCTCTTCCTGGGGTAATTTCAGATGTTACGACACCACGGTCAACCACTGTGAACCCCCCTGTGGTGGCCAAGGTAGTGTAATGTCTGAAGTTACCCAAAGAAATTCCCGCCAGATGTTCACCCCTATGAACCCCCAGCAGGAATCTCTTTGACCACACTTTCAGACCTCCGGCTGCCTGGAGGTCTGAAAGCATCGTGGAATCGGGCCCCAAGCATGGTCATGGTGGCCATGATCCAGAATCGGTGGAAAGTAACGTCTGTTACCTTCCACCAGCCGGATGGTGGTCCAAACCCCAGGACAGAATCAGGTGCAGTGGATGGATTGGCCGTTGTGCCTGCCCGTCTCACAGGGGTGGGTGGTCAGGGGAGTGGGGGGGGGCTGTGCAGTCGCACATCATGATGTTCAGCCTCGCCCCCTCCCCGATCCCCAGTAGGAATCAGGCTGGCACGTCTGAAGGACAGATGGCCTGATTCCTGTCCAAGATCTGAAACGGATCCCCGACCATGGTTGGACGTGGTAATTTCACATCTGAAATCACCCCTGGTGGTGGTGATTGGATCCCCCCAATCCATAGGGGGCTGAAAGTCCTCCTTTCTGTCTACCAGATTCCAGGGTAACATTCTTCTTACAGAAGACTCAGAGTCATTGTGGGTGCAGTCCTCCCTTGACACCCTTTTTGAGGAATTAGCTGACTTCCTGCCACAATACCACTGTTCCACCATAGCCTTTGTCACAATCCTGTTTGGCTTGGACAGGTTGCCTTTTACACTAAACTCCCTTCTTCCCGTCACAGCCAGTCCAATCCACAGGGGACTTCTCCCATGAAACAGGTTGGTTTCCAGGGGTTTCCTCCCCAGCCAGCTAGCCTGGCCAAGCCAAACCAAACCCAATAAACAACTTGTTTTGATCCCACCTTGGTTGCCAGCACTGCTCCACGTTGGGGTTGCTGACCTGTATCAGCACTCAGGATAAAGCTCTTATCCCCTCTGCTAGCTCCAAACATTGTGAGCTTGAGTCAGATTCCCCCACCCCCCAACTCTAGCTTTCAGACTTTTAAATGCCCTAGCCCAGGTGATGGTCAGGTGACTCATTAGCTCCACTGCCCTGAGCTCTTAAAGAACTAATATTCTAATTTGCTAGCCCAACACAGTGCATTGATCCTGTCAATATCTGTCACCCTGTGACAGTCACTCTCAGTGGAAAGAGCCTGAAGGTGGTTTTGTAGTTCTAGTGTCACTAAATGCCTTCTATTTCTCCTGCTTCTCACAGTCGCTTCCTTCCTCTTCCTTACAGAACTCTTCTTCCTCATTGATAATATCCTCCTGTTGCTGTTCTTCCTGAAGTGCTTCCTCTGTCCTGCTCAAGAACTCCTCATCCTCCCTAATAAGCTGAAGTGTGGAAATTTGCTTCTCAAGTCCTCTCAACTTTTCCAGCAGGGGGATACCAATTTGTACTTGCTGCAGTTGTAGTCTCTTATGTCTTCAAGCAGAAAAACAAACATAGCACACAACTTGCTGGTCACCACAATGCCTCCCTCACTGTTCATGTTTTAAATTATTAATGGGCTCACAGTATTATTTATTTATTTACTTATTTATTTATACAAAAATGTACATGCCACCCCCTCCTGCCTCAGGCATCTCAGGGCAGCTTACAACATGTTTAAAACATTTTAAAACATATTAAAACAACAGTAATAGCTACAATTAAAAACAGTATTACACCCATCCCCCACAGTAGTATAGGTTAGATACCTTATGTCAAATTTTAATCGAAGCTTTGATGGATGGTCTTATCAGATGATATCAAACGCTATCAAAAATGATATTAAAAAAAAAATGGCCGCTATCATTTAATTAATTTATTTGATTTGATTTGATATGTCACATTTTTATTAATGACCCTTATTAAATGATAGCGGCCATTTTGTTGAGCAACTTTATTAATGACTTATTTTAAGCAGGAAAGTTTAGTAAAAAAAGAGTATTTAGATTAAACATGCAGTCAGCAATAGTATGAAATGTTTTTTAGACTTTTATATGAAAGTGTTCATTTACCCCGTACAAGGAGAAGTAAAAAATACAGGGGGTCCGAGAGATGTTGCTCCTTCGAAGGCTGTTGGTGGAATGGCTTCTGTTCCTTTGTCTTTGGGGGGTGGTGCAACGGCGGACCAATCAGAAGCGGCTACGTCACAGCCTCTAAGGGGTGGAGAGCAAGCAGAGGCACGTGACGTTACATCATGCTATAGGGTGGGGGCCAGTGGGAAAGGAGAACACCGTTTGAATTTT
>QEPC01010328.1:787341-803882 GCA_003113815.1 Sphenodon punctatus
GTTTTTTTGTTTTTTTTTAATATCCTTTTTGATAGCGTTTGATATCGTTTGATAAAAGTCATTAATAAAGTTGCTCAACAAAATGGCCGCTATCATTTAATAAGGGTCATTAATAAAAATGTGACATATCAAATCAAATCAAATAAATTAATTAAATGATAGCGGCCATTTTATTTTAAATATAATTTTTGATAGCGTTTGATATCATCTGATAAGAGCATCCATCAAAGCTTCGATTAAAATTTGACATAAGGTATCTAACCTATACTACTTCCCACCCTAACCCAACCCACCCACCCCCATCTCCCTCAGGAAAGGCCTGGCGGAACAGCCAAGTCTTACACCGTCTATGGAAAGAGGGGAGGTCAGTAACCAAGCAGACCTCCAATGGGAGGGAGTTCCAGAGCTGTGGCTCAGTCACAGAGAACACCCTCCTCATGGTAGACACCCGGGAAACCCGGGTGCCCTGGGAGGGTGCCCCCAGCCGACCGCAGGGGTCAATCCAGGGCCCAGAGGATGAAGCGGTCATGCAGGTAGGCGGGGTGCAAGACATTTAGGGCTTTAAAAGTGAACACCAACAGCTTGAATTGGGCCCAGAAAACTACCAGCAGCCAGTGCAGAGAGAAAAGCACTGGTGTAATGTGCTCGCATCGGCCCATCCTAGTCAAGAGTTGGGCCGCCGAATCCTGCACAAGCTGCAGTTTCCAAACCAGCGTCAGAAGTACCTCGATGTAGAGTGTGTTACAGTAATCAAGTCTCGAGGTAATAAAGGCATGGATGATTGTGGCCAGTTCTGAGTTCGAGACATACGACCTAAGCCGACACACCAGGTGTAACTGGCAAAATGCCCCCTTCGCCAAAGGTGCCACCTGGGCATCCAGGTGGAGCTTCAGGTCCAGGAGCACCCCCAGACTCCGGACATGTGAAACCAAGGGAGTATGGACCCCATCAATGATTCACTCCTTCGGCCTTTCCCACAACCATCACCTCCATCTTGTCAGGATTAATTTCAGCCAGCTCACCCTCATCCAATCCCCCACAGTGGACAAGCACCTGGTAAGCACCAAGCCTGCCGGGTCCGAGTCAGAGGAAAATGAGAGATATAGCTTGGTGTCATCAGCATATTGATGACATCTCACCCCATACTCCCTAAAAACCTCCCCCAAAGGCTACATGTACACATTGAACAAGAGCGGGAATAAGATACAACCCTGAGGAACTCCACAAGTGAGGCCCCGGGGGAAAGATGAAAACTCCCCCAGCATCACACGCTGGGTTCTCCCACCCAGGAAAGAAAGGAACCATTCAAGAACACTCCCGCTAATCCCTGCCCTGTCTGGCAGCTGCGTCACCGGCAGCTCATGATCAATGGTGTCAAATGCAGCCCAGAGATATAACAGGATCAACAGGGTCGAACAACCCTAGTCCAATTCACGGGAGAGGTCATAGACCAAGGACACAAGCACAGTCTCCATGCCGTAATCCGTATGAAAGCCCAACTGCGAGGGATGAAGAAAACCAACCTGGTCCAAATGCTCCTGAAGCTGCCAAGCCACCACCCGTTCAATAACCTTCCCTAAAAGGGGTAGGTTAGAGTCCAGTCGATAGCTGACAAGGATGCCAGCATCAAAAGATGACTTCTTGAGCAGGGGCCACACCACAGCCTCCTTGAGGCAGCCCGGCAACCTGCCTTCCCTAAGGGAGGCATTGACTACCCCCACCAGCAATGCCCCCAGTGGCTCCTGGATATCCTTAACCAGCCAGGATGGGCATGGATCTAATTCACAATAAGTGGCTTGAACAAGAGCATCCCCCATATCTGAGGGCAACACAGCCTGAAATGCATCCCACCAAACAGGAGAAGAAGGGACTTCTACTGCCTCTGACCCATTCTCTGCTCAAAAAGTTGGATTTGAGCAATTTCATTCACAAAAAAGTCCACAAAAAATCACAGTGAGCATTTAGTGGTCCTACATCCAGGCGGAGGGAGACTGGACTGACCAGCCCCCTCACCACCCAGAACAGTTCAGCTGGGCGGAACTTAGTAGGTGCAATGAGGGCAGCAAGCACCACAATGGCATAGGTAAGTAACCAGACTCTATGCCGCATCTGGTCAACTTCAATATGTGAATGATGCCACCATCGCTCTAAGCGCTGCGTTTCCAGCTTCATCTGCTGCAGCTCCCTGATATACCATGGGAAGCTGTGTTGTCGGTGATTCGGGAGCAGATGCCTGGGAGCCACACAGTCAATGGCCTCCGCCAACACAGAATTCCACATGGACATGAGGCCATTGAGTGAGCAGCCATATGGGTATTCTAGGTCCTTCTCTGCAAACTATCCTGCTAAACTCCCACATTTTCCTCCTGTTCACTCACTCCCTTGGTGTGGGAGACTTTTATAAGGCTAGCTAGTGCTCCGTCAGCTGAGGGCTGGCTCCACCCCTTATCAGGTTGTTAACTCAGACCCATCTCTCTTCCAGAAATCCCACGCAAAACTCCCTGTTTTATCCTCCTGTTTGTTCACTCCTGGGTCACTTGGTCCCTGAGTCTGAGAGTGGAAAAGCTGGTGCCTAAGTTTCCATCTCATGAGAATGAAGGTGAATGACCTGTTTCCAATAGAAACAGCATTCGCTGCAATTTGTCCTTTCAGGCCTATGTGGATCTAATTCAGGCTCAAGATGTCCTCTTCTCCTCTAAGCCTGTAAATTGGGCACACCACAGAGACAGAAATTGTATCTTGCTGTAAAAGCATGAATTTGTTGCTGCAGCAGCACCACAATTATAGATATCTGTAGATAAAGTATAAGGTGTGGGAAACCTCTTCTCCTTGTGTAGTAGGGCCATACTTAGCAGTGTTCTTCAAAATCTACCATAAAAACACGAGCCAAAGTACAAGCAGACATGGAAAATCCAGTTTTAAAATTTGTCTAGCTTTAGTAGACGTTCCAATTGGGACCCCCACAAAAATCATACTCATGTGCCTAGAATAGGTGTTTGCACTCTTGATATAAAGGTGAAGAACTGAGTACAATAGCACCCACGACACAGATGAAGAATGGAGAATAAGCTGTTTTTGTGTACAAAGCCAACAACCTGAAATCTCCAGACCAAAGTTTAGAGGTATATTTATTTATTTATTTATTTGGATTTCTATCTTGCCCTTCCCTCAAAGAGCCTCAGGGTGGCTCACAAAACGTATAAAACATATATAAAAACATACAGAGAATAAACCATTAAAATACAAAACAAAACCTTACAAAAACACCCAATTCACTCAGAACCCCCCACAAGACCAACCCAGTAAAGCCACCTCATTCCTAACATCCAGCATCTCCTCACAACCCCTACCTCAAACTCATCCCATCCCTTATCCCTGCCCAAAAAATGTCTTTACAAACAAAGAAATCTTGGACTGCCTCAGGAAAACACTCAGGCTCAATTGAACCTCTGGGGGAAAGGAGTTCTGTAATATTGGGGCAGCAGCAGAGAATGCCTCCCCGCAAGCCCTCATCATACAAACAAGACTAGCAGACGGTACTCACAGGGAGGCACTTCTGACCAATCACAGCAGGGCATGGAAGGACAGGCAGTCTCTCAGATATGTTGAGCATCAAAAAGGCACTTTGCATAAAGTCAAGAATGTGAAAAAAGCCAACCTGGGTACAAAGTCAACAACCTGAAATCTCCAGCCCAACGGTACTTTGAAATTCGTTTTTCACTATTGGGTTTATTAATAAGTATAGACTGCTTAAAAAACCATCCTTTCTCTTTTCACATGTTAATTTAGTTCCCCTTCAGACGAAAGACTGTAAATCTTTTTCAGAATGCAGACTAAGCTATGGGGAGGGGGGTGCATTTCCGTATTAGTATTCGTGTAGTTTCAGTTTTGTTGACAAAAACTATAACAATTCCATAATCAAAAAACCTCCAGTTTACAAGTAGAGTTAAGGCTCTTGCAAATTCAATCATGCACTAAAAAGCATGGAAATTGCAAGTTAAGGCTACTGCCTTAACTTCCATACCATGTTAGCAGTAAATATGTACAGTCTCACATATTGTGCTCACTTACAACTTAGGCTCCATGCGCCCATACTTTACCTTTGTCTTTCAGTCCCAATCCTCTTCCTCTTTGCAGGTTGGGGGCTGGCGACAGGATGGCATGAGCTGACCCCTCACCCCCTCCATTTCCCCTTTAAGAAAGAGAGAACTTGGGACTTCTGGCTCCCACCCCTTCTTCCTATCTAATCTACTTGGTCCCTATCTTTTAACAGAGAACTCAGGACTACTAGCTTCCAGCCTTTCCACCCCACTCTAATCCAGTAGGCTGCATGGCTTCACAGGCAACTTAATAGTCCTCAATCTAAGAGCCTGTTCTCCTCTCCCCTACTCTCACCCTTGTAACAGACAACCCAGGAGTCCTGGGTCCAAGTCTCCCCTCTAACCCTGTAGCCCCCAATCCCCTCACAAAGAACTCAAAAGTCCTGAGAAATACAATGTTTGTCGGTATGTGTCATATGGAACAGAAGTGTGGGTGTGAAATGATTAAAAAAAAAACAGGAGAGGAAATGGAATAACAGGGAGGGAGGCTATTGGGAATCAAAGGATAGGAAGTCAACTATAGTAAGTGAGTAAAATGATAGGACTGCTTCCCCTAGTATCCCATCAGTCTTCCAAATCCATTATTTCACCCAGAACCTTATTATTGTAACTGTTTCTAATTCCTCCTGTGATTCCACCCACTTACTTAATCCTGCACACCCTGTATTTTTCCCTGTCTTTCCAACCATTCCACTTACTGCATCTGGTGCCTTCCTCATTATTTCACACCTTCTTGCCTTCCCTATGCACTCCCAAAGATGCAACTGTGTTGTATATTTTCACAATCACTTAACTGGATGTTGGAATGAGAATAGTATTTATTTATAAATTGGCATTGCTGTTGCCTTCATTCATTCCAATGGCCATTCCATTTTATTAATTTCAATGCATACCCAACTTAGTTTTAATTAAACATTTGTATACCACTCTACCCAGCTTCACTGTGCTCTGGGAGGGCAGGGTAGACTACTGGGTAAGAGAGACGGTTGTAGACATTAGTCAGCTGTCCCATTCTCCCCAACTAAAAAAAAAGGAAGGAGGGAATGGAGGGGATGAGGGGCCTGCTCAAACCCTCCTGTTCCCAGCTTCAGTGTTGCCCCCAACCTGCAAAGAGGAAGAGGATTGGGGCTGAAAGATGAAGGCAAAGTGTGGGTGCATGGAGCCTAAGTTTTCAGTGAGCACAATATGTGAGACTGTACAATGTCTTTACTGCTGACATGAAACAGAAGTTAAGGTGGGAGCCTTAACTTGCAATTTCCATGCTTTTTAGTGAATGATTGAATTTATTTATTATATATTTATTTATTTATTATATTTCTACTCCACATCCTCAAGCACAATGCCATCTTGGAGTGGCAGCAACATATAAAAAATACAATAAATTACATAAAATTTGCAAGAGCCTTAACTCTTCTTGTAAACCAGAGTTTTTTTTATTATAGACTATCCAATTTTTTTTTGTAAATACAATGCAACGGAGAAAATTTGTCCTGCTGATGCAGTAGAACGCTGAGCAGCATAAGCACTATGGGAGCAGGGCTGAGGGAGGCTAAGGTGGAAGAGCTTCTCCCTTCAGTTTTGAAAGTTGTTACTTGCTTCAAATAGCAAGCAAAGCAAAGCTGGAATTTTACTGGTAGCTCCCTGCTTTACTAAGAATACAACAACTTTAGTTCGGTTTAAGTATTGCACACTTCCCAAAACTGCTCTCTCTGGTCTCTCGAGCTAATGGCTTGTACAGGAGTCTTCTGTTCCCCACTGTCAGAGCTCTTTTCCTTGTGCAACACTGCCAATTCTGCTTTCTAGAACCTTCCCCTGTACAGACCCCCCCCCCGACTACTTCATACCTTGTACAGGGCTCCCTGACTCTGCTGTGCCAATGTACAGGACACTCCACCTGGCATAATGCTGTCCATCCTGCAGCTCTCCCCCTGTACAAAGCTCCCTCACTCAGTTCTCCTCTGTCTATGGCTCTCCCCCAGCAAAATTATGGCCACTATTCTGCAACTCTCTGTCTCTACAAGACTCCCCCTTGGACAGGGCTCCCTTTCTTGCACAACACTGCCCACTCTGCAGACCTCCCCCTGTACTGGGTTCCATATTCTGTATCACCAATAAAGCTGCTCCCTGTAAAGTGCTCCCTCTGTGCATGGCTTCCACTGTGGAACCCAATCCCCTTAATGTCCCTGCCACCCATTTATGTATGCTCCCTCCATTCCTGCTCCCCCATAGGATTTCCCTCCCTGAGCTGAGGCTGACTCTTAGAGTCCTCCCAAGGGGACTACACTTGCCACTCTGCCCCACAGGGCTGCTCTGCACAGAACTCCACCATCTCCCTGGCCCCCTCCTGTAGAACACCCACTGTATCAGCACAGAACACCCTCTTACCTCTTATTCCTTAGTGGGGTTGGGAAAGTCAGAGACAGAAGCTCTGAAAGAAGATTGATTCCATCCTGCCTATAGCTTCCTGTCTCTGTCTCTGGGATAAACCTCTTCCCTCTTCCTGCACCTGGTACCATCCAGACAAACTCCAGCTCTCTTTCCCCAGCTATGCTTCTCCAATGAGGGGCCCCATTGGAGGCGCAGCCCAGACACACCATGTTTTTGGAGGAGGAAGGGCTGTCACTGAAATCCATGTGCTCTGTGGTTCTGGGGGGTTTAGGGGGAAAGATCAGCCACCCCAAACATCTTTGCAGGATTAACTAGCTCTGTTGTTTAGTCATCTTGGCATCCCTGGCCCCCAAGCCGAGGTGCCTGCTGTGCGGGATCAGATCAGAATGAACTTCAGCTCTGTCCCTTCCACAGGCCTTGCTCTCCTCTCCTCACCAGATCAGCTCTAAACATGGCTGACCAGTCCCTCACACTGCCCTCTGGTAGATGCAGTTCCCTCTCTTTCCCCAGCACTGATAGGCCCTAGCAAGCAGTGCCTCCTGGGAGTTGTAGTCCCCCGTAGGGGTGGGACACTGGGGAGAATACCGGATACTGGATGTACCGGTATCGGATCTCCCTGGTACCGGATTTACCTGTACCGGCATACCAGATTTTTAACATTGGCCGCAGTACCAGATTTTTTACATTGCGCCTATTGACTTCAATGGCCGCAATGTAAAAAATCCGATACCACGGATTTACCGAACAGGTAAATATCGGATTTATCAGATTAAGTCGATACACCCAAATACCAGCAATATCGGATCTCGGGAGAACTGGAATTCACACCCCTAGACCCCAGTATTCAAGACTGTTTGCTTTTAAACAGTAGTGATGGGAGAACGCAGCTTGGAAGTTCGGAGTTCGGACTGAACTCAACCAGTTCGGTCGACCGAACTGAACTTGATTTTTGAACTGAACTGAACCAAACCGAATTTCTGAACTCGGCTCTGTTCGCCCATCCCTAAAAGATAATATTCCATTTAGTTCAATGGGGTTTGAATTTCCGAACTTTGTTCAGAAGTTCGGCGTTCAGACTGAACTCAAATAGTTCAGTCGACCGAACCGAACTTCCGAACCGAACCAAATTTCTGAACTGAACCAAACCGAACCAAATTTCCGAACTTGGTTCTGTTCGCCCATCCCTATTAAACAGTATCTACATTACACATAGAGGCCACTTTTATACAAGGCACTTAGAAGCGCCTCCAGAGTCCCGCATTCAAGAAAAAAGCTGTGTGGGGAGTGTTTACACGCTCCCCGCTCTACCAGAAGTGACATGCCTCCTGTTGGCGGCGGCGGCTGGAGATGCGGTGCTTTGAATATGTTGAAAAGATTTCATACGAATGAATATTAGAATTATTCCACTCCTACACTATTAGCCTATTATTTTACAATGAATGCTTTGTCATTGACTTCAGTGACTGCAGGTTTCGAGCTAATGTGTTTGTTGTTTCGTCTAGTCTCACTAGATTGAAATGGCTCCTTAGCCTCGAAATAATTGATATTTAGATTTCATAATAGCTGAACCATTTTCTTTGAAAGGCAGTCCCTTACCATATATATGTATTGTTTCCAGCAAAATGCAGCTTGTTTTAGGGAATGCTGCCATACTGTACATTGTTGTCATCACAGCTCTGTGTAAGATAGAAAAGCATTTGTACTCAGTTCATGTTTGTTTAAAATAGACCATCTAGGCTAGGGTTTGTGGGGCATGGAGACAAGGGTTAACTCCACAGAGAGATGTGTTTCAAGCAATTTTTTAGCAAGGCAGTTCAGGAAAGGAATTGCCATCTCATTCTCACTGGAAATTTTAATGTCCTGACTATGTTTTTCATCCTCAATCTGGATAAAAATCTGAGTTTCATATTATCCCATTGAAATTTACATTTTATATATATAACTGCACACAAGTAGAGTACTTCTGAAACATTAATTTCTTTGGATACATTGCAAGTGCACAGTGCATTGTAGGATATAAAATTCCTGGCAAACTGCACCAAAACGGTAGTTTACTATGGCCAAAATGATTTTGGCCAGGAGAAAATTTCCATCCAGCCCTCGTTTTCAGCAGAGACAGACAGCAGACAGATTCAAAATCCAAGTGAGTCCATGAGATTTACCTGTCCAAATTTCAACTGCGTGCCTTAGTTTTTTTCTCCTTCTCATTGGTGAGAAGATTTTGCAGATCACCCAAAGCCAGTGTTGGGACTTGGGAGACAGGGACGTCATGCAAAAAACAGAGGCATACAGGTTGATGTTCACCTTTTTCAGAATTTTCTTTGGAACAGAGGTGTTCCTTGACTTGTTCATTTTTGCAAGTTATATGACATTGCTGTTTATATTTACAGCATATCCCATAATATAACCACAGCTGACAACAATGATGAGTTATTTTTGCTGTATGGAACTTAAATATTTCAATTTCCTGAGCTCCTTAGTTAAAATGTAGCAGGGGAACTCCTTCTTCTTTGTTCTGTCCAACAACAGAAAGATTCTCAGAGTGGACAATGCTTATTTTGATTTAGATGGACAAAAGTAGAGGAGGAATAGGTTAGCTGGGTAATAAGTGTGAGCTATTGAAGAAATTTCTGGCGAGCAGCAATAGCTCTTTCTCCTTAAAGCTATTTCTGATGTTCTGACCTCCTTCACCTGGCATTGGCAGCAGTCAGAAAAATTTCTCTTAATGTTGTGTTGTGAGATACACAAAAAAGAAACTAAAAAATAACCCTTGTCTGTTAGCCTTTCTGAGGAAACATTACCATGGGTGATGCTCAAAACCCAGCCAACCAACCTGTACAATCCCTTGTGGCTGAAGCTGTTTTTACTGGCTTCCCTAGAGTAGAGGAGGCAAATTCAGTTTTCCTCAGCAATTCTCCATTAGTAATATAGATGTAAAGAGAAAGAGGAAATGCAGGAGAGAGGATTCATCTGTCTCCAAGAGTGGTGTATGTGTATGTGTGTGTAGCTATGGATAGAAAGAAAAAGAGATAGCAAAATAGTGATTAGATGTAACAGAGGCATAATTTGTGCTGCAGCACAGAACCTCCTGTACTTGTGATGATGGGTGATGAGGAAAGACACTGAGGACCTTCTTAGATAAGCGGAATTTAAACCACAGTTTAAACCCATGGCTCTTGGACACCTCCATGGGGGGGCTTTAGATGTTCCTCTGTAAACCGAAAGCCACCTGGGTGCCATTAGAAACAGTGACATCAGGCAACTCCTGGGTGTTTTGAGATGCGGTGTAGTAATACCTTGATAATGTTGTTTGCTGACTTGTTCTGGCCCCTTTCTAACAGCTAGCTTATAAAATTAGTGGGCATTAACACTCTCTCCCTTCTCCTCTTCCCCCCTCCCATTTCAAAATCCAAAACAGGTAGACAAGTACTCATTTCTATTGCAGGTAAAGGTTTGGGTAACTGAAGGGCTACCTGAAAATTCAGATATTACTTGTGCGTAATAAATCCACTACTTGTTAATTTAAGGCATAATCCCAGCAACCTAAAGAGGCCCTTTGGCCAAAATGGGAGTAGGCCTCCAGCCCCAGTGGATTACTAGGACAGTGGAAACCCAGAGGTCAGTAGAAGGAGGCTGAAATGAGTTTAGTTCTAGAACCCCAAGTGGTAGCTTAGCAGTAGTGCCCTCAAGTTAGAGTAGAACAGTATAAAGTCAGCACCCCCAGAGGGGCTAGGGCTCCACAGGAGAGACCCAGATAATTATGCCAATACCAAAAATAAAATCTTAATTTGGAACGATTATGATAACGACAATGATAATGAAAATAACATTGTCATTAATAATGATAACAAAAACAACATTTTAAAAGAACGAAAATGAAGAACGAAAATGACATCCAGGCCTGGTGCACACCCCTAGTAGGTGTGTTGTGACACAAAATACCTTAGCCTGGACCTGGACCTGCCCAGGCAGTAGAACCCAAGGCTCACGGGTAGCAAGCAGCAAACAGGCAATGCAGAGCCCCACTTGATGGAGGTCATGGAAAAACCCCAACCATGGACATGGTCTCCACAAAAACATGTGCCCCAGGACCTCATTGCTCCCCCTTCCCTGCCCAGAGGGGGACTGAGCACACTAGGGGTGGGACATCAGGGCAAATACCGGGTACCGGTTTTACCGGTTCCCGTATTTAAAAAACCCGGCTTACCGGATTAATACCGGTTTACTGGTACCGGATCTTTTACATTGATTTCAATGGGGAACTGTGTCCCCATTGAAATCAATGGGAAAAAACAAAAACCTCATCCCTACCCCTCCCAGACTGTGCGGGTGGAAGGGGGCACACACCCCCACCCACCCTGCCCAGCCTGGATTTTAAAAAAAATTCCCCTAAGTCCCCTAGTGTGCCGGGCTCTGGGCCGCCGCCGGCAACCCAGAGCCAGCACTAACCAGCAGCACGTAAGTAGTACTGGTACTGTACTGATCCCTGGGGTGGAGGGTGGTTTAACACACACACACACACCCCAGGGATCACCCTACCTCCCCACCCAGGGATCGCCTACCTTGAGCTCCGGGTGTCGGGAGTCCGGAGGCTTCAGCGCTGGCTGTGGCTGCCGGCTTCAGCATGCTACTAGGCCTTCTGGGGAACTTCTGGAAGTTCCCCGGAAGGCCTAGTAGCGTGCTGAAGCCGGCAGCCACAGCAGCCAGCACTGAAGCCTCCGGACCGCCGCCGCCACTGCCCGGAGCTCAAGGAAAGTAGGCAATGGCATTACCCTGGGTGGGGAGGTAGGGTGATCCCTGGGGTGAGGTGGGGGGTTTAAACCACCCCCCACTCTAGGGCTCAGTAGTACCGGTACTTACCTGCTGCTGGTGCTGGCTCTGGGTCGCCACCAGCGGCCCGGAGCCCACACTAGGGACTTAGGGGAAATTTTTGTTGTTGTTTAAATCCAGGCTGGGCAGGGTGGGTGGGGGGTGTCCCCCCTTCCACCCACACAGTCTGGGAGGGGGAGGTTTTTGTTTTTTTCCATTGATTTCAATGGGGACAGTTCCCCATTGAAATCAATGTAAAAGATCCAGTACCGGTAAACCAGTATTAATCGGGGAAGCCAGTTTTTTAAAATCCGGGAACCGGTAAAACCGGTACCCGGTATTTGCCCTGATGTCCCACCCCTACATCTAATATCTAATATCTAATCTCTCTCTATATGTACACTGTGGCAAAATGCCCCTGTTCCCCTACCAGAGTACCCTAGACAAACACTCTGCTACACCCTATCTAACCCGCCCCCCCAGGCCCTGGACAAATGCAAGGTCACAGGACAAGTGTTCTGGGCATGCTCCAAAAGCCAAGGACAGGGATCAGTATCTCAAGGTGAACACCATGATGTCTCACCTAAGTGACATCACAGGTCAGAGGGCTCAGGCAGTTCACCTGGACTGGAGAAACCCCTACCTGGGGGCAATTCCCAAAGGGGAGGAGGGGTCGAGCTTAAAAAGCCCTTCCACTCTCTTACTCTCTTGCTGAGATCTCTAGCAGACACTGCTAGACTGGTGACCTCCCTGCCTGCAGGCACACATGGTCTGCATGGCTTGGCAGTAACTGTAACTCTGGCCTTTGCCAGGACAAGAATTTGAATCCCATAGGAAAAACATCCTCTATGGAGACCGGATCAGAACCAGCGTGAGTACTTGTCTGCTACTCAAGATACTGTACTAGATAGGCATGATCCAGATGGGGTACCATTCCCCAAACTGGACTTGATTTGCTCAAAGGGTTATCAACCCCTAGCTCTATGCTTTTATTCCTTTTTATATGTACTAGTAAAGTCTACATTTTCTTTTTACCCTACTGGGTGTGTGTGTGCATTATTGGCTGAGCATTATATGTCTCCTTAGGCCAGATAACCAGGCCAAGCTACTAAAGGGGGGGGGGATCTACCTATTGGGCTAGAAGCCAACAGCTTTGAAACCAAGGGAAGCCTCCTGTGGGTGGCTCTGGGGATCTGCCTCCAATGTAGAGGAGAAAATCCCAGGAACAGAGTGCCAGGAAAGGGGAGTGCTTTTGGGAAGCTGTAAGGCCTATGCCTTTTGGGGGTTCACATTTCCTGAGTCGTGTGGATGCCCTCTAGGGATACACTCAGGTGGTGGCAGCGAAATATCAAGGGTTTTGGGGGGTTTGACAGCTGTGGGAACCCCTGGTCAGAGATTTGGAGAAACACAGTGAGGTGGGTCGCTCAGCTGTATAGCACCCCCTACTGGTGTTTTGCCACATACACAACTAATATCTGTCTAAAGCTGAGGGAGGCAGGAGAAGGGGGGGGGAATGATCTATTATCTAATCAATTATCTATATAACTATTCTAATTTAACCTAATATTTATATATAATGTATGGGGGAGAAGGGTAGGGAAAGGGAGAAGGTAAAATGTAGGGTATGAGGAAGGAAAAGTATTCCTGGTAATAAAATGAGGGCTAGGGAGGATTTTCTGTGTACAAGCACCACAGTTCTGTAAACACAACCTGACAAGCAGATCTCTGACAGAACAGAGATAAAAAGCCTGGCCCTCCCATTATAAAGGGTTACAGTGTCCTCCCCCAGTGTCCCCCTGATTGGTTGTGGGAGGCAGTAGGCATTGAGCAATCACAGAGTGCCATGAAACTTCTGGGGCCTGCTTGTACTGCTCATTGGCCAGTGATACATCTGTCAGATATTGCTGGACTTCTCACCCCTCCCAACACAGGCACAGTTCAAGAGTTCAACCCTGTTTAGGGCTCCCAGATGTCTGCTTCCTCCTCCCCTCTCCACATTTTCCCTCCAAAACCCAACTGCCACAGCACTAATAATAATGCCAACAATAATGACATTGTTGTTTTCATTATCATTGTCATTATTATCGGTTGTCGTTTTCGTTATTGGAATAACAAAAATGAAAATGACGATTTTTATTATTGTTATTGCAATAACAAAAACGACATGCACACCCGTAAGACCTATACATAATGGGGAGGAGTGAGGGGTTCACACTCATAATGCAACACACACAGGCACACAGACACGGGGGAGGGAGGAGATAATGCAGAGATCTGAGGAGAGAGGGTGCATAAAACAGGGCCAGATTAAGGAAGGATACAGATTAGAGAGGTCCAGGTAAATAGACCTAGTTTCTACTACATTCAGATAATATGCAGCAAATCAGATTGGGAGCAACAGAGTTTTAAGAATATTCTATTTCAGAAGAGTCAGTTAAACAAATTCTAAATAGAAACAGATTAAGCATGTTGGAAGAAAAGTTTTATTTTTAAATAGCTTTTTAAAAAAAACAGAGTAAAAAGATTTCTTCTCCACCAGGGAAGAATGTCTGACAGGTGAATTGAAAAACATGCATGTGAAGGGGCTGATTTGAGTACACACACACAAGTGCTATGATGTGTTTAGATTTAAATGCACACACATTCAAAACTAGGTTGCAGACTGACTACTTACACACCTACTTACATACTGCACAGAACACTGTGCAGTATTTCCCCACTTTTCTGGGGAAGGTTAGAGCAATTTCTCCCCTTTGACTGTCAGCAAAACCCTGTCCTCTCTTATTTATCACTCCCTTGTTGTGGTCTTAACAAATGATATTGCCATAGCTTATGGCTACAGCAAATAAACATTATCTTATCTTATCTCAACAAATGGGGAGCAGAGAGAGCTGATCTGTCACTGGAAGAAGTCAAATCTTGCTCTGCTAGAAGGTTGTTGCAGAAAAGAAGAGAAAAGGGAAAAAAAAGAAAGGAGGGGAGTCCCCAACTGAACCCCCCAATTGGTTCAACAAGCTATAGAAAAGAGTGTCTGTCCCAATTTGTCCTCCGCCATATAAGCAGCAGTGGGGCGGTTGTCGTGCCCCCCAGCCCTCCAGGAAATGGGCAGGGCAGAGCGGAGCAAGCGCTGCAAAATTTGCAGTGCTTGAAGCATGTCGCCGCCTGAGCTGTCAGCAAGGGTTGCCCTTGGCAACCCTTGCTGAATGCGCGAAGAGAACGCCCTCTGATTGGCTGCTGTCCACGTGAGGTGGACAGCAGCAATTGAATTACGTTCCCTGCTCAGTCCAGGATGAAGAGGGAACGGAGTAGCAGCGGCCTCGCACACACCCGGTTGAGCGCATTTGGCTGAAGAGTTTTTGTCGAGGCAGGTGGATCAGATGCAGCATGGGGCGCACCAGGAAGCGGGGCCCCAAAGCCAACACAGCAAGTTGGGCTGGGAGTGAGGCCCAGCCAGAAGTGGGGGGGAGAAGGGAGGCAGGGGAGCAGACCGGCAGTGAGCCACAAAACATGGGTCCCCAGGACCCGGCCGGTAAAAGGGCCAAAAAAGGGGTGGGCCGAGCACCCCTCCCCCAGTGGCGAGCACCGCCATAGAGCGATTGGCTGTCTGTGAAACCATGCTTTTTGGCACTAGACCCAGCACAGCAGTGGGGATTCCCCCCCCCCGGGATGAAATGGTGAGTGGAAGTGGGGAAAGGGTACCCCGAGCGGGGCCCGCTACGGGGAGCCGGGACAGGGGATTGAGGGGGATTTGAGCGGGGTTGCCTGCTCCGATCCCAGTAATGCAGGCCTTGGACAGAGCCTTTTCCTCAGCCAGAATGGGGGAGTGTGGGGGAGAGATGAATGAAGGCAGGATTGAACAGAGCTGTACAGCCTCCGTAGGTGGGGGACCAGAGCCATTGTCACCCCTGTGCGCTTTGCTGACGAACTCCACCCCCCCGGCCCACCGGTAGAGAAGTGAAAGGGGGGATGAATACCCCCTCGAGCCCGCAGACTCTAATCTCCCCCCACAGTCAGTGAGAGGCAGGGATCAGGTAAGAGGCCTGGGAACAAATGAGGCTGTTGATATTCAGCACAGGGGTCCTCCCTCACCAGATGGTGAAGAAACAGTGGGAGCAGGATTTGAGGACCCACACATTCATGCCAGGATCGTGGCACTGGAGCAGGCACTGGCGGACAGGAGTGTGCGGTGTATGACACCGGCGCAGAACCCTTGGGTGGAGTCAGGTACATGTGCGAGTGGAGACGGAGCACCGCTGGGCCACGGGAACAGGCAGGTTTCCTGGGGGATGGGGGGAAATATGCCCCCCTTCCCCCAGTGTGCCCCAGTTATGGGGGGGCATGGCTTCCCCCGAGGTGTGGAAAGTTTATCATGGGATTGGCACTCAGGCTAGGAATGCGAGTGGAGCAGGGCTCAGACCCCCAGTGGCAAAACGGCCCCCACAATACCTATGGTGTAATGGGGGCTGAGTAAAGGTTGCTCCTCCAGTTGTACCTGGACCTGGCACTGTACGACCCTCAGGGCGAATGGGAGAGGCTATAGGAAGTGTAGGCATGGAGCCAGATCTGTCGCAATCCCATCAGGCACTACAGGTTTGGGTGCAGGGCTCTTTGGGGCAGGTAGGACAAGTGGAGATGAGACCGCGCCAGCCAGCCCTTTTGGCTCTATCTGTTGGAGAGAGCTCACTGGTGTGTGTGTGGTTGCATGGGTAGTGGGCATCAGTCGGGCACAAACAGTGGGCATCAACGGGTGGCAGCGGATGTCTGCAACAGAGAGGGAGGGTACTGTAGTGTGGGGGGCTTTGGCACGAGCAGCACCCCCAGCCAAACATGTGCCAGGCTAGCAAGGGCTCCACACTCCAGTTGCCTTGCCATCCCATTCCCTACGCACCCCCAAATAAAGGCAGGCTCTTTCCTCCAGCCAGGGTTGTTATTATTATTATTAGTAGTAGTAGCAGTAGTAGCAGTAGTAGTAGTATTAACAAACATTTATATAGTGCTAGCAGTGTACCTGGCATGACATGTTTACAAAGTAATAAAATAGACACGGTCCCTGCCCCTAGGGCTTACAATCTGAGAGACATAGGAAGGGGAACAGAAGGAGAGACAAGGGGTCTAAAATTCATGAAGATGCGAGGTCTCAGGTGCACGTGCTTGGCTTGGTTATGATGAGAATGAGGGTTACGATGAGGGTTCCATCTCCTGTCCCCATCCCTAGCACCCCAAGGAGGGCAGGATTTGCACATG
>QEPC01010328.1:806560-830509 GCA_003113815.1 Sphenodon punctatus
GGGCTCGCCTCGCCTCGCCTCTGGGTCTTTTCTTTACTCTTTTTTTAAAAACAAAAATCCAGGCTGGGCAGGGTGGGTGGGGGGTGTCCCCCCTTCCACCCGCGCAGCCTGGACTCGGGGAGGGTTTTTTTTTAAAAAAACTTTTTTGCTGGGGCAGTTTTTTTACATTGAAGCCATTTTTAAATGGCTGCAATGCAAAAAAAATCTGGTACCCCGGAATCTGATAATGCCGGTATGCCCGGTACCGGCATTATCGGATACAGGATTCTACCGGTTTCCCGCCCCTAGTAAAATTAATCCTGCTGGGGGATAAAGTGATTGCTGTTGGTACATACTCATGGCCCCAGAGATGCGGGGGTTTATTATGGGGAGCTAGACAGTCGTCAGGAAGGGACCTAGCTTGAGCCCTGTAGGTTCCCCCCAGCTTGGGCCCCAGGACAAATGTCCCTTCTGTCCCTATGATAGATACAGCCCTGGGGCAGGAAAATAGATCTAGAGGACAGATTCAGGAACTAGAATGGAGCCAAAGAAAATTAGCCATGGTTCACATTTTCCCCCTTGGCCTGAGGTTTCACCAGGCCTGCCTTAGAATATTAGGAATGGGGATTTCTGCTATTGGAATTCAAAATGCATGCAGGGGGCAGTGAGTGATTTCTCTGAGATACTTTTTGGAGGGGGATCTGTACTAAAGTGACAATTTGTGATTAGTTAAAAATGGCAAAAGAAAATTTGTCATTTAATGGGAAGAACCCATGGGGGGGGCGCGTTGCTGGGGGCCCAGCTTGATGGGCAGAACCCATTGGGGAGAGAGGAGGGAGGCACAGGAGGCTCAGCCTAATGGGCAGAGCCTATAGAGGGGCTACCTTTTTTCTTTTTCTGCTATGCTGCTACTGGGGTCTCTGCTGCCTGATGAGCTTCTCCCAGTGCTGGTGGCTGAGCCAGCTTCCCCTCCCCTGCCCTGCTCTATCAGGACTCCACGCATTTAACTACACAGCTGGGCAGCAGCACAGGACTGACACCCTCCATCCTCAAGGCTGGGCAGTGGGCACCACCGCCTGCTTGCTCCCTCAGTGTGACCCCCTGATTCTGCTGCCCCCCACAAAGATATGCCCCTAAACCCTCCATGGGCCTTTCACCTGAGCCTTTCACCTCCCTCACTGTTTTCCTGTTCTTTCTTTAACCAAGGGGTGTGCAACTGGGCAGGGGCTGGGCCTGCTCCTGGGGCTGTGGGCAGTAAGGCGCTAAAGGCTGGGCATGGTTCCCGGGGATTTATCTTCTCAGAACTACCAGCTTCTGTTTCTTTTAATCTCCACCACAGGTGCCTGATTTAAGAAAATGAACGGAATGGTCTCAATCCAGTTGCAATTCTTACAATGGGGTAATTCCACTGATGACAATAGTTAGTTACCACGGAATTACATCACAAAAGCTGAGCACAACCCAGAGCAATTATTAGTAATTTAAACACACACTGCTGGGCAAACTAGCATATTCTGTGAGAGATGGTAAGCTGCAAGTCTGAATGAGATTGCAGAGAGACAATTAAGAGTCAAATGTGTGCATATGTGCATTGCCTGAGGGATTAGTTGACTCTAGTCAATGAGGTGAATGACTAGAGTTAAATACACAGTAAAAATGAAGAGATCCCTGGGAGTTTAAAAGGGGGAGTGTCGACATACATTCAAACTATTCATTTACAAGAGAAATCAAACAACTTACATTTGACTGTAGTGACCTTCTAAATTATACTATAACTAACTGAACGACTGTCTAACATTCAAGATTGTAAATTTGGGTGCTATTTCCATTATCTCCTGTCTTTGTGAATGGCACTGGCTGCCTGTAAATCCAGGATTTAGTTTCAGTTTTCCCTGGTTAGGGCCATGCAGATCCACTGCGTGGCATGAGTGAACACCGCCTGTGTGATCACCACAGCAGGTGGGTGGAGGTGCGTGCGCACTCCCGTGGTACACCCTGCAAATGGGTTCTCATTCTGCTCCCTGAATGTCCCACATGCCCCAAGAGTCCAGAGGCTCCAGACACCCCACAATCCCCAGATCTCAAGAGCTGCAGGCTCCGCGAGAGACTCACAAACTGTCCCAGGGTCTCTTCCTCTGTTCTTGCCACCTCAGGTTGCTGTTGATTCTCTCACTCTGGGATTGTTTCCTCTGGTTCCTCTTCTGGCTCCAGGGGTCTTTCCTGGGGTCCATCGCCATCTTGAGATTTTGCACACACTAGAGGGAAGTCTCCTACTTCCCATATGGCTTGCACCAGCCACAAAACCTTTCCCAGCTCTAAGAGGGAAGTCTCACACTCCCCAACTGGCTTCAGCCAGCAGCTTTTGCCCTGAGCTTTAGGTGGGTTTTGTCTGGTGGCTCTTCTCTCTGAATAAGGGGAGCCTCTTGCCCCTCAACTACAGTTAACTAGTCAACTACAGCCCCTCCGCTTTCTGTGCGGCAAAGAGCTGCCTTGTCTGTTTCAAAGAGGCAGCACTCAGCCTCTGCTCCTGCCAGCACTGATCCAGCTGGTTCCCTCCAGCTCAAACCTGCATTGGGCCTATAAAGCCTTTACTCTGCCCCTTACTCACTCAGTTTAGGTCTGTTCAGTTACTTCCTTGCCTCTCCTTCCTGGGTTCCGCCTGAGTCATCTAACTCAAAACACCGTACCACACCCGCAGGTACTAAAACTGTAGGTTACATTCCTACTCAGACTCCCTCCTCTGTCCCCCTGTGGTTTTCACCTAGTCTAAGGTCCTTCCCCACACAGTCTCCTCAATGTTTGTACCACACTGGAATTTAGCGGAAATGCCTTTCAGAGAGTCTCCCACCAGATCTTTCCCCCAGGATTGTCTCAGCCTCCATGAACTAAAGCTCCCAGGTTTCCTGAGAAAGCAGGCTTGCAACCACCCGCCTTAGGAAATGGGAATAGTTATGTGGGGAGTCCCACTCAGCCCTAACTAGAATGCTTGCACTTGTTCTTGTTTAGGACCATGTCCAAGGTTCACAACCTGCTCTTACCCTGATCTCAGGTATCTGTCTCTCTCTGAGACCTTTAGTTTTCTTTAGGGATATGCCCAAGGTTCTCAGCCTGCTCTCACTATAATCCTCTCTCTGAGATCTTTCTTTCCATTTCAGGGCCATGCCCAAGGTTCCAAATCTGCTCTTATTTGAGTACCCTGAACTCAATGCAGCAAGCATTAATTCTCACTGGGTGGGGTCTCACTGGCCTCCTACCACACCTCACAGCCAACCTCAACATCTTGGTGTTCCTCCCAGTGAGATTCTTCCTCAACTGGCCTCTTGAAGCTCTCAAACTTCTTTACCCAACACAGCAGACCCTTGGTTCTGCCTGGTTGGGTTTCCAGTCTCTCATCTCCCCTACAACCAGGCCCATGCCTCACAATAAATTTTAGAGGGTGGGTTTTGCCTGGTGGCTCTGCTTTCTGAATAAGGGGAGCCTCTTGTCCCCCAACCAGCTCGTGCTGGCCCCATTAGTCACCTCAAGCCCCACTCTGTAATAGAGTCTCACTCCAGGGCTAGTCAATTACATCCTCTCCACTTTCTGTGTGGCAAGAACTGCTTTGTTTATTTCAAAGAGGCAACTCTCAGCCTCTGCTCCTGCCGGTGCTGATCCAGCTGGCTCCATCTTTCCTAACCCACCACCTCTTTAGAACTTAGTTTGATTTAAATGGCCCACACTCTGGACCTAAATTATGGCCACACTGGCACTGCTGCTGGCGGTGTCAGCAGTGTTTTAATTACCGCCACTGTACACCTGCTCCTCTCTATGCTATGTCAGTGGCGGCATTGTTGTTAGCTGCTGCAGAGCACCTGCACCGCTTGGAACTCCCTTCCCTTGAATAAGGGAAGCTTTTTGAAGGTGATACTGAGGCCACTTGTCCATAGTTACTGTGCCACTGAATCTTCTGGCAGGGAAATCTCCCAGCAGGGAATTCTTTTGGCATGCTGTGCATGTGGGCACTTGTAAAAAGCCGTATCCAGTGGCTTTTTTCCTTTCATTTGCCAGGGGTGGATTTTGAGCACTGACAATCAAATTAAAAAAGCTGCTGGATGCGGCTTTTTACAAGTTCCCATGTACACAATTTGCTGCAAAAATCCCCTGCTGGAAGATTTCCCGACCGGGAAATTTGGCAACGTGGTAACATGGACAAGTGGCACAGATTTGCCTAATTTGCGTGCATTGGGTGAACTTGCCTTCCAAAGGATACTGTCAGTCACTAGTAATTAAATATGTCAAAAAGTGAATGACCAAACAGAGGTAAATTAAAACTTTTAGTTAAACGTTTCAGCTTCCACTGCCTTCAGTAACCAATTGGATTTAAAGTATATGCTGCAGAGTCAAGGTAACAGAGTGTATGTAGAGTGTTGAGGGAAGAAGAATTCCAAGGCAGGTGATGCTGAAGGGAGGGGGAAAGTACTAAAGATGAGGAAGATGCTAGGTGTTGACTTCTAGGTTGAGGCCTCAGGGTGTAAGGGTACAAAGTCTGTATATCCAAAAGTTCTCCCTTTTTTCTAGTGACCAGTGTATTGGTGGATTCTCTGTGGGGAATATTACCAAGTCTGAAAGGCTGTGGCTATCAGAGTTAAAATGTTTAGAAACAGGTTGTTCTAGCTTCTTGGTGATGATAGCCAACATGTGGTTTCTAAAGCCTGTGCGAAGATCAGTAGTTGTCTTTCCAATGTATTGAATGTTTACCATAAAATGGCTCATTCAGCTATGAATGAGATGTGATCTCTCTCTCTCTCTCCCTCTCTCTCTCTCTCTCTCTCTCATAGATAGAGATAGAGAGATATCACATCTCATTCATAGCTGATACTGTTTCCTCATATATATATATATAGATAGATAGATAGATAGATAGATAGATAGATAGATAGATATAAATGTTTATTATATAGATATTATATATATAATTATATAGATATTATATATATATAATGAGGAAACATTATCAGCTATGAATGAGATGTCTAGAAATAATGGGTACCTTTTGTCATGGGCATGAGGGTCAGGGCACAGGGAGATTGAAGGGAAGAACTGGAACTGATAAAGAGGACAACTTGGGGGGCCGGAGAAGGGTAGTGACAAGGTAGAGGAAAAGTTTTCCAATACCAAGGAGAATAATACTCAGCATGAGAGCCGAGGAATCTGGCTTGTGAGAGCTTATGGCTCATCATCAAGGTCAAGGAAGAAACCAGAGCTGGGAATCAGGAAGCTGGGGGATCAGTTATCAGGGAACCAGAGCTGAGGGAATCAGAGGGCAGGGAAACTAGGAAGAACACAGGGTTTGAAGGCTAGGGGAACAGCAAGACTAGGGAAGAGAACTAGACACAGACAGCACAGCACAAACACAAATGGGGAGAAGAGCACTAGTACAAGGGCCTGAGAACAGAGCTGAAACACAGGAGGCAACAATAAGAGCAGACACAGAGTGGAGAAGAGAGCAGTTGCTCCACCCAACTTCCTGTGGCTACCAACAGGATTTAAGTATTGACAGGTAGCCAATCAGGAAGCTGGGAAGCAGGAGTGAAGCAATAGGATTCAGATGAGAATAGGTTGCCATGGCAAAGATGGGAGAACACCAGAGGAGACATGGGGAGGAGGGGAACTGGACTGGAAGCCAGACCTGAGCTGTGGTGCCAGCGGCTGGGGCAGCATTCCAAACCCCTGAGGCCAGGGGTTTGAAAGCCGAGGCCTGACACTTTTAGATGGATGTGGGGCTGGCCAACATTGGAACTGCTCCGGGAGTGCACCCCCGCATCTAGCCCTGCCTGAGTTGGGTTTAAATGGCCCCACTGGGCTCCCCAGCCTGTGGTCCACACATACCATAAGGATGTTGCCAGATCACCTGGTGCTCTAGACTGCCACCCACAACTCTATAGCATTGCCTGGGTAGCAGCCAGCAAAAGCAGAGCTGCAGCATGGGTCTGATTAGCAGATGACCCCAGCTCCACGTCAGGCTGGTCCCCCAGTGCTCCAGGATGTTCCAGAGCACCACAAGTATGGCTGATAGTATGCCTTTAGATGGATGAACCACCTTGGCCTGACGTGGTGAGTCCTGGAGCAGCACATCCATCTGTTTTCACTCAATGAGACCAAACAAAATGTAAAACATTACCGATAGGAGAGAAAAATAAAATGCACAAATACAAAATGGGAGATGACTGACTGGGCACTGGCAGCAATACGTCTGAAAAGTCCCTTTGCCACAAAATGGCGGCGACGGGGATTTGGTGCACCCCTCCCATCAGGATGAGGAAATGGCGCCGCTGTAGGGGGAGCCTGTTAGAAGGCTCCCTCTATGTTGTGATAGGGTTGCCTGGCAACCCTCCCCAGTGGCGCAAAGGCGTCACGTGGGGCAGGGAGCCCACCCTTTGATAGGAGGGGTGGACTTCCTGCCACTTAGGAGTGGATCAGTTGGGGCTTAGAACATGAGCAGGCAGCAGCTAACAGTGCTTTGCTGCTGACTGAGAATTACTGAATGGCAGGAGTGGCCTACGGTAAAGGATGGGCCGTGTAAGGAAGAAACCAGCAGCGAGGAAGGTGGGAGCCTGGAGCGCGAGGGCCACCCAGGCGAAACAGGGAGGGGGGCCTCAGAGGACAGATGCTGAGCCTCCTGTCAGGGAGATCCCCTCCAGGGAGGAGCTGCTCGCACGCTTGGAGGTGTGTGAGCAGACACTGCAGGAAAGCCATCAGGCTGTGGGGCATGCAGCTGACGCGGCAAGTACCAGCAGCGAGAGCCGGACCCAGGCCCAGGCGGCAGGTGGGCAGACTGAGTTGGGCCCCTCGGCTGAGGAAGTGCGTGGTGCGGGTGCAGCAATTACCTCCCGGGGGGGTGTCATTTCCCCTCCTGACAGGTTCAGAGAGGAGATGGGGGTGCCACTTCCACCGACGGAAATGGGTTCAGGGGGCGGGTGGCCCAGAATGAATCCAGGGGTGGTGTCTTCAGGCACACAGGTCCAGCGGGCCTAGAACACTTCTGAGGGTGCTACCAGTACACCCCAGCAGCTACCATTTGTTAGGTTTCTACTTTGAGGGCCAATATTACTATGATCAGGCAATGCCTATGGGATGCTCTATATCATGCTCGGCATTCGAGTGTTTCAGCTCTTCAGTGGAATGGATATTCCAGCGTAGGCTGAGGGACTGTGAAGTCACAAAATACCTGGACTATTTCCTGATAATTGACCCACCAAAATCAAAGAAATGTGCAGCAACTTTGGAACAGTTTCCGGAATTGGCTTTGGAATTGGGCATCCCCCTAGCTCCTGAAAAAAATGAGGGGCTGGCCACGAGATTAACATACTTGGGAATAGAGCTGGACACTGAGAGCATGATATCGAGGCTGCCAGAGGATAAATTGGTAACCCTTAGACAGAAGATCAAGGTTGTCATTGAGGCCATTAAGGTGACAGTGCGGGTTTTACAATCACTAGTAGGGAGCCTTAATTTTGCCTGTCGGGTGATAGCCCCAGAGAGAGCCTTTTTGTCATGACTGTACGGTAAGCTTAGAGGAGATTTAGCCCCTCACCTCTGCATTTGAGTAACCAGGGAGATGAGGCAAGACTTGGCAATCTGGCAGGAGTTCCTGGAAGGATTCAATGGGGTGAGTTTCTGGCGGGAGAGTCTGTTGCTCCACGCCAACCTTCAGGTACAGTCCGATTCGGCTGGTGGCATAGAATTTGGAGTATATTTTAGGGGTCATTGGTGTGCAGCCCGGTGGCCAGAGGTCTGGAAAACATCAGGAGTTACTCGGGACCTCACCTTCTTGGAGTTGTTCCCCATAGTTATAGCAATATTGCTGTGGGCCCAGGAATTTGCCAACCAGGTGGTCAAGTTTTGGTGTGATAACATGGCGGTGGTACATGTTGTCAATTCATTGTCTTCAAAATCTCCTATTGTCGTGGCCGTAGTCCGAACCATGGTGGCAGCCTGCTTAAAGTGGAATATTTTGTTTAAAGCCCAACACGTACCTGGAATTGACAATGGCGTAGCCAATGCCCTTTCTCGGTGCCAGATGGACCGATTTCGAGAATTGGCACCGGACGCCAGGCCACTCCAAGACCCCCTGCCACCTGGGGTGTGGAGACTTGGGATCTAAAGGTGCAGAACATCATTCAAATATCCCTGGCTCATAGAATGCAGGCAGCCTACGGTAGGGCTTTCAGTGAATTTCAGGTATTTAGGACCAGTAAGGGGTGGAAAACGGGGTTTCCTATACACAAAAGCAAGGCCCTTCAACTTGCCATGAACCTAAGGAAAAGGGCTTGGCATCGGGTACCATAGCGGGCAAAATGGCAGCAATAATGTTCGCCAGTAAGCTCATGGGGTTCCCAGCCCCAGACAGGGGATTCTATATGCAGCGTATGTTGGAGAGCTGGGCTAGGGAAACATCAGCTCCTGGTCAGGTACGGGCCCCCATCACTAGAGTGGTCCTTCACCGATTGGTTGGCGCATTACCGAGGGTATGCTCAGACGGTTTCAAGGTGCAGCCCTTCACCACTGCATATGTAGTTACTTTTTACGGAGCCTTTAGGGTCAGCGAAGTTGCAGCATTATCAAAAAGAGATAGATCTGACTGGGCCTTGGGAGTGCAGGATCTCAGGCTATTAGAGGAATTACTGCAGTTGCGACTACGGTATGCCAATAATGATCAGAGAGGAAAAGGGCAAATGGTACACCTATATATGACCGGTGTTGAGGACATTTGCCCGGTGGTCCAGATGAAAAGGTATATGAGCATGCGCCCTGGGCTTACCGGCAGGTTGTTTGTCCATCGTGAGGGCGCCCCCTTGACTAGCTACCAGTTCTCAGCTGTGTTGAAGAAGGCCCTGGTGTTGGTGGGTCTTCCCCCTGTGACATTTGGGTTACACTCTTTCTGGATTGGGGCTGTGACCACCGCAGCTGCTGCTGGAATGGGGGAACAAGCAATCAAGGGATTAGGCAGATGGCGCTCTAACGCCTATGGGAAATATATAAGACCATCCCTGTATTAAGCCTGTTTTCTTTTATTAGGACAAATGAACTCCCCGGCCAGCAGATGTGTGGTGTGGATCCTGGGCCACAGCATCATGAGATGGGCGAGTGTGGCTGCTGCAGCATCTCCTGGGGGTGCCCAGCTGGGAGTGGGAAGACATGCTACAGTTAGTTGGTTTGGAAAAAGCAGGATATGGTGGCATCAATTGTTGCCTACTTTAAGGGATAAGTTTCAGAATTCACCACCACATATATTGGTTTTACATTTAGGTGAAAATGATCTCCCTGTCCGAAAGGGACTGAATTTGGTTGTAGGAATTAAAAGCAACTTGTTAGTGGTTCAAAAATGGTACCCTCATACCCAGTTGGTGTGGACTAATTTACTCCCCCACTTAAAATGGGCTGGAGCTCAGAAACCGGGCAGGATTGATAAGGCACAGAGAAGTATAAACTGGGAAGTAAACAAATGGATTGTAGGAATTGGCGGTATGTCACTGAGCCATGCAGGGATAGTGCACGTGAGCCCGGAATAGTATCGTGATGATGGCATGCATTTATCAGCAAAAGGAAATGGTCTTTATCTTTCAGGTTTAACTGGACACCTGGTGTCATGGTTAGATTCGAGGCGGTGGGTGTCGGGGTAGTTCGCTTGCGACTACCCCTTTGTGGCAGGGGTCCAGTAAGTGAAAGTAGATAAATAGATAGGGATAGGTAAGTTGAAGTCATCTCCTTAAGAGATGGGGATGTGATACACAGATAATGTTGGGTGCAGCATGCCTGGGGTCACGTCCCGGGGAGTGTGCGGTAGCTGGGGGAGCAAGGATGGGCACAGTCCTCGGCCTCGCTACCGCATTAACTCCTTACTGGGTATAGGGTACGGTGGCACACCTCCCCCTCCCCCGTTCAGCCATGGCTAAGATCTGTTGAGGGGGTCGTTTAAGTTACGTTAATCATAGCTGATATTGGAAGGCACATCCAGGTCAGTCCAAGTTAATAAAAGGTTGAATTAGCTAGCATACTGGACCCAGATTGCTCTGACAATTACCCACCGGCCTCAAGTTATTATGAATAAAGAGTGCAGCCTGTTTTAAAAACCAAAAAGTTATGTCTCCGTGTCTGATTGTGGGGGGTGCATCGACAAAGATCTGTCGATTATAGTAGTTGACAGACTTGTTATGAGTCAACAGTGAAATGTAGCCTACAAAAGCAAATGCTTTTTGGGTTACCAAAAGACAAGGGAAGTGATTGTTCCTCTCTACTCACCCCTTGTCAGGCCTCATGTAGAGTGCTTGCATTCAGTTTAGGATGCATTACTTTGAGAAGTATACTAATAAAACAGGAGAGTTCAAAGCAGAGCAACAAGGATGATAAATGGGATGGAGGAAAAGTGCTAGAAAGAACTGGGAATGTTTAACCTAGAAATAAGATTAAGGGGGGACAGGATGACAGATTTTCTGATATGTAAAAGGCTGCTACAACCAAAATGGTGTCCAGTTGTTTTCTCTGGTCGGTGGGGCCGATTTCTTGGTCTGTGGAATCCTGGGTGCAAGCATGTATGCATGGGAACCGTATGGCACAATGGGCCATCAATGGAGGTGTGCAAGGTTTCTGCATGGTGTGCCCGTGCACGAGATCCACAGATCATGGGATCAAACCCACTAAGGTTAGCACTAGAGGGGATGGGCTTAAATTAAAGAATAAAAGTTTTAGGCTAAACCATAGGAAGATTTTTTTTAAAAAAATTAATAAGACAGTTAGGCAATAGAATAATTTGGCAAGGGAAGTTGTGGATACCCCATCACTGGAGGCCTTTAAAATAGGTTAGACTTATGTCTTTCAGGAATGGTATAGGGAGCTGGACTAACTAACCTGCCTGGGTTCCTTCCAGCTTTGATCCTATGTATAACACAACCGCTATAACAGATTAGTATAACATATTAGATTGACCATGTGCTTTACAGGGGTGTGCACCAGGCCTCCATGTCGGTTTTTTTTTTTCATTATTGAAAAATGTCATTTTCATTATCGTTATTAACAACAATGTTGTTTTCATTATCATTGTCGTTATCAATATCGGTATAATTTCAAACAAAGATTTTATTTTTGGTATCGGTATCGGTATTGGTATCAATTCCTGTGCGCAAAGAACTAGTGATACCAGTAACGATACCAAAAGAGGAAGTTATTTGATTGGATGTTCTGTGTCTGGTGTGGTGTGTGGTTAGTAGGCTGTGTGTGTCTGTGGCTAATATATATAATAAAACAGACTAGTTTAAATACCTATATAATATCTAATCTATATATGTACACAACTAATATCTATCTAAATCTAAGGGAGACAGGGAGAAAATGAAAACTATCTATTATGTAATCAATTATCTATATAACTATTCTAATCTAATCTATATGTCTATAATATATATCTATATCTAATCTATACTACCTATCTATAAATAATGTACAGGGGGGAGAAGGGCAGGGAAAGGGAGAAGGTAAAATGTAGGGTATGAAGAAGGAAATGTACTGGTGGTAATACAATGAGGACTAGGGAGGAACACAACCTGACAAGCAGAGCTCTCACAGAACAGAGAGAAAAAGCCTGGACCTCCCATTATAAGGGGTTGCACTGCCCTCCCCCAGAGACCCCCGATTGGTTGTGGGAGGCAGCAGTCATTGAGAAATCACAGAGTGCCATGAGACTGCCGGGACCTGCTTGCGCTGCTCATTGGCCAGAGATATGTGCATCAGATACTGCTGAGCTGCTACCCCCAACACAGGCACAGTTCAAGAGTTCAGCCCTGTTTAGGGCTCCGAGATGTTTGCTCTCTCCTCCCCTCTCCACATTTTCCCTCCAAAACCCAACTGCCATAGCACTAATAATAACAACAATAATAGCAACATTGTCATTTTCATTCTCCTCGTCATTATTATCAGTTGTCATTTTTGTTATTGCAATAATGAAAACAACAATTTTTGTTATCGTTATTGTAATAACTACATGCACACCCCTAAATTTAATACAATTTAGTCTCTAGGTCAAAGCTGATGTTTTGACAATATTGTTCTTGAAAATTCCGCTTCTGCTGATGGCAGAAAGCTTAAAGCAACTTTTTTTCCGTTACTCTACAGTAGCTCATAAATCTGGAAAATAGATGGCATGTCAGTGTTAATGCTAGCATTTTCCAGTTGCTCATTGATTTAGGGATGCACTTACAGATGAAAAGAATAGGCTAGTGGCTAGAACTATGATGGACCTGCATCAAAATTCCTAGGATTCACATGTGTACCCGTGCCTCTGGAAAGAATAAAGCTATAAGTTATCATGAGCATGGCATAATGCAGCTGATGGAAGAGGAAGGATGTTAGCAGCTGAAGTCTGAAGTCAATAATCACATGACAAAGATTGTAGTTTTGAAGAGCTGACACATTTTTATCTGTTATTAGACTATGGAAAGTCAGTCAGGCCAATCCCATGCCATGCGGAATGCCGTTCAGAGCACCGCCCACCATGTACACACAGATGCATGCACAAACCATGTGTACCCCCGGCATGGGGTCTATGGTGCTCATGCAAACCATATGGTTGTGTGTGCATTCGTGAGTGTGCCGTGTGCATGGGACATGGGATCGACCCCACTGTCAGCTACTACATGGCAATATGCCAACTGGAGGACACAAGTTTGTTCTTCTACCCTCATTATAAAAAATATGCTAAAGATATGAAGATATCTAGGTATTTATAAGCATTTAACATATTGGTGAGTATATTCAAATTTAGGGAGCTGCCACCTAGTTACATTGCTCGTATGATAAGAAAAGCTTCCAGAAAAGAGGCCTACAGAAGCTAAAAGGTATCAGGTCGCTTTTACTTTTAGAGATTCTGCAGATATTATTTAATCTTTTTGGAGGTATAAAAAGAGTTAATTGAATTAGGAAAAGCAGACTGCAGTTAAAAAGATTTACAACTGCAATACAGAAGGATCATCAAAATAAATAAATAAATAAGGAATCTTTCTCATCCATCTACTACTCCACAAAATAAATAGTCGTGCATTCAGCATTCTGTCCAGATGTTTCAACAGGAAGAGTTGATCAAAGCTTGTCCTTATTTACTCTTTTTGTGCAACTCTTCTGGCAATCCATGGGGAAAAAAAAGAAAACAAGCAGAACTTGTTTAGGGCAGAAGCAGAAACTCCTTTTTCAGTGCCACTATTTCATTCTGCCATTTTGGAATTGCCCGCGACTTTCCACAGCTTTTCCACCGGCATTCAGCTAATTCCACGCCCTTTGCTTTGCCACATTGGAATTAGCGGAGTTATCAGAAAGTATTGAAATAATCTCATAAAGTGTTGGAATAATCTTGGAAAGTGTCAGAAAAAACATTGTTCTGCTACTTCGCACCATGACCGGAAGTTGGAAAGTGCTGGTGGAAGTAGTCAAATAAAAGTAGCGGAATGAACATCTCTATCACACCGTGCTGCTAATTGCAGAAAAGGTCTTTCCATTGGAAACAGCTACCGCAGCGGCTGGCCATTTCATCCCTACTTGGGATAGTGAGTGATCTCAACGATAACTCAAATATCTCCTGAGAAGTTGATCAGTATCTCATAATATGACCACAATATAACCCAATGCATTATTTGAGGATTGTAGTGGACAGGTCCAGCTTTATATATATTTTGCTTCCATAGTCAAAAAGGCCCTCCCCCACAGTCACACTTGCTTCTGTTCTTCCTCCAACTACAATTCAAGCTCCTAGTTTGAGGGGTGTAGAGACAGATATGTGCGTTGGTGGCTTGAACTTTGGGTGGGGGAAGCACTGTCACTTCCCTGTTGAACAGCTGATCAATAGAACAGCAATGCTCCCCCACCCTCCTCTCCTCAGTGTTTAAATTGAGAGGGCAGTAGAATAACATAAGAACATAAGAAGTGCCATACTGGGTCAGACCAATGGTCCATCTAGCCCAGCATCTTGTCTCCGACAGCGGCCAAACACGGTGGCTTGAGAGAAGCACCCAACAGGTCACAATAGGGGATCCATTCCCTGTTGTTTTCCCCCGGCTCCCATTATGTTCCCTGATCCTGTCTGGCTAATAGCTACTAAAGGACCTATCTTCCAGAAACTTGCCGAAATCTCTTTTAAACTCAGCTATAGTACCGAGAAAATTACCTGGAGATAAATTATGACAAGACGAAGGTGGTTGTCTTCACAAGGGAGAAGCAGGTTTATACATGGAGGATGGGGGGAAGAGTGATCTGCCAGGTCAAACTTTATAAGTATTTAGGCTTATTGTTCCAAGCAAACAGAGGTTGGGCATCACAAATGCAGGTGGTGTTACAGAAAGCCAAGCAACATAGTAAGGTCCTTTTATCCTTCTTTCGCCTAAAGGGTGGTCATTTGATTCCCCCGGCGTTGAAAATTTTTTCTCAGAAATGTTTGCCCTCGTTACTTTTCGGGGCTCATTTTTGGGCCTTGGGGAAGGTGAAGGGATTGGAAAGGGTTCAAGCGGGGTTTATTCGATCGCTGCTAGCTGCCCCACCGGGAATTAGTTCCTTGGTATTGGTTATGGAATGTGGGTTACCGTCTGTATGGGAGAGGATTTGGGCTTCAGCGTTGAGTTATTGGTTGAGGTTGTTATATGGGAGTGCTGCCCCTTTGGCGGTATTGGCTGTGAGAGAAGGTCTTCAAAATGACTGGCTCAAGGCGACCAATTTGAAGATCGGGGAGCTGGGCCTGAGTCCAGTCTCCCTTGGGTTTTGGGGCTATAATGCGGCCAGAAGATTAATGAGGAGTAGGCTGGCAGATGTAGCCCGGCAAACGCAAAGGTCAGTCATTGGAGATCAGACATCTCAGGCTTTATATTTACAATGGGCAAATGAGGTATCCATCCTGTCTCCCTATTTGGATCAGGGGCTCTCCATTCAGGACAGAAGGCTCTTCTTGTTGGCTATAACAAATTATTTTCCTCCAGCTATAGTTGAGGGGAGATATAAAGGGATTCCGTTAGCCCAAAGGCAGTGTAAATGCTATTTATAAAGTCAGTAGAGTCTCTGGTGCATGTGTTCTTGATATGTCTCCTGTATGAGACAGCAAGGCAAAAGTTTATCTCCCCAGTGATTGTCTCTTTTCCAGGCAGGCCTTCCAATTTCTATGTGAAACTCCTGTTGGGGAGTAGGGACCCAGAGGTGATCTTAGCAGTGGTCCGCTTTATGCAGCTGGTAACTCTGGAGCCCAAAGATTAGTTGGGGGCTGGTTTTTCCCCTTTTGTTGTTTCTTTTAAATATATGGATGGAGTGGCGACAGGTTTACTGCACTTCCCCTTTTCAAATCAAAACTATGGGAGTTAAATGTTAATGTTGAGAGTAATTTTGTATTAGGTTTATATTTTGTATATATTTTGTGGTTGATGGTGGGGGTCGAATTTGTATTTATATGCGACCCTGCAACGACTTTGGTCAAGTATTAATTGATTATTAAAATGTATGTATGTAGTAGGAGTGGTGTTGAATCCCAAAGTCTGGTTTGTCAAATATAAAGTTGTATAAATATTTTATTTGGTTGTATTATGTCCTGGTCAGGGACATTTTTGTAAAAAGTTGTCATGTAAGCATGGTATTTACATGGATGCTGTTTTTAGCCCCCCTTATGGGGATTTATTTTGCAATGGCCTGTGGCCAAGATATAAATAAATTATTATTATTACCACTGCCTCTGGCAGTAGATTCCACAACCCAATTATATGCTGAGTGAAAAAATATTTTCTTTTATTTGTTTTAAACTTGCCACCCATGAGTTCAATGGAGTGTCCCCTGGTTCTTGCACTAGCTGAGAGGGTAAATAACTGTTCCTTGTTTATTAGTTCCACACCACTCATGATTTTATAGACCTCTATCATATCTCCTCTCAGTCATCTCTTCTCTAAACTGAACAGCCCCAACCTAGCAAGCTTATCCTCATAGAGAAGCCCTTGCATGCCCTTGATCATTTCTCTTGCCCTTCTTTGTACCTTTTCTAGTTCACCTATGTCTCTTTTGAGATGGGGCAACCAGAACTGCACACAAAATTCGAGGTGCGGTTGCACCATTGATTTGTATAGAGGCATTATGACATCCTCAGTTTTATTCTCTATCCCCTTTCGAATAATTCCTAACATTCTGTTTGCTTTTTTGACTGGTGCTTCACACTACGCTGTAGATTTCATTGTATTTTCCACAGCCACCCCCAGATCCTTTTCCTGAGTTGTAATTCTTAGCTTAGTACCCAGCATTGTGTACACAGAGTTTGGATTATTTTCACCTATGTGCATTACTTTGCACTTGTCCACATTAAATCTCATTTGCCATTTAGATGCCCAGGCTCCCAGTCGTAAGATCCTGTAGCAGTTCCTCACAGTCTGCTCCTGTTTAAACAATAAATTGGAAGGGTTCCCTCCCCTGAGCTTGCAGGGGCATGCACTGTGGATGAGAGAGGGAGTACTCTTGGCCAATTTGCTGCCCTGTTAAATTTGCCACCTTAGGCTTCACTATCCATGACACTGGGCCTGATTGTGACTTTTATACCAAATCTTCCATTGGGTTGATTCAAAAGATAGATAGATAATTTATTACAGTGTTGGCTTTCGCCATAGCCAGGAAGCAACTTGTTTAACATAATACATGTACCATATGACAAAAAGAAAAACATTTCATGTCCATTAGGCATCTAAACATATAAAGTATAAAATATAAAAAATATAAAAAAAGAACCCATTCCCCCATACAGGAGAGATAATCAGTCAAGTATACAATATACAGTTAACAGAATCGGGGAATTCAAGATCAGGGGAGACATATAACATTTCATCTCTAGCTGCCCAGCCTGAGGATCTGTCTTATGGTTAATAAGCAGAGGATGCTATAAACCTTGGATTTGCACCAAAATCAACTGTCTCCTTTTGGTAGCCAATTTAATAAAGATTGCTAAGGCAACAAGCATGTCAACCGATGATTCAATAAGGATTTGAATGTGTCCACTATTCCCCCCCCCTTTGTTACGGAGTCTATTAGGGGGTTAGCCAAGTATTACGTATCCTACGGTAATAGGGACAGTGTAGGACAAAATGTTCCACTGTTTCAACTTCGTTCAAAGAGCAGGGTCATAACCTCTGTCCAAATGGCAGATCCCCAAATCGACCTGCCAACACTGCAGTATTGATCTGGACAAATTTGAGGTGAGTTATATTCCTCCTCAGGGTTGCACTGGGGAGAAGATCCAATAAGGTTCTGGGGTAAAGTTGGTTTTAATTGTCCCAAAATCTGGTATGACTCTCCATTGTTTTATTGAGGCCAGGTCCTGTTGGATAGCAATGACTCTAGACCTCAATGCAAGCTCCTTTTTTATAAGGGCAGCTGGCTTCCCCTGAAAATGCATAACGGACAATCCCAAATTTGCCAACTGATTATCCAGATACTTAATCCAGGAGTAACTTCTGGGACCAGAGTGTGCCAGCTCTTCCTTGGCACATTGTACAAATAAAGTTGATCGTTGGTAAATCTACAAAAGGCCATCCTTCCAAAATGGACAATAGGAAGTGTACCAGTTTCTGCCCTCAGGACAGAGTCTAGAATGCTACTGCTAACCTTTAAACGTCATTGCAGAAACTGGTTCTGTATTCTTTCCAAAGGCAAGATATCCGGAAAAGGAATAATTTCCAGCCCATAGGTCAGCATAGCATGAATTTTTAGTGTATAAGTTTTCAACATTGTAGATACGGATATGCCCCTTGAGAGGTTAGCAGCCCTCATAAGGCTGCCCACCGATCTACTTGCCAACAAAGCTCTGTTTTTAATATGAGCTGCCCAAGTCCCTCTAGGAGTAAATGTAACTCTTAGATAAGTAAATGCCTGAACAGTGTCAAAGATAAGGTCCTCAACTTTCCATTCTTTGCTAATTAATTTACTGCCTACAAGCATAATTTTGGATTTTGCACCATTTATTTTTAGACCATTAAGTTGACAATAATTAATTAAAGCTCTTATAGCTCCTTTGAGACCCTTTTCAGTCTGGGAGAAGAGAACTAAGTCATCTGCATATTGGGATGGGCGAACAGATCGCGGTTCGGGTTCGGCCGTTTGGTTCGGCTGCGTTCGGTTCGTCCGTTCAGTTCGGCTGTGTTCGGTTCGTCCATTCGATTTGGCAGTTCGGTTAGTTCCCCAGGTTCGGGTTCGGCCGTTTGGTTCGGCCGTTCGGGAAATGTTATGGGTGTTTTTTTTGTTTTTTATATGGTTTTTTTGTTTTTTATTGGGTTTTATATGGTTTTCTTTTGTTTTTTATTTGGTTTTTTGGTTTTTGTATGGGTTTTTTTAATTTATTTTTTAATCTAATATTATATCTATCTATCTACATTAAATCTAACTGCTATTAACTATTCTAAATGCTATGAACTAAATGGATTATCTAATAAGTACACAGACCTACTCCTACAAACACTAAAACTAAATCACTAACGCTATCTCTATCACTAAGCTAGCTCCTACAACTACTATCCCTAACCTATCTCTCTATCTCTCTATGAGTCTATATCTATATATCTCTATCTCTATATATATGGAATTGGGGGGGCGGGGAATCACAAACACAAGGTTTCAGTTTAAGGTTTAAGTTTCATTTAAGCACAAAACTGAAATGAAACTTAAAGCAATCTAATAATCCTACTCAATGCCTGCTATTCAGGAACAGCAGAAGGTGTTGGGAAGGGGGGAGGCAGATAGTTTCATTTCTTGCAAGCCTCTCCACCCCTGGTGCATGGAAGTCTGCTCCTCAGTGACTAGTACTACCCCTCCCTGTCACGTTTGACCTTACAGTGAACCTTTTTTTGCCACCCAAACTCATCCGAACGTGACCCGAACTGACCGAACTGTTCGGTCATTTTGACATTTGGATTGAGTTCGATTCGGCTAGTTTGTGTTCGGAAGTTCAGTTTGGTTCAGTCGTCTGAGCAGGCCAAGTTCGGGCTGAACTCCGAACTTCCGAAGCACGTTAGCCCATTCCTAATTGCAGGGCATGAAGCGGGTATGCTTGAACCATAGGTGTATGAAACGCTTGGTCTTTTATAGCATCCACAAGGTCAGCTACATAAAGATTAAATAAGGTTGGTGCTATAACACAGCCCTGTCGTACCCCACAATTGATTGGGATTGCTGCAGTTGGTTCCTTATCATTTCCTGCTCTTACTTTGGCTATATTGTTACTACGAAGCAGTATTAGTAGAAACAGCAACCTCTTATTCACCCCTAATGAATGCAATTTAGCCCACAGTCTATCCCTAGGCACAGAGTCAAAAGCCTTGGAAAAGTCCATAAAGACTAGATACAACTTTCCTTGCTTTAATTTCACATATTTAATAATCAAATGTGAGACAATGAAGCAGCAGTTCAATGTAGATCAGTTAGCTCTAAATACAAATTGTTCTATAGGAATTTTATTATAATGTTCTGCCCAATTTTGCAATATTTGTGCTATCTTAGTAGCATATAACTTACCGATTACTGAAAGTAAACTGATAGGTCAGCAATTGGCTAGGTCGGTGTGCTTTCCTTTTTTATATATAGGAATACCCCAGCTAGTCCCCCAAGTAGCTGGAATTATGCCAGTTTTTGAAATGGTATTAAACAATCTTGTCAGGATCATGGACCACTAGGCAGGAGCTACTTGCAGCAATTCTGTGCAAACATAATCGGGTCCTGTTGCCTCATTCAGCTTCATTTTCTTAATTTGTATTTCCACTTCTCTCTCAGAGAAGTATAGGTCCAAAGGAGGATCTTCAGCTTGGGGTTCTGAAATCCCCAGAATGTCCGCGGTGTCCCTTCTTTTATCTTTATATAACAATCCAAATTATTCCTCCCAAGTACAATTTTCTATTACCATTTCCATATTTGTCTGCTTAGGTCTTATTATTTTATTCAGAAGTCTCCAGTAAAGCCCGTTATTCTTTGTCCTGATAGCAACTGCCATAGAGGCCCACATCTTATTGTAATGGCTTACTTTTTTATTTTTAATTAAACTCTTATATTGCTTTTTTAGTTCCAAAAAAGAAACCAACTGGGAAGATGATGGGCTAGTAGGCCAGTATTTCTTCGCTTTTATTATATTTATTATATTATATTTATTATATTTGCCGCCTGGCAGTCTCTATCGAACCAAGCATTGGTGGTATTATTATACAGATGGCTAGGGTTCAGAGATAGGGCGTTGATGGAAAAAGCCACTATATCTGTAAATTGATAGGGATGGGCGAACAGAATGCGGTTCGGATGTTCAGATGTTCAGTCGTTCAGTTTGAAACCTGAGTTCGGGTTCGATGGTTCGGTACAGCTGAGTTCGGGTTGGCCGAAATTGGCCGAACAGTCAAAAATAGCACTATCGAAACAGAAACAGAAACAGAAATGAAACAAAACTGAAACTGAAACTTTTTTTTTGCCCTGAAAAGACATTTTTCCTGCCCCCAAACTCATCCAAACTCATCCAAACACAATCAAACTGTTCGGTCATTCGAGAGTTCGGTTTGGACGTTCAGTTCAGATATCTGAACAGACCAAGTTTGGTCTGAACTCCAAACATCCAAACCACGTTCACCCATCCCTATAAATTGATGCATGCACTGTGGGTGAGAGAGGAAGTGGTCTTGGTTGATTCGCTGACCTGTTAAATTTGCCACCTTAGGCTTCACTACCCACTGACACTGGGCCTGATTCTGACTTTTATACCAAATCTTCCATTGGGTTGATTCAAAAGAGGCTGTGCTGTGTGGTGCATCAGAAGCTCCAGAATATTCAATTGGCTTTTTCTTGGGATTTCAGAGAAAAACAAGTTGAAGAAATTCTTGGGATTTCAGAGACAAGAAAGTTTGAAGCAAGTTAAAGCAATGTTGTCTTCTTTTAATCATTCATGCCCTCTGCAGAGGATCGTCTTCAAAAAGCTTTGGGCATCAGTGTTTGTAAGACTGGGGTCTGAATTATCTCTTGACTTCCAGTCATTTAAGAGTCACAGCATAATTCATTTTGTAAAACTGTTCATTTTTTAATATACCTTTCGTCACAGGAAAGGAAAAGGAAGATTTTTTAACCACCTAAAAAGTTGCTCTGAGTGTCTTAATGAGGAATTATGAGGACTCAGTTGAAAATGTTAAAAGTCATAATTTATCATTTATTATGATTATTTATTTTGTTACACTTCTATCCCACTCCTCTCACCTCTGCCGACCCGGAGCAGCATACAGCACTAAAATATCACAATAAAATAACATACATACAAAATATAAAAACAGAGAAGTAAAATAAAATATAATAAATAATCACTATCAGGACATCATACCCCTACCCTATTCCTTCCATCTCCCCTCCCTCCCCCCCTGGCAAAAGCCTGATGGAAGAGCCAGGACTTACAATTACAGCAGAGGCCAGAAGATCCAGACTGAGATGGACCACCACCAGGATGTCATTCCACAGTGATGGTGCAGCTGCCAAGACCGCCCTCCTTTCCATCCAGACTGTTCAATAACAAGGGACATCCAGGAGGGCATCCCCAGATGATTGCAAAGGCCACCCTGGGATCTGGGGGGTGAGGCATGCTTTCAGATAAGTGAGGCCTAGAACGTGTCGGGTTTTATAGGTCAAAATCAGCACTTTGAATTGGCAATCAGTGCAGTGCACCGAGTACCGGTGTTATGTGCTCCCTGCAGCCCATCCCCGTAAGGAGACAAGCCGCTGCATTCTACACCAGCTGCAGCTTCTGAACCATCACCAAACGCAGCCCCACGTAGCGCGCATTACAGTAGTCTAGCCTCAAGGTGACAAATTCATGGATGATAGTGGCGAAATCAGAGTCGGAGACATATGGGCAAAGCTGTCTTACCAGATGTAACTGGCAAAAGGCACTCCTGGCCACAGCCGACACCTGGAGATCCAGGTGCAGCCGCTGATTCCAGAGCACCCCCAGACTTTGCAGAAATGGAACCAATGGAGCCTAGATACCCCCAATAATGAGGACAGCCACCTCTCTCAGATGACGCCCACCCCCTACCATCATCACCTCTATCTTATTGGAATTGAGCTTCAACCAAATTCGCCTCATCCAGTTCCCCACAACAGCCAGACACTGTGATAGCAGGGAGACAGCAGGACCTGAGTCCGATGAAAAGAACAAATACAGCTGGATGTTATCCACGTATTGATGACAATGGACACACACACACACACACACACACCCATTTGCACATGACCTGCCACAGAGGCTTCATATATACATTAAACAAGGGAAAGGACAAGATGGAACCCTGCGGAACCCCACATGGGATGCTCCCCGGGACAGATGGATAATCCCTGAGTACCACCTGCTGAGATCTACTATTTGGAGAGTGCTGTTTGGAGGGTAGACTCAATCAATAAGTAGTGAAAAAATAAGTTTTTGCTCTCATTTTGATATTTCAGTATTTTTTATTGTTTGGTTATTTTTCATTTTATAGTCTTTTACTTCTGGGGTTCATTTTACCATTAAAAATAGAGCCTTGGGCTTAGCTCACTCTTTTTTTTCTTTTTTCTCCCCCCACCCTCAACATATTCTGGTTTTTATTTTTATTTTTAAACTGTACATTATTCTAGCATGCTGGTTGCAACGCTGTTATTTACTTGATAATATGTCTTTAGACCTGAACACTGTCTGTAAAATTCTTTTGAATATTTATCTTCCATCATCTAGCCTGATGGACTTCACATCTCTTTATAATCTATCCTACACCTACACTAGATGTTTTGACTCTGTTGCTGTCCTTAGGCTCACTTTAAGCAGCAGCAGAACAGAGAATGGTATAAGAATGTAAGTACATGATTGACTGGTTGATTCGTTGATAGATAATGTGTCATGGTTTAAAAAATCCTCATTTCTCTTTGGATTCTGTGTCACAGAAGCTTATTCAATGCAAACCATACAAATGGATGTTTAAGCATCTTATATTTCCTTAACGTACAAAAAAATGAGTTATTTTTAATGATGCCTGACAGATAACATTTGCAGCTGTAAATCTGATACGTATAAATTTTAGATTAGTAGAAAATGAATATGTATTTATCAACCTTTAAGATTCCAATATGTATTTTAGAATTACAGTTATTATAATTGGAGTTGATGAAACACTACAGAGAATTTTGTACATTTTTCAAATATTCCATGAAAAGTTTCTACACTTGAAGTTAATAGAGTGAAAATTAAAAGAGATCAATAACCCACAGGAAAAGACAGAATTTGTTCTGAAGACATTTTTTCCAATAAAGAAGTTGGGGAACGTGGTCTACAAAGAACTGCTATAAGGTGTATACATAAATGGTGGAAAGATTGCGGTAAGGATAAGGCATGAATACTGCTCATCCAGCTATACCTGCATTTTGTATCACTGCAGAGAAAAATCTAAAAGCAGTTGTCAGTTACAAACTGAACATGAGTGACCTACTGGTATTCATGCCTTATCCTTACCGCAATCTTTCCACCATTTATGATACTGTTTACATTTTTTGGTTGCATCAACAGAAGGGTTGTATTCGAGATCTGGGAAATCATTGTGCTCCTCTTTTTAACTTTGGTTACCCCAAGCTAGAGTCGTGAATTTGGTTTTGAACACTCCATACTGAGAATGACCTTGAACCAGGACAGGGCATAGAGAGCAAAAAATATGATATAATTTGAAGAATTTACAGTTTAGTGTAAGACAATTAGTAATATTTATTTATTATTTATTTATTTATTTACATTTTTTGGCCGCCCCCTCATGCCTATGGCATCTCGGGACGGATCACAACAACTAAAATAATAATAAAATACATAAAACAACAATATAAATAATTTAAAACTACCCCCAAAAAACATTCCCCCTCCATCCCCTCCCTTCCCTCTGAAGGGTTGGGCAAACAGCTAGGTCTTAC
>QEPC01010328.1:837256-856111 GCA_003113815.1 Sphenodon punctatus
CCCCCCTTTCAGCCAAACCTCATACTGCCAACAGAGGTCGGCATCCCCCACACCCAACCCCAGCTCCCCCTGCCAAGAAGAGTCAGGTACACCCTCCCCCCCTACCAACACAATATAGCCCCTCCACTGACCTATGCCCATGCTGCCACCATGGGTCCGAACCATGGGTCCGAATATGTGGGTGTGACAGACAATGGAAGGGCAGAGACATCACATAAATGAAACTAGATGGTTACAAAGGGTAGTAATATTAGGTGTGTGCAATTCATTTTAATTTTATTTAATTCCTAAAATGAATGAAGCCAGAAAGAGGGGGAAGGGGGGCCAGATAACAGGGCAGCAAAGGGGGGGCAAAGGAAGGGGCCAGTGGAGGCATGGAAGAGGGGCAGCAGGAAGCAGGGGGACAGGTAACAGGGCAGACAGGGAATGGGGCAAAGGAAGAGGCCAGAGGTGGGCAGCAAACTCACCATGGGAGCTGGGCACACCACTGTGAACTCTGCCGCGGTGTGTTTTTTCAATGCAGTTTCTCTGAGCATGGTCCTACGGCTCTCTGGGAGCATGCTGGAAGATGTAGTTCTAATGCTGTCTGGGAGCAAGTTGGACTACTTTCCCTGCATGCTCCCAGACAGCTTTAGGAGCATACTCAGAGAAACTTAATTCAAAACACAGGAAGTCCAGATGGCACGCCCAGCTCTCACATGGTTTTATGAGAGTGGCATCCTCCTTCCCTCATTCCATGGCCTCTGTTGCCTTCTTCCCTTCCCCCTCCCCCTGTTTTTTCCTGACCACCCCTTTCCAGGTCCACTCCCCTGTTCTGTGGCAATGCTGCCCTATGCCCCCACCCCCCCTCTGAATCCTGAGTATTCCTGAGTAGTCTCCGAGGATCCAAGAATCAGCCTTAACACTTGGGACAGTCCTCAGAAACTTGGAAATATTTGAGATTTTTTTTACTATTCGGAACAGCCCTACTCTATAGTATGAGCTAGCAGAAAGACACCAGGCCCCCATTCTTTATCAGAGAAATCCCTATCACAAAACGCTCCCTTTATTATGTTCCTTCTAAAAACATTAACTCTGCTAAGTGGAGGACAGATAACTAGGATTGTGCACAAGACACATCATTTGTTTTTGTTTTAAAAAACCCTTTTTGGGGGGGTTGTAAATGACCCATTTGTTTTAATTTTTTTGTTTTGTTTTATTTATATTTTTAAAATATCACTGTGCATGAGCCAAATGGCCACTGGGGTCATTCTGTGCATGCACGACCCTTTCTAAAATGGTGCCAACAGCATCAGCTGCTCTGCGTATGTGGAAACTGATTGTCTTTTTCCAAAATGGTGCAAAATCTGCCTGTGCCATTTTGGAAATGGGCACACATGTGCAGAATGATCCGGCAGCCATTTTTCAAATGCACAATGATTTTCAGACTTTTAAACATTGATTAAAAATTGTAATCAATGTTTAAAAATCTAAAAAAAAATAAATCACTGCGCATACGTGAAATGGCCATCAAAGCATTCTGTGCATGTGCACCCTTTTCCAGTGCCATTTTGGAAAAAGGACATACATGTGCAGAACAGCCCCGGTGGTCATTTTACACACGCACAGTGATTTTATTATTTGTAATGAATTAAACAAAAAAAAAGAAAGAAAATGAATGAAATCAAACAAATGTTTGCTTATTCATTTGTTTTCGTTACCTTAATTACAAAAACAAATGGGTCTCCATTTGTTTTTTTATCTAATTATAACAATATGAATTGCACAACTCAACTTAACACCATGCCGTCTTAATGGAAAAGATGAACCATGGGCGGGAGTGCGGGTGCGGAGTGGTGAAATGACTTGCCAGCTGTCCTCCTATGAGCCAGGCTCTGAGTCTCCTCTGTAATTCCCAATGCGTCCAATTAAACCAACACAACCCATCCCCATAGTGATATCATGACCCCTAACAACATTAACAGATCTGCTGCATATAGATTTGTGAGAAGGGTAGATCCCCAGCCTCAGATATGGGGTCTTAGATCATGTAGGATCGCAGAGGAAGCTCGTCTGACCCCAAGTCTGTTGGCCTTCTGCTGTTCTCCCAGGCATTCGGAGGAGGGGAAGGGGGGATGGGATAAAGGTTTGGGGTTGGGGTGGGGTGAGAAAATAAAATGTGGGGGGTTGGATGTGGGAAATGAGGAGGTGGTGTTGGGTGGGTTTTATGGGGGTTTGGGGTTGTTTTTGTATTTTAACTGTTTTTATAGATTTTTTTATATAAGTTGTATGCCACCCTGAGCCTTCTTTAGGGAAGGGTGGGATAAATTTTAAATAAATAAATAAATAAATGAAAATGTACTTGGTTCATCTGACTAATAATCTCTAGTTAATTCTATTAAAAGCAACTCACTTTCCAAACTTTCAGAACTCTGACATCATTCTTTGTTTCCTTTCCGGAGGATAACATATTTCATATAACTGACAATAGGACTTGGGAACCAGTTACTGTGGTTAACCACATTGAAAACTTCACTGTTCTTTGGGTCTTTTTTTTTTTTTAAAAAAAAAAGCAGTGTCTAGTAGAAATGCAACCTTTTTTTCTTCTAGTAGCCTTAATTAGGCTGCCCTCCTCCAAACTACATCTCTCTCCTTTTCTTGTCTCCTTGATATTCAAACAGTCTCCGAGCAGGAAGCTCCCATGATAGTTGATTATTATAACTGAAGCAGAAAAACTGAATAAAAGGTACATTATGAGTGAGACATCACATGGTTTTTCACAGATTGGCTCATGGATATCAAAACTCTGAGGCTTGCTTTAATTTGCATTAGAATAGAACAGACCTGCATTTTTTTCCTACAGTGTTGTTTGCTACTAGTGCTGAAACAAATAGTGGATTTTGTATTCACGGATATCATTCACGTTTTCTGATAGCTATTTGAATATTTGAGTAACTTTGGAAACCGAGTCTTGCTTATCTGCATTTTTTGTTGTTTTGTTGCATCATTTCAGCTACTGCTCCTGTGCAATAGTGCTAATGGTACCAAAATAACCAAACAACTGAATAACCAAATCAAACTATCTGAAATATCTAATGCAAAAGGAACTGATAGATGGTTATAATTTGACTTTGGCCAATACAGTTTGAAGCGGGCAAATTCGACAAATAAGATGTTTGCCGCAGATATTCGCAGCAATCTAGCTGCAACCCTTTCGATGCCCTGTTTCAGGATAGGAAGAGAATAATTTAACATCTCTGATGAAGGCAAGAGGATCCGAGCCAGCCTTATAATCTGCAGGGACCAGGATGAAAATAAAATATGGGGTCGCTGGGAGTCCCAATCCCCTCTTGGGGGCACCTCCACAAGGCTATAGAGGTGGCTATGTTTGGGGATCAGTTGGGAGGGAGCGGGGGCTCTGCACTTTGCCCTGGTGAAAACAGGGGGCACTGCAGTCCCCCCCCCCAAGAAGGGAAAATAGCAGGACTGTTGTTGTAGGCTGCTCTGTGGCCTAATTAGAATGGATTGTGATATATATTTTTTTTAAAGCTGCCACTTTGGGTGTTTTTAGACAAGCACCTCCCCACCCATTACCCACCCATCATGCATGTTGCTGGGCTGCACTGGGCGCCAATGTGGCCCTGTAACATGCAAGATGGGTTGGTAATGGGTGGGGAGGTGCTGGTCTAAAAACACCCAGAGAAAGAGCTGAAACAAATATTTGATGCTCATACAAAATTCTGTTTTAATGAAGCAGATACCAAGAAACATTTGCTTCCATTCCTGCATCATTTCTGGATTCCGATACCCATTTCAGTTATTTTGCCTTTGGCTTTTTGGTAACTTCAGTTCCGCATATACTTCCTTTTGCTATTTCAGGGCTTTCGTATTTTGGTTATTTCATTCACTTCAGCTGTAGAATTTGGTGCAATTGCACACCATAGTGTGAACTCAAGAAAGATCATCCTTGTCGTGAGAAATAGCCAGATGTTCTCTGTTCCTTATAATCAGAACGTTGACAAGCACACGCACAATGGAAGAGTTTGGGACTGGCATTATTAGTTTCATATAATGCTAAGGTTGAACTGGTGTTAGCACACAGTTGGAGCTTCAGTTTTCTAGACTGTCAATTTGGTACTCTTGAGGAGTACTTAATTATTTTTTCTTATGCAAAACAAATTGGCCCTTAGTTTTTGTAAATGGATTATACATGCACAAGGACCACACTCTGCTAGGGTAATTTTCATCAACAAGGTCAAGGACTGTATCATTAGAAATAAACTTACTCAGCATTTCTATTATGAGCATCCAGTTTTGGAATTTTAAGAATTTGGCAGCAGCAGCAGCAATTTACATTAGTTTTAATTTAATCTCAGAAGATTAATGGCAAAACAAGGCATATCCCCCGCCCCCCTCAAGTCTTCCTTTTGGATGGAAAAAACTTCCAATATCTCCCCTTTTTCCAAATATTTCCTTGAACAAGTGAGATTTTAATTTGTTGTTTTTACTAAATCAAGCAAGTGTGAAGCTGAATTCTATACACAGTAAATTGATGTAAATTTGAAGTCACAAGGCTAACTTATGACATTTGCTATTTTTAGAAACTGCTAGAGCAATTATATGTTCCTGGTGAGAATGGTGGGTATGGGTTGGGGAATATGGGGAGAGGACTCCCCCCAGGTGAGAGATGGGAAAGTGGTTTGATGATGGGGAACTCCTGTGTATCAGAGGCATGGAAGTGGGGATGAAGATTGGTATAGAATTTTGGGTGAAAACAAATGCAATAGGGGAGTACTGGATCCCCATGCTGCCCCAGGGACTACTACCACAGCCACCTCAGTTTGGGCCAGCTGAGTGAGTGTGCTCCTCTAGGTCCAGTTCTCAGACTTTGCCTAATGGCTGGGCTAGGTGGGGCCTAACAGATAGGAGGGCACACGTTAGAGCAGATTAGTCTGGCTGGGTGAGCCTTAGTCCATGCCATATCATTGACCTTTTCCAGAGAATGTGTCCAGTAGCAGCTACCTGCCCACCTCGAAGTGACCAGCAGGTGATTCACATGCTGCTGCTGGCTACCGCCCTTTAGGAAGTGGGGGTTTGTAAAGGGTCTTATTGCTTTTTATTTTTTCTCCCTTCAGGTTACCCCCGCTCTTCCCCTCTGCAACCTTCTCAGCAGAGATGTGCTCTCATCAGCAGCCAGGTCCTAACTGCCTCTTTCATCAAGTTCTCCTTATATAAGCAGGAGTGAGTGTGACCTCTTCCCCATTCCTTAGTTCCTTAAAGGGGCTGCAGCCCACAGAGCCTCTGCCCTATTACACACCTACTTCTGAGTAATCTTGCTGACTTCATTGAGCTTTGTCAGAATGCACAATGGTAAACATTTTCTGATATTTACATTAATGTGGTATTTCTGTAAATATAGCTGCCAGTAAACATATTTGCTAGAATGTTCACTAGGCCTCCCCCCTGCCCTTACATAAAAGAGCACTAGCCAAGACTTACGTTAGAGCAAATGAATGGCAGGGTAGGGTAATGGCTCACCTTGCCTGCTTCTAGCTAGTAAAGCCTCCCAGCTGTGGAGAATAAAGGGAGGCTAATAGTGGTCAATATGGTGGGGCTAGGAGAAGGCGGCTGACTTCAGGGGGAATTAAAAAGGCAAGAGCCTATTAAGTAGAGATGTAAGGGTGCTATTCTGGACTGAGATCTGCACATTTGGTTTGGAGAAATGATTTAGGAGGCAGGCGTAAATGCTGTAGGATGATGCAGTTAGTTGGTCTTTTTAACTTGGCCATTAGTGGAGGACTGATAGGCTCCATTAGTGGTATTAGCAGTGTGGTTGAATAATTAAACTTTGGTACGTGAACTTCAGGGGTTCAGTTCTTCACAACAGCTCCTCATTCTTATCTTCTAGATCAGCTATATCAAGAACAGTGCTGAAATTAAGAATTTTAACCAAACTTATAGGGAGATTTTTTAAAAAAAATTACAGGAAGACTTGTCCCCATCCTGGTCTGTTTTCCACCCATAATTGGAACCATCGATTATTAGGCAACTAGTAGGTAGCTAGAAATTAAATGGGGAGTATTCTCCTCCCATTCTAGTAACTGGTACAACTTCCACTGATTTCAGCAATGCAAGATTAAAGCCTAAAATTTTATTTGCTACAGAATTATATCACTTCTGTATTTTTAGCTGTCACTTCTTTCATCAGACTTCAGTTAATCTCCCACAAAGCTAATTTAGTGGTTAAAAAAGAACCTATACTCTGGAAAACAATGGCATACTCTGACCTAACTCAAATGCCATGCAACTCTAGTGACCTCCATGAAAGTTGGGCTCTTTTTGCACAAGACACTCCCACGCTTGGACACACATCATCTATGTAGGGGAGCATCTCATGTAAATGTGAAGATGCGTGGGTGCACACTCCTATGACCCGTGCATCTTTCCCCCCCCACCCCCCACACATGGAGCAACTGGCAAAGAATGTGGTTGCTCCATGCATCGGGATGCGTGGAGGATGGGCGTGCGTCCGTCTGCACCCGCAACCACCACACTGCCCCCACAGCAGCATGCATATGGACCCCACCCCCAGCAGCGGTCCATGTAAAAAGGGCCTTGATCAAGGTATGTAAAGTTAAACCAAAATATGACTTTAAATTTATATAAACATTTTCCACTCATTTTCAAAACTCATAGGTATTTTATTTATTTTATTTATTTATTTTATAGATTTCTATCCCGCCCCCTCCTGCAATGCAGCTCGGGGCGGCTAACAACAATAAAAAACAATTAAAATCAATTAAAATATAAATATAAAATACATCAATAAAACAGGGCTAAAAGACAGTAATAAATAAATACATTTAAGTTTTAAGTAACAATAGTGGAATTCAGGCTTGTATCTTCAAGGCACACATTTTCCTAAATATTTAGGTCCATATTATTACTATTTCCAAAGATAACTCCAGGCAAAACGATTTTTTTTTATTAAACTAAAGTGGATTCCCTGTGACTATATTTGTAAAATGTCCTCATGTAATTTGATTGTCCGAGCTATTAATAATCACATTTAAAGCCTTTAGGCCAAATATAAAAAATTAGACCCTTTCAATAAAATTTGGTGTTATGCTGATAAATTACCTATTACAATAAGTATGAATAAACTTTGGGGATTTTTTGGTATACCCTTGTGCAGGGAATTGGAAGGCCAGATAAATAAATGCCTATCCTCTACAAAGAACAGGCTTAGTGCCCCAGATCAGAACACTCATAAGAGAGAGCATTCATACATAATTTTATACTTGCTTCTCTGGATTCTCTTGACAAATTACAAATATTTTATCACCCTAAATCTGGATAAAATCTGAAATTTCAAAATATTATTGAAACGAAAATCTTTACATTTCATTTTTTTAAACTCACTACGCAGACATATCAGTAATGAATTATTTCTTTTTGGATACACATGCATTGTGAGATTTCCTGCAGTTCACATTTCCTACATTTCATATTTTAAGAGCTCCCAAAAAGAAAGGTGTAATGATGACATACCAAATTTGGTCCACTCCATTTTTTTTTCTTTTAAAAAAGTTTCAATAAATAGCTTTTGACCAAGTCTAATCTCAAGGTAGCAGCCAGATTCCTGTATTGACCCTCTGAAAGCTGCTTAGGGCCATGGTATTTTATTCTTATCTTGCTCTGTGCAATGGTCCATGTGCTGTTATTCAGTATTTCCAGTTCCAAGCAATGCTGCCAATGCTTTGCCTCATTTCCAGCATACTGTGCAGCAGCTGCTCCTGGATAGCAACCTTCAGCCATAGCGAGGAGGAGCCTGCTTGCACAGCTTTTGAAGAGCAGTGGAAGGGTGTCTAATCCTGTTTGTCTAGCTATTTATATTACTCCAGAGCTCATCATATCTTCAAAATAAGAATTTAAACTTCTTGTATCCTGTACAGAGCAAATGCTGAATCATATTGGTGAATATGGTTAGATATTTGGATGCCAGAGAAGAGGAATTAATGGCTCTTGCTGTCACACAGTGATCTACTTCCCCCTCTTCCCTCTCCCCCTTCGGCCTCCCTACAGAAACCCACTCTCAGGCCTCTTTATTGTTGTTCCTGATGTCAGCTCTCCTAAGGATAGGATTCTGAACTGACAAATTGTACACCAGTCCTTATATGGTCCTTAATGTATGTCTCTGTGGTTGAGATGACCTCTTTAGGGGATTGTTACCCAGAAGGGGAAGCAGATGAAAAGCCAGAAAAATATGAGGTGGAGGGTTGCTCCAAGAAGACTGTGGGCCTTTTTACACACACCTTAACGTTCCGGATTTTTCAATCTTCTGGGTTTACAAGTCCACAAGTAAGTTCCGGATGCATTCTTCACACACACACACACACACACACAAACACACACACACACACACACACACTCACACACACTGCCCTGAGGCAGTTCCTGGATGCATTCTTCACACAAACACTGCCCTGAGGCAGCCTAAAGTAGCCGCAGCCGTAGACATGAGGGGCTGTCATGGAAACCAAGTGACCACAGCTGCCTGGAGCAAAGCAGTTTACCAGGAGAACTTTTTACACACAAAAGTTCTGGGAGAAGTTCTATGCAGACAGCGACGGCCCAAGGGTTTCAGGGGCAATGTGCCAAGCCTTGCTGCGGGCCCCAAAGGCCGGCTGGCACTCGCTAGAATTGTGGGGTGGGAGGATTTTCAAGGCGGCTGGTTACTTACCTGCAAGTTGACTGTGTCAGCTCAGTTCCGCAGCATATAACTGGCCAGGGATTCCCAGGGAGTTTACCCCCCTCCCCCCCTTATGAGCACTGACTCGGAGACTCCCGGTGGGGAAAAAAACAAAAACCGGTGGCGTCTGTCAGTCTCTAGCCTACGGTGGTGCGGGGCCCCTCCCCACCACAGGGCCTTGTGCCTGGGCACTGGTGGCACATACCTCGGGCCGGCCCTGTATGCAGAAGTTCAAAGAGCCAGATGTTTAAGAACTGGGTGAGTGATTTAGACACACAGAAAGTTCAGGATGGAACAGCAAACATGCATGAGAAATGTGTGTGTAAAAACACCCAGTGAGAGAACAGGCTGCAGTAGGCAGCATTAGAAGACTGAGGCAGTGGTAGACCCTTCCACATGCCTCCCTTGGATCTCAGATTTTTCTACAGAACTGGTGAGGAACAAGTGACAACCCAATCTGGGGTCTAAAGACCCGGCAGGTCTCTCAGTCTAGCCTGGTAGTCCAGAGAGGAAACAGAGTGGAAAAATCCTAAGCATATTCTGGAGGTGGTGTAAATAGTTTCTTTTTGGCAAAGCATTTGGCAGGCAGGGATAGGGCTTGAGGTTTCTGGAGAAAGGGTGGGGATTTTTTAAGGGATTTTAATCTATTTTTATTGTATTTTGTGTGGTTTTATTACTGTAAACAATCTGAGCCATTATGGAAGGGCAGGGTATACATTTTAATAAATACAATAAAATATATACTGTGTGGGATCAGTGCTGCTCAGCTGTGGGGATGCAGGAATGGTGAGGTTCAGGATGTAGTATAGATGTCTGGCAAGGACACAGTCAGAGCCAGATGCATTCTGTAAAAGCTACATCTGGGACTTTGGGGTGCTGCTTAAATCCAACGTCAGCGGTCTGGAGTGGTTACTGGTAAATTAACTCCATGTGACAAATCAGTAAACTGGCTTGTTGCAGTAGTTATTTTCCCTGAACTGTATATCTGGACTGTATTGTTCAGTAGATAGATATGTACATTTTATGATTTTTTCTTTCACAAACCCTTTCCCTCATCCTTATTCATATCTCTACCATGGTAATAAATTCAGTGGAAATAAAGTTATATTGCTTGTGTTTCTGATTGGGAATCAGAAGAAGTACCTAGAATGGTCACTGTTGGGAAAGGGATAATTGGGTAGACAAAAGAGGATACTTGAAGACTCACATAAGAAGTTGCAAAGGGTTTCTGACACACTATCTGGAAGTCAGATGGAGGCAACAGCATATTGAGAAGAACCACTCATGCCATTGACACCATCTTCACAAGTAGAGGCACACCAGGGCTCCTGTGTGGCAAAGAGATTATTGTCATCACGAAACTACCCTCTCAGAAATGAACAGAGTAGGATGTTAAGACAGTGGGACAAGACTAGGCTGTTTTCCCATGAGCTGCTTTGGCGCTGCAGGAGCTTGCGCTTTTCAAATCTAACACAACTTCCATGCCATGGGAAAGTAGGAATTGTGGCTCTCTCGCCAGCAGGCTCGCACAATCAACAGGGTAGTAAAATCCTACCCTGTTTGTTACACTAGCCTGCCGGCAGGAGAGCCACACTTCCTCCTTTTCTACAAGACAGATTTGAATAGCGCATGCTCCCACGGTGTGAAAGCAGCTCATGAGAAAGCAGCCTAACAAGCACAGCTTTCAGAGATGCTTCTGTCAGATAGGGCTGGGCGAACAGAACTGAGTTCGGAAATTCGGTTCGGTTTGGTTCAGTTCGAAAATCTAATTCAGTTCAGAAGTTCGGTTTGGTCGACCGAACTATTCGAGTTCGGTCCGAACTCTGTACTTCCGAACTGCATTCGCCCATTCCTACTGTCAGAAACATAGCAAGTACATTTATGGCCTTAGTTCTCAGGACTAGTATCTTACGCACCTTCCTGGCAGGATGGTATACACATCAGAATAGCAAGTTAGTAGTCTGAGCAATTGCTTGGATTGTTAAGTCATTATTTAGTTTGTTTCTGCCTACCACTTTCTAGATACAGGATAATCCAAATACCATTCAAACTTGTTCCCCCCTTCTACTGTGTCCCACCTGTGATGGAGCCTCCACTCCCTACTGCACTTATAAGACTAATAGAGCCAGAACTTTAGGCAGTCTGCTGCTGAGTAGGGAGTGGGCTAAGAGTTTTTGGGTAACCAGAGTCACACTAGGAGCTCTCCATGGTGCTAATGGATATATCAAAAGAAGGTGGTTTTAACTTAGAGAAGGAGCTAATTCCCCTAGACTAGAGGTGGCCAAACTGTATTTCTGGAGTAGTACAGGTGTGGCTCGCGGTCAGGGCTTTTCCTGGGTCCCACACTGCCTTAATGGTCCTATTTGTTGCTTCCTTGCTACTAGAGCTGAAAGAGGGTACTCTGAAAAACAGGCACCCTTAAAATTTGGGGTGCCTAAGTGGGTACCAAAGGGCTACCCGCATGGTCCCTGGACTGACCTACCTGCCTGGCTGAACCTCTGCTCCTCCATCCACTGCTTCCAATGCTCCTCCAAGTCCACTGCTCAGCTGAGCCAGGCAGCATGCCACAGTCCCCATAGTTGGGGTCTGAGATGGGCCAGAGGAGCAGCGGGAGCAGCAGTGCAGGTGGGTAGGTGTCATCCCAAGGAGCAGCAGCCCAAGTCAGGAGAAGCAGCAAGAGCAGGGTCCAGAGGCGCACCAAAAACAGCAGTGCAGCTGGGTGAATCAGCCCGGTGAGCATGCAGGTGCAGGGGCTTCGCAGAGTGAACCAAGGCATCCTGGAAAGTTTCAGAAAGACCCACATTTCCAGGCATCTGGGCATCCAATGGGGGCTGGGTAAATCCATTGGGTGCCTGCTGGGGTTGCCCCAAAATGCAGGCATTATCTGCATGTAGCAAATGTGCTACCCATGCACCCCTATTTGCTGCATGTTTACTTCTGAGCAGTTCAATTGTAGCTGCTCCTCAGAATCTCAGCAGCCAGGACCACAGAACACCAGCTCCACCAGCCAATCACCAAGGAGGAGATGTGTGAATTATTATTTCTACTGATTTGGAGAAAATGCTTCTGTTAGTATAGCCTAAAATTGTATTAGACCTTTTTGCTGCCACTCATATTGCTGACTCATGTTTATTTGTGATCAGCTACAATCCCTAGCTCTTTTTTATGAGTTGCTGCCAAGACAGGTATCCCCTTTCTTACATTTGTGCATTTCATTTTTCTTCCCTGAATGTGAAACCTTACATTTACCTCAGCTAAATTTTATATTTTTTTAAATTTAAGCCCAGATTTCGAACCTCTCAAGATATTTTAAAAAATAAAATAAAAAAAATTCTGGTTCTATCTTCCAAGTTGTTACTTGCTAACTCTTCCTAACATATCAGTATTCAGCTTCATCATGACATTCAAATAAAAGATTATATATGATGGACAAGTCAACCGTAAAATAAATATTTGCACCAAGAAGTCTGGTTGTTTTGATTTTTAACCCTCCTTAGCTTATGTCTAATAAGTTAGTCCAAGCATATGGATTTCCCTCTCATGGTCTCTTAATGACATGGAAGATTTCATCTTGGTAAGTGGTAAGGAACATATCTATATATTAAAAATTATATATAAGGAATACGGTAAAGGGATCTACCGGGCAGACATGCTGTGAAGAAACTCCCCTCCCTCCGCTCCTTCAAATCCCTCCTCCAGACCCACTTTTTCCTCGCCGCCTTTCCCAATGCCTGCTAGTCGTTCCCCATATACTTACTGTCTGCCCTCCTCTGCAGACTGCTGCAAACAACCTGATTGTAACCAAGCCAAGCACAACACGCACCTGAGACTCCGCATCCACCTGAATGTTTGTCTACTGTCCCCTCTCCCTGTCTCCCCTCCTTGTCTTTTAGATTGTAAGCCACAGGCAGGAACTGCATCTATTTCCGTGTTCTGTACAGCACCAGGTACATGGCTGGCGCTATATAAATGTTTATTAATAATAATAATAATAATAATAATTAATTAATAATATTTCTTCGTATATATGAAGAAAATATATACACACACACACTCACCATTATTCAGCTTCATCATGACATTCATATCAAAGATTGTACATGATGGATAAGTCAACTGCAAAATAAATATTTGCACCAAGTGGTAACAATCTGGTCATTTTTATTTTTAACCCTACCAAGATGACATCTTCCCTGTCGTTAAGAGAGAAGGGGAGGAAACTATTCAAGCACTATTCAGTACAAAAAGACTTAGCCTTCTGGGGATGCTGGGAGGGCAACCTGTCATGCTGACTCCATACTATGCAGCATCCAGGAGCTGGAAAATGTAGCTGCACTGGGGTCTCCCACTTGAGGATCTACTTGTCTTTAATTGCCTTTACCCTAAGGCTATGCTGCAAGCAATAACATCTAAGTAGGCAGGCCTCAAGAAAATCATCTTCTTCCTAGTCACAGCAGGCACTGATTCACCATTTGCATACAAAGCACAAAGCAGGGTTTCTCAAATACTAGGTCATTTTTAAAGTACAATTAGTATTCAGAAATTACTCCTGAATAATGCTTTCTGTCAGGGTTTCTTTTCTCTTCAGTAAAACTGATGTGCTGATTCAAAGCTTATTATACAGCTTGATTAAAAATGGCCTTTGCCGATTACTTAATCAAAGGAAGCTGGAAAGTGCTTGGCTCTTTCGATTTTTCTTACTTATTGGTGTCAACAAAAGCTGCTAAAAGTACCTCTGCTGCACTGCCCCAGTATTACTCATTTGTTGTCTGGTTATCTGTGAAGGATGATCCTTTGCTTTCTGTGAGGTTTTTCCATTGTTGCGAACAATGTTAAATGTATATTACCTGTAATTGAGAAATGTGGTTTTTTATTATTGTAGCATAAGATTGGCTTATTGTCAGATCTGGCTGAGTGCTTACTAACAAGAAATTGTCAAGGAGTATTTATTTTATTATTTTTTTATTAAAAATTTGTATCCCGCCCCTCCTGTCCATAGGGTATCCCTGAGTGGCGAACAGCAACGATCAATAAAACAATAAAACAGTTTAAAACAGTTAAAAATACAATAATGCAGGGGGAAAAGACTCTAGCCCCCCCCCCTCCCTCACCAAAAGCCTGGTGGAACAGCCAGGTCTTACATAAATGCCAAAATAGCAGGAGAGTGGGAGCCAACCGAGCCTCCTCCGGGAGCAAATTCCACAGCACGGGGGCGGCCACCGAGAAACATCTAACATCGGTGGCCACCCACCTCACCTGGGGAACCTCCAAAAATGCTCCCACAGACAATCTCAAGGGTCGCACGGGCACATGGGGAGTGAGGGCTCAAGCAGGGCCCAGGCTGTGAAGGGCTTTAAAGGTTAAAACCAGCACCTGCATCATGACAAATGCTGCCACTATTAGTTGAATTCTTGATGGGCTGAAAAGCATTTAAGCAGTTATAAAAGTAGCCAAACGCTGCCAAAAATATTGATCAGATAAATGATTCAACAAAGAGCAAACATTTAACAATGAAAAAAATATATATGTAACAATATTCAGTCAGCATTGCTGACTTGTACAAGACCTGTTGGTGAATGCATAGCCAAAGATTATCTTCTGAGTGATACTCACTATACCAAAATTAGTATGTGCTATTTAATGTATTCATTAATGATTTAGANGACTGAGAGGAGATATGATAGAGGTCTATAAAATCATGAGTGGTGTGGAACTAATAAACAAGTAGCAGTTATTTACCCTCTCAGTTAGTACTAGAACTAGGGGACACTCCATGAAACTCATGGGTGGCAAGTTTAAAACTAAAAGAAAATATTTTTTCACTCAGCGTATAATTGGGTTGTGGAATCTACTGCCAGAGGCTGTGGTAAGGGCCAGTACTATAGTTGAGTTTAAAAGAGGTTTGGACAAGTTTCTGGAAGATAGGTCCATTAGCAGCTATTAGCTAGGATCAGGGAACATGACGGGAGCTGGGGGAAAACAACAGGGAATGGATCCCCATTGTGACCTGTTTGGTGCTTCTCCCAAGCCACCGTGATTGGCCACTGTGTGAGACAGGATGCTGGGCTAGATGGACCATTGGTCTGACCCAGTATGGCACTTCTTATGTTATTATGTTGGACTATAGATGGGCTTTCTGAGCCATTATAACTGTTTGCAGTAATTTCTTCCTTTTCACCTCACCTATTATGTATCACCATTGCCTTTTAAGTGGTTTTTTTACTCCTGCTTCCTTTCTTAGTGTATGTCTTCCAGACATACAACTTGTTTTTAAGTGCTAATGACCCTACTCTTCTCTAAAATTTGCAATCTATATCACTTTGCAGCTTGTTTCTTGGTTGTTTGTGTTGGAATGCCAGCACTGTCGCTGAAGCATGCTATTATTATTATTATTATTATTATTATTATTAATAATAATAATTAATACGCATTTATATAAAGACAGCAGTGTACCTGGTGCTTTATAATTATTATTCAGATAGATCTCTGTCCAGTGGGCTTACAATCTTAGATTGACAAGTGTAAGGGGAACATAAGGAGAGACAGACACACACACACATTCCCATTTATTAAAAATGGGGAACTGAGGCTGAGAGTTTGTCACTTGTCCAAGGCCTCCCAGGCTAGGGCAGGATTCAAACCCTGGTGTGGCAGCATGCAGCCTAATAAGGCTGTTGTGCTTTTAAGAAGGTGTGGAGTACCAGTCTGAAGACACATTGGACAGTCTGGCTGGTAACTGTAGGAAGGCTTGGCAGAGCCAGTCTAGTAAGAACAGGAGAAACCCTATAGCAGTGTTATGAAGAGTGGGAGACTTCTGGACCTTTAAGATTGTGGGAGCCAGAGGTTAACTACACCCACTCCACTGTATAAAGGAAGGCTGCCTACAGACAGGAGGGCAGTATGTGCCTGGGGACTGAAGAGGAAGGCTGCTAGGCTGGCCGATAAGCCATCCTAGATTTGCATTGCAGTAAGGCTTAGAGCGCTTTTAGACGATCCCGCTGACAAGCGGGATCATTCAGAGGCGGGATCGGGCACCCGCCTCTCTCTCTACGCCGGGTCTGATGCTCAGAAGAGCATCAGACCCGGCGTAGAAACTCAGTGCACATGCGCGCCCTTCTGCACATGCACACTCAGCTACATACCCCGGAAGTGTGCTGTGAAGCCGGCACAGCGGCGATCCGCGTTGGACGGGGCAGGATCGCCTGCCCGGTCTGACGCGGGGAAGAGCCGACTTACATGTAAGTTTGCTATTTAAACGAGCTCAAAGAAACGCGGCTGATCAAAGGATCAGCCGCGTTTCTTGTCTCGCTTAAAAGCAGCCTTAGAGGGAGCGAGCTTCCTCTCCCATCCCGGACAATAGGAGATACCTGACCTATTTGAGACACTGGAGAAGAGAAACTGTCAAGCAGGAATGAAACCCGAGGCTTTTTTGAGAAGACTGTTGCTACCTCATCTGTAAGTGAGTTGAGATGGTGTAGATACTATGCTGAGCCTATCCTAGGAGCTGGAGGCTTTGGAAATGAGAGACTAGTGCCTTCCATGAAGGTACTTAAGAACCCAGAAGCCTGAGGAGCTCAGAGGGTTGTAATTGGCTCAGGACTGTGATAAGAATTTCCCACCTGGCTAATGTGCTAAAGAGGAGCCACAGGTCTGTAGAGCTGGCTGAACTGGGGTAGTCAGGGCCTTGGACCAGAGGGGTTGTATTTCTGGCACCAGGTAGGACTGCAGGGACTGAGGACTGTGTACGCATATAAAATAAAGTGACTTTATGCTGATTCCCTATTGAAACATCTTTGGGCCCTAATCCTGACAGCACCTGGCACTGCCACCTTGATACACCTGGCATCCCAGATCCAAATCCAGTGTAGTAGTCCTTATCCGCTACCTACACACTATATATATATATGTCTATGTGTATATATACCAGTCTTGCAGAGACTCATTTTTAGTTCTGATTTACCTATTGCAATGCCTGATGAAGAGTTCTGTGTTGCGCAAAAGCTTGCATAACCTCACAAAAAAAAGTTGGTCAATAAAAGATATCACCTGAACTACTTTTTCTCCATCTATTACTTTTGGGAGGGGACCAACACGGCAACCACATCCTATCTCTAGACTATAGATACATCTACACGGGTGACTCCACTGACTGTAATACTTGCAGGTCCCATCACTGACAGGGGAAGCAACAGTTTCAGTGTTGTATCCATCTCCTTTAATAGATTTACCCAGTCAGGGTCTCCTAGGGTGTTTTTAAATGAGTATGGTGACAGGGGGTGGGCAGTGGCCACTGAGTGGCACAGCTGGTAGGGATGGGCGAACGTGGTTTGGAAGTTCGGCCTGAACTCGGCCTGTTCAGACAACCGAACCCGAACCTGAAGTGACTGAACCAAACTCTATTCTGAACGCCGAAACAAACAATCAGTTCGGTCAGTTCGGATCGCATTCGGTTGAGTTCAGGTTGCAAAAACGTGTCACAGGAAGGCAAAACATGACAGGGAGGGGGAGTCAGCTGAGGAGCAGACTTCCAGGCACCCGGGGTGGAGAGGCTTGGAGTAGCAGCCAGCCTGCCCAATCACTATCCCTTTTTGCCTCAGACCATTGGCTTTGCAGTTTGAGATTGGCCACGGGCTAGGCTGCATAAGCCAATGGGGCTTGCGGCGAGGCGGGTGCAGAAAGAAACAAAACTCATTGACCTCCCCCCTTAACAACACCTTCTGAGCTAGTCACTGTTCCTGACAGCAGGCGTTTCAGAAGGCTCCCTCTCCTAGCATTTTTTGTTCCTTCCTATTCCTAATCCATTGCCATCCTCCTCCTATTTCACTCTTCCAACCCATTTACCTCTATATTATCATTAATTTAGATTATATTAGATAGATTTAGGTATTACTTTTTGTTTTTACCCATCCCTGTGTTCCCTGCGTTCAATTTTTCTTCCTCCCTCCCCCTTCCATTGAATTCTTTCCCTCTCCCTCTCTATATATATTCCATCCCTGATTCCCTTCCCCTGTTTTTTTATTCATTTTGAGTAGCATTAGATTGATTTATGTTTCATTTCAGTTTTGTACCCCTTTATGTGTTCTTTGTGTCACCCCCCAATCAGATAGATAGATAGATAGATAGATAGATAGATAGATAGATAGATAGATAGATAGATAGATATAGGAGTTAGCTGAGATAAAGTGTTTAGAGATTTTTTTAGTGTTTGTAGGAGTAGGCCTTTGTACTTATTAGATAGATAATCCATTTAGTTGATAGCATTTAGAATAGTTATAGCAGTTAGATTTAGTGTAGTTAGATAAATATATTAGATTAAAAATTTAAACAAAAACAATTTAATTTTTTTTATAAAAACAATATAAAAACATTATTTTGGAGGGAGAAATGGAGAAGAGAAGGAGAGGCCAGTCTGCTGCCTGTAGGTGAGCCAATGGGGCGGAGGTGGAAGGGACCATGCCAGGGGAGTGGTAGCAGGCAGCAGCAGTAGCCCGAGCACATCACCACACCCCAAACTCAGCAGGCCTGCTTTAGGACAACAGACTTCAGTGTCTCAGCATTGCCTCCTGACACTGCCCTCCTCCACTGCTACGCATGGCACTGGAAGGCCTGCAGGACTTGAGGCTGCATCTGTCTCTGCTGCTGGTGGTGCTGGAGCAGGTGCTGGGGCTACTTGCAATGTTTCTACAGGGCCATCAATGTCCCCCAATATCGAGGCGATCCCCAGCAGTCCGGTGCTGGTGGATCCCACCCTAAATGCTAGAGGCAGGGCCCGATTCCTGGGCAATGTCAGTAGGGAGAGGAATAGCAGCAGTAGCACTAGCAGATATAGAGGGGGGCACAGGGAAAGTTCCAGCACCATGGCGGTCACGGGCAGTCTAGCCTCAGGGTCCCAGTACTCCCCTTCACGGGATATCACCATGTTCGGGAACAGTGAGGAGGAGGCAGACACTAGTGCTGCAGAGGAGATGTCTTTAGCTGGTACGTAGGCTGCGTCCGTATGTCTCTGGCCCGGACCTGGCCTCCCTCATCCATGCCTTCGTCACCTCGCGGCTCGACTACTGTAACGCGCTCTACGTGGGGCTTCCCTTGTTCTTGGCCCGGAGGCTGCAGCTGGTGCAGAATGC
>QEPC01010328.1:869351-888535 GCA_003113815.1 Sphenodon punctatus
CGGTGGGGGTCCGTTTGACCATGCTTCCCCGGATATTCCCCCGGCTAGCCCGGGAAGCGTGGTTGAAATTGACCCCATGTGGGTATTGAGCGTGATGAACATCTGGCGCGTGCCGAACAGACGTTCAGGGACCTTTGGCCCCGCCGCGGGGTTGAGCGTGGTTCACTGTGGTTGAGCGTGATCTCGTAACATCTGAAAATACCCAAAATTGTGTCATTCTCCACTGATTGACTATCTGATGGTTTTGTAATGCAAGCAAAATATCAAGGGAGGAAATGTCACAAATGAAACAAGAAATTATACATGGAAATGTATATGTCCTCTCCTTGAAAGATTGATGGCCATTTATTCCTAGGACATGAGGACAAATTGACTTGGTAAAACAACATACGGTGTTAACACACAAGATGGCACCCCACTTTCATCTCCATTAGTCCTGGATTCACCTGGTTGTGTGTCATGGGGCTGCCAGATGTTCACTCCAGGGCACATTCCATGTCTGCTCCACACAGCATCATCACTGGAAATGTGGAGCATGTCATGAGGGCAAATCCAGGCAAATATGGGACTTGTGCTACACCGGGGCTGCCTCCCGTGTGTTAGGGGGGCAATGGATGTCTAAGTAGCTGTACCATGCCCTCCCCCACCGCCTTTTGTGATGTGTGTGTTCAGCACCATATAGTCTTAGCCAGCAGCCTACAGTATCCACGTAGCAACCACAACTCTATGGTGGAGAGGAGGGTGAGCACAGGCAAACCTGGCAGGGAGGAACACCTGCCTGTTTGGTGTGGTCCCATGTGGAGCCTACATGTGGTGACTGTGGGAAGGGGGTCATAGAGATCACAGGCTCCAGGGCGCTTCCCTCTTGTGTGTTAACAGCCACAGTTACTCCTTTTCTATGAAGACTTTAATCATCCTCGCTGGGCTGCTCATTATCCTGTTGTTAAATGCCTGTTGATACAATAATCAAACATGAACCAATTGTCTCTTACTTCCCTAAGAAAAAAGTTCAAATCACAATTTTGCATTATACATTTTTAATGTACCATGACTGCAAAGCAAAGTGTTTGGTTTTGGCCTAATGTTGCCAGTGTTCCAATTTAGTGAAACACAGACATTTAGCACTACTTATTCAGAAGGCCATATCAAATCTAATTATGATTATGACTGTGTTTTTCTGATGGACTTCACCAATTAAAGATGCATATTTATCTTTTCTTAGTGGTTTTGTCACAAAGTCTCTACTTCAGAAGAACAATAATAAAATATCGAGTGAGAGAATAAAAATAATGTGTGTATTAAAAATACTTTTATGAATGCGTTCTTGGGTGATTAGCTGTAAAAAGGAGTTTCTTTGAATGTCATTAAATGTCACATCTATTTACAAAACAATGTTTAAAAATTAACATGAATAATAGTCATTAAAAATACACGGTCATTTCTTTAAAATATGTCAATCTATTTGTGTACATGCTACACTTATTTCAAGAGTGGAAATAGGAATAGAATACATGAAGGGGCATCTATTAGCAATTAAAATGTGCATGGGAACATAGAGCAGGCATTGTGAATTGACTACACAAATTTAAGAATGACGCTTGCATTAATGTTTATCCATGTTACGTTAGTGGATGAACATGATCTGAATGAATGTTTATGTATGGAAAGTGTCAGGCAAATTAGCTAGTTTTAATTCTATTGGCTGTGGATGTTATAAATAATGAGTGTGATGAACCGAAGTAGCTCAGCATGGCTCAATGGGGCAAGTCTTGCCACACTACATCATAAAAGGCAATGATACTTTCTGTCAGCAAGTTTTCAACAGTTTAGAAATACAGGGTGAGTCATCTGAGATCGAATTAGATGCAATTTGATACCTCACATTATGAATTAAATTTTGGCGGCTCAGCAAACTGATATGTATGTATTAAAAAAATAATATTATGGGTCAGATTCATGGTACTGAAGAGTAGCTGGTACTCCCAATGTCCCCAAAGGCCTTTTCATGGTCTGAAGTTATCATGGAATAATAAGTTTTATTTATTTATTTATTTATTTATTTGGATTTGTATCCTGCCCTTTCCTGCAGGCTCAGGGCACATGTGACAGTGTACTGATCAGCTAAACTAAGTCATGGCAGGATGGCATCATGACAAGCCAGCCCACTGCCACTAGCAGCTAGGTGTAAGCCTGAGTGCAGCTGAGCCCAATGAAGGTTATATATGCAAGAAATCCCAGCAAACAGGGCCAGTGACAAAGGAGTTGAAGGTACGTTGGCTGGAGGACTCCCAGCTGTGAGGGTTACAGGTATCCCAGTGAAGGAGAGGTATGCCTGGAAAGCCCAGGGGCCTACTACTTCCAGGAGTACTGGGAAGCAAGGTTTGTTAAAGAGCTATGTATTATGTATTCCTAGGGGCCTGTGGCTTTCAGGCACTCTAGGAGGACTGTAGTATTGGTGGAGGCACTGTTCAATAAATCAGGGAGAAAGAAAATGTTGCCAAGTGCCACTATATTTTGTATTGAGATGGGTGANCGGTGGGGGTCCGTTTGACCATGCTTCCCCGGATATTCCCCCGGCTAGCCCGGGAAGCGTGGTTGAAATTGACCCCATGTGGGTATTGAGCGTGATGAACATCTGGCGCGTGCCGAACAGACGTTCAGGGACCTTTGGCCCCGCCGCGGGGTTGAGCGTGGTTCACTGTGGTTGAGCGTGATCTCGTAACATCTGAAAATACCCAAAATTGTGTCATTCTCCACTGATTGACTATCTGATGGTTTTGTAATGCAAGCAAAATATCAAGGGAGGAAATGTCACAAATGAAACAAGAAATTATACATGGAAATGTATATGCCCTCTCCTTGAAAGATTGATGGCCATTTATTCCTAGGACATGAGGACAAATTGACTTGGTAAAACAACATACGGTGTTAACACACAAGATGGCACCCCACTTTCATCTCCATTAGTCCTGGATTCACCTGGTTGTGTGTCATGGGGCTGCCAGATGTTCACTCCAGGGCACATTCCATGTCTGCTCCACACAGCATCATCACTGGAAATGTGGAGCATGTCATGAGGGCAAATCCAGGCAAATATGGGACTTGTGCTACACCGGGGCTGCCTCCCGTGTGTTAGGGGAGCAATGGATGTCTAAGTAGCTGTACCATGCCCTCCCCCACCGCCTTTTGCGATGTGTGTGTTCAGCACCATATAGTCTTAGCCAGCAGCCTACAGTATCCACGTAGCAACCACAACTCTATGGTGGAGAGGAGGGTGAGCACAGGCAAACCTGGCAGGGAGGAACACCTGCCTGTTTGGTGTGGTCCCATGTGGAGCCTACATGTGGTGACTGTGGGAAGGGGGTCATAGAGATCACAGGCTCCAGGGCGCTTCCCTCTTGTGTGTTAACAGCCACAGTTACTCCTTTTCTATGAAGACTTTAATCATCCTCGCTGGGCTGCTCATTATCCTGTTGTTAAATGCCTGTTGATACAATAATCAAACATGAACCAATTGTCTCTTACTTCCCTAAGAAAAAAGTTCAAATCACAATTTTGCATTATACATTTTTAATGTACCATGACTGCAAAGCAAAGTGTTTGGTTTTGGCCTAATGTTGCCAGTGTTCCAATTTAGTGAAACACAGACATTTAGCACTACTTATTCAGAAGGCCATATCAAATCTAATTATGATTATGACTGTGTTTTTCTGATGGACTTCACCAATTAAAGATGCATATTTATCTTTTCTTAGTGGTTTTGTCACAAAGTCTCTACTTCAGAAGAACAATAATAAAATATCGAGTGAGAGAATAAAAATAATGTGTGTATTAAAAATACTTTTATGAATGCGTTCTTGGGTGATTAGCTGTAAAAAGGAGTTTCTTTGAATGTCATTAAATGTCACATCTATTTACAAAACAATGTTTAAAAATTAACATGAATAATAGTCATTAAAAATACACAGTCATTTCTTTAAAATATGTCAATCTATTTGTGTACATGCTACACTTATTTCAAGAGTGGAAATAGGAATAGAATACATGAAGGGGCATCTATTAGCAATTAAAATGTGCATGGGAACATAGAGCAGGCATTGTGAATTGACTACACAAATTTAAGAATGACGCTTGCATTAATGTTTATCCATGTTACGTTAGTGGATGAACATGATCTGAATGAATGTTTATGTATGGAAAGTGTCAGGCAAATTAGCTAGTTTTAATTCTATTGGCTGTGGATGTTATAAATAATGAGTGTGATGAACAGAAGTAGCTCAGCATGGCTCAATGGGGCAAGTCTTGCCACACTACATCATAAAAGGCAATGATACTTTCTGTCAGCAAGTTTTCAACAGTTTAGAAATACAGGGTGAGTCATCTGAGATCGAATTAGATGCAATTTGATACCTCACATTATGAATTAAATTTTGGCGGCTCAGCAAACTGATATGTATGTATTAAAAAAATAATATTATGGGTCAGATACATGGTACTGAAGAGTCGCTGGTACTCCCAATGTCCCCAAAGGCCTTTTCATGGTCTGAAGTTATCATGGAATAATAAGTTTTATTTATTTATTTATTTATTTATTTATTTGGATTTGTATCCTGCCCTTTCCTGCAGGCTCAGGGCACATGTGACAGTGTACTGATCAGCTAAACTAAGTCATGGCAGGATGGCATCATGACAAGCCAGCCCACTGCCACTAGCAGCTAGGTGTAAGCCTGAGTGCAGCTGAGCCCAATGAAGGTTATATATGCAAGAAATCCCAGCAAACAGGGCCAGTGACAAAGGAGTTGAAGGTACGTTGGCTGGAGGACTCCCAGCTGTGAGGGTTACAGGTATCCCAGTGAAGGAGAGGTATGCCTGGAAAGCCCAGGGGCCTACTACTTCCAGGAGTACTGGGAAGCAAGGTTTGTTAAAGAGCTATGTATTATGTATTCCTAGGGGCCTGTGGCTTTCAGGCACTCTAGGAGGACTGTAGTATTGGTGGAGGCACTGTTCAATAAATTAGGGAGAAAGAAAATGTTGCCAAGTGCCACTATATTTTGTATTGAGATGGGTGATTTCCTGCAGTATCCAGGCTGGAGAAATGTGTGTCTAAAAACACCCAATGTCAAATATCACTGAAACTTTTTCAAAAGTGCAAAAGGTTGGTTAGGTAAGGTGAATTCAAAAACATCTTGATAGGCTGGAAATCTGGGTTCAAATTAACACAATGAAATTCAACTGAAATAAATGTAAAGTTATGCCTTTAGGGAAGAAAAACCAAATGCACAAGATGGGGGATTCTTGGTTTGGCAATAGCACATGTGAAAAGGATCTAGGGATTGTGTTTGATCACAAACTGAACATGAGTTCAGCATGTGATGCAGCTGCAAAAACGCTACTGCAATTTTAGGCTGCATTAACAGAAGCATTGTTTCTAAGTCAGCAGAGGCAATAATTCCACTCTGTTCAGCACTTGTCCTACCCTTATCTGGAGTATTGTGCTCAGTTTGGGGTGCATCCTTTTAAAAAGGAAATTGATGAATTGGTTCAAAGGAAGGCAACAAAGATAATGGGTCTGGAAAGCAAGTCTGAAAAAGAAAGGTTGAAGGTACTGTGTATGTTTAGCTTAGCAAAGAGAAGAATAAGGTGATACATGATAGAATTCTTCAATTCTTCAAATATATAAAGAGCTGCCCCCAAGATGGCAAGGAACTGTTCTTCGTTGCTACAGAAGGGAGGACTAGAAATAATAGTCTCGTATTACAGGAAGACAGATTTTGATTAGATACCAGGAAAAAAATCCTAATAGTAAGAACAGCTTGGCAATGGAACAGGTAGCCTATGGAGGTTGTGTGCTTTCTGTCAATAGAGGCTTTCAAGAAAAGGCCTTGTAACCATCTGTCAGGTATGTTGTAGCTGTAGTCATCCTGCATTCAAACAGGGGGTTGGACTAGATTGACCCTCAAGATCCCTTCCAACTCTGACATTCTATGATCTGACATTGGTATAGATGGCTGGGCTAGATGACCTTTGAGGTTGTGGTGAAACGCCAGAAGGGGGTGCTATACAGCTGAGCAACCCACCTCACTGTGTTTATTCAAATCTCTGACCAGGGGTCCCCACAGCTGGCAACCCCCGAAAACCCTTGGTATTCTGCTGCCACCACCTGAGTGTATCCCAGTGGGCATTCACACCACTCAGGAAATGTGAACCCCAAAAGGCTTAGGCCTCACAGCTTCCCAAGAGCACTCCCCTTTCCTGACACTCTTTTCCCGGGATTTCCTCCCCTGCATTGGAGGCTGATCCCTAGAGTCACCCACAGGAGGCTTCCCTTGGTCCCAAAGCTGTTGGCTTCTAGCCAAATAGGTAGTTTCCCCCTTTTTAGTAGCTTGGCCTGGTTACCTGGCCTAAGGAGATGTTTAATGGTCAGTCAATAACACACACACACACACACACAGAGTAGGGTAAAAACAAAGCTCAGAATTTACTGGTACATATAAAAAGGAATAAAAGCAAAGTTTACACTGAGAACCAAGAGGTGATAACCCTTTGAGCAATGAGAGCCAGGCCTGATAGCCCTTTTAGAATGCGTCTTCCTACAACTGTAGCTGATGTAGCAAGCAAGTACTCATGTTGGTTCTGATCAGGTCTCCGTAGGTGATGGTTTTCCTATGGGGTCCAAGTTCTTGTCCTGACCAAGCCAGGGTTACAGTTACTGCCAAGCCATGCAGTCTTTGTGTGCCTCCAGGCAGGGAGGTCACCAGTCTAGCAGCGTATGTTAGAGATCTTAGTGAGAGAATGAGTGAGAGAGAGCCAAAAGCCCCCGGATCACTCCTTTTAAAAGTCCCCCCCTCCTGTGATTCATTCGGGCGGGTCACCTGGCCAAAGGTAGATTCCCTCCTGACCAGTCTGAGCCAATCATTTTAGGAATTTCAGGAATGTGGGGTCCTTCCCATGTGCTGGATTAGAGGCCTAGCGCTTGGATCAGGCCTGACTTGGGTTCGGGCAGGGTGTCTTTATCAGGGTCAGTGACTGTTTTCAGACCTATGATTCTATAACAGTGTTAGATGCAGGATGCAAGCTCAAATGCTTGAGTTTCCCAAAATGTTTGACTGCCAGTAACTGGCAGAGGATAGTTTACTCCATCATTGTCCTGAAGCTTCTTGCATGCTTCCTCTGAAGCATCCTGTGCTGATGTTATAACAGACATGGTGCAAACTAGATGGACCATTGGTCTGCTCCAAGAAGGGTAGTTTTTATACTTATCTCTCTATGTTACGATGGATTTGTGGTTAAGACTGGTTCTGACTCATAATTCTGAGTTCTCTTCTGGGCTCTGTCACAGACTTCTATGTGATCAGACTGTAGTTGCATAGGGGTAAAGCTTTCATTAAATCACTTAAACCCTGCCCTTTTCACATAATGTGACAGGTGTCCCACCCCCTGATAGCCGGAAGTCCCATCGTCCGGGTCAGAGAGAAATCCCACCCCTCCTGACCCTGCAAGGTCCTTTCATGACTTCATGTGAGGTCTGAAACAACTCAGGAGAGTGAGCTGGAAAAATCGGACTGTATTTGAGAGCTCTAACCCCTCCCATTCCTGTGGGCTCCATCTTTGAAAAGGGCTGAGCATGCGCGGAAGAACTGCTCGGCCCTGCAGGCGCCATCTTTCTGAAGGGCAGCCAGGGAAGAGCAACTCTACTGTGTATGCCTGAGATTTTTTTTTCCTTCTGCCTTTTAAAATTCAACCCTGAGAAGCAGTGGCACAGCAGTAAGGACAATGGCAAGGCTGGTACCCCCCTGGACAGTGAGTAATGCCTGCTTAACCCCCCGCTAAGCCCCCTGACTCTGGCCCTGCCCAAACTTTCTCTTCCCCCCCCAGGCAGGGAGGCTAGGCGGGGGCCAGAGGTGCCCAGGGCAGATTTTCTTTGTCCCCTGCTCGCCTCCAGCCACCGTGCCACCCAACCTGCAACCCCAGCCCTGCCCAACCCTCTCAAATTCTCGCTGGTTCCTAATAAGAAGAGGGAGGGTCCTCATCTTGTCTCATCTCAAGGCAAGATTGGGGGGGGGGACCCTTCTCATCGGGAACTGCTGAGAATTGCAAGCCGAGTTTCAGCCCTAACTCTAACAGAAGATCGACTGGTGCTTGATCTGAAAACCATTAAACAATGTCTTTTTTTATTCAAAGAGTTACTGTGTTTCCTCCTTTTTGCCAACAATTAAAAACTCTAACCTCAAAACAAACCTGAGATCTAGGATGCAATAGATAGATAGATAGATAGATAGATAGATAGATATTTTATTTTAAAGATATCTATAGTGAGCAAAGCAAGGAGGATTCTGAATCATGGCCTTAAAAATATGTTCATAGTTAAATTATACTTTTAAACATCTAACAGGATCAAAATAAAGTGATACAGTTATTAGGTGCTGATTGGCCTAATTCAGTGTCTAGTGCGTATAGCAAAATATTAGCTGATCCTAAAATCTAACTATCAAAACTAACCAAGCATTTTATAAAGGAATTACAATGTTGTCTAACCAGAGCAAATCCATAAACCAGTTTAGGAAGCAACAGCGAGAGTAGGGGTTATTCATTCCAAGTCTCCAGTCCAGAAAACATTGTTAGATTTTGCAAGGATTAGAGCTTACCATTCATTTTCAAAATTATGGGTAATTTCAGACGTTACGGGATCACAGTCAACCACCCTGAATCACAGTGGATTCAGGGTGGTGGCTGTGGTCGCACAAACGACTGTTTGAGCTCCGCCAGATGTTCACCGTGGTGAATTCCTGACGGGGTTCAAAGCTAACCATGATTCTGGAGGTGAGGCCGGCCTCACCTCCAGAATCATGGTTAGCTGAACTACAATCAGGAATGGGGCGAAGGTAATGTCTGTTAACTCGCCCTGTTCCGGAACGTGGTTCCGACCGTGGTATGGAATTAGGCGCAGCGGCCAGATTGACCGCTGTGCCCACCCGTCTCCCTGAGGGCGGTCGGTCAGAGGAGCGTAGGGGGGTGGGGCTGAGCAGCTGCACGTCGTGCCACACAGCCCCGCCCCCTCCCCGATTCCCCTCCATCATTAGACCGGCATGTCTAAAGGACAGCCGGTCTGATCACGGACTGGGATCCGAGATGGATCCCGTTCCAAGGTTCAGCGTGGTGGGTTGAAAGACCCGTCACATCTGAAATTACCCTATGTGAGATACGCTGGTGCTAGGGTAATGAGGGCAAAAGTAATGCTTGCAAATTCATGATTTCATATAAAGCTAGAGCATAAGATACACACTAGGGATGTGCAAACGTGGATTGGAAGTTCGGGGTTCGGCCCAAACTCAGCCAGTTTGGATGGCTGAACAGATCAGCCGAACCGAACGCCAAAATCCCCGAACAGTTCGGCCATGTTCGGATGAGTTTGGATGAGTTCGGGAGGGAAGAAAACCTGGCTGGAAGGCCCAGGGAGGGGGAGCCAGCTGAGGAGGGTTGGAGACTGAGGCTTGGACTAGAAGCCAGCTTGCCCAATCACCATCCCTCTTTTCCTCAGACCACTGGCTTGGCAGTCTGCGATTGACCATGGGCTAGGTTGCGCGGAGCCAACGGAACTCATTAAGGGGGAACTCTATCTAGGTGAGTGCATAGATGAACCTTTTTCACATAAGACAACCCCACTGCTATGTCTTCCAAGTCACGGGTGGCCAGAGAATGTTCTCTGAGTTACAGCTGGGCTGGGAGATCAAGGGGAGGTGTTTATGGGGGTGCGAATCTCTGAAAGCTCCCTGATTGTGGTGAGGGTTTCTGATCATGTGGGAACCCACGCGGGTACAGGCAACTGGGTTGCGGCTGGCCTGGTGGGCATTCAGGGGACATCCCAGAGAGTGAAGGGTACCCCAACCCCATGACAGTCACAGGGAGCTGTCATTCCATGGCATCTAGAAACAGCTAGCCACTCCAGCCCCAGGTCCCACTATCAGGGTTCTGGGACCTACATTACAGGCAGGGAGGGCTGTCCATCCATGTCATCCAGAAGCTTCCACTCCAGGACCAGGACCCACCATCAGGGTTCTGTGGCCATCATTCCACTCACAGGGAGCTGTCATTCCACCGCATCAAGAAACAGCCACTCCAGCCCCAGGTCCCACTATCAGGGTTCAGGGGCCTACATTACAGGCAGGAAGGGCTGTCCTGCCATCCATGTCATCCAGAAGCTGCTAGTCTAGTCCCCAGACCCACCATCAGGGTTCTGGGGCTGTCATTCAACTCACAGGGAACCATCATTTGACTGCATCAATAAAAAACCAGCCACCCTGGCCTCAGAATCCACCATCAGGGTTCTGGGGCCTACATTACAGTCAAGGGAAGACATCATTCCACAGCATCAAGAAACAGCCACTATAGTCCCAGGACCCAGCATCAGGGTTCTGGGGCTGACATTCCGCTCACAGGGACCCATCATTCCACTGCATCAAGAAACAGCCATCCACTCCAGCCCCAGGACCCATCATCAGGGTTCTGGGGCCTACGTTACTGTTAGGGGGGATAGGGAAAGGAGGGGATGTTCCCACGGACGCCACCAAGCTTCCCTCGCCCAACTCTCGCTCGCCTGCCAGTCACTGAGCCCCACTCAAGTACTCTGGGAAAAGCAACCCCTCAGGATATTGGGTGGCCTAAAATACTTCAACAGAAGCAAGGCCGTTTCATCATGGGGTGGAGGAACGCAACCTCGAGCGGAGCCCCTTCTCTCAAGCCCCCTTGTATGCTCCAATCACCCCAGTCGCATGGTGCTCTAACAAGGACTGGGGGGTAAGGATGTGTGGGCATGGTGTGGGGTGACAGGGGGATAGTAACCAGGGACGGCAGGTAGGGAAAGCCTTCACACACTAACACGGGTAGGAGGGGACCCAAACAGAGATTAGGATAGGGGGTGAATCCACTCAATAACCCACACCGCACCACCTGGTGCTCTCCTCTCACTCACCTCACTCGCCTTCACCTCTCACTCACTCTCACCTTACACTCTCTCTCGCCTCGGACTCAGTCACTCTTCCACAGATGCTCTCCTCTCACACTGCAATCATTTTACTCTTTGTCTCTTCTTGAATCGCTCGGGGCCAGTCTCACAGCGCTGCTGTTCTCTGGCAGCGCTGTGTTCTCTCTGCCTCCCTTATGTAGGGCTGGCCCCGCCCCTGCATTCACGGAGCCGCACCGAGCATCGCGATGCTGAAGCCACGCCCCCTAGATCGGCCACTGGAGTGGCTATCAGTTTCTGCCTGCTTCCTTTCTTTTGTGGGGGCTCTCTGCTTTTAGGCTCCATGCTCTGACTCTGCACCTGGGCCCTATTCGCTACACTTTCTTGGCCCCCTATGGGGACTCGTTCTTGGTTCTGTGGGACTTGTTGTTTCTGGCCCTTCCTGCGCCGTGCCCAACCCCTGCTCCTGCATCCCCACCGCCTTACAGTTACAGGCAGGGAGGGCTGCCATTCCATTTCATCCAGAAGCTGCCACTCTAGTCCCAGGACCCAACATCAGGGTTCTGGGGCCATCATTCTGCTCACGGGGGGCCGTCATTCAACCGCATCAAGAAATAGCCAGCCACTCCAGCCCCAAGATCCACCATCAGGTTCTGGGGCCATCATTCTGCTCATGGGGAGCTGTCATTCCATGGCATCAAGAAGCAGCCACTCCAGCCCCAGGATCCACCATCAGGGTTCTGGGGCCCAAGTTACAGGCACTGGGGCTGTCCATCCACATCATCTAGAAGCTGCCACTATAGTCCCAGGCACACCATCAGGGTTCTGGGGCTGTCATTCCGCTCAGAGAGAGATGACATTCCATGGCATCAAGAAACAGGCAGCCACTCCAGCCCCAGGACCCACCCTCAGGGTTCTGGTGCCTACATTCCAGGCAGGGAGGGCTGTCCATCCACATCATCCAGAAGCTGCCACTCCAGTCCCAGGACCCACCATCAGGGTTCTGGGGCTGTCATGCCGCTCACAGAGAGCCATTGTTCCACTTCATCAAGTAAGAGCCACTCCAGCTCCAGGACCCACCATCAGGGTTCTGGGGCTTACATTCCAGGCAGGGAGGGCCTGAAGAATCAGAAAGGACAGGGAGAATCAGAAAGGACACAGGTCTTGGGAGTGAACTATATGGTCACGTTCAGAAAGCAGGAGGATGATGCACTCATCATCAATGTGTCTAAGGAATATCACAACAGGAAATTAAATCTGTAAGAAAATAGAAGATATCTCTGCAGCATTGATATATCAGTACTATCTCTACAATGTTTTTGGGAAGCATTTAACAGCAATATAGCAAGCCATTGAGGAAGGGGGGGTGCCCCCCCCAAAAAAACACGTTTGGCGGAATATGGATGCTTTGAGATTGTGCATCAGTGATGGTATACTTTGAACTAAGCTGACCCCAATGAATCATCTGAATTGTATTTTAATTTAACATTATACAACCAGCTGATATATTGTATTTGCCTTTTTATTGTATTGCCCAGCTGGGCAGGTGAATATATGTATATATCTGGGGTTGATTTTTGTGAAATTTGATCTGTCTATATATTCCTATAACATTTTAGAAATATTTGTGGTGTTTCAGTCCCATCACTGTCAGCTTTCACTTCTTTTTGTTGCAGTATTTGGAGGGCTGTCCATCCACATCATCCAGAAGCTGCCACTCCAGTCCCAGGACCCACAATCAGGGTTCTGGGGCCATCATTCCGCTCACAGAGAGCCATTGTTCCACTGCATCAAGTAACAGTCACTCCAGCTCCAGGACACATCACCAGGGTTCTGGGGCTTATATTCCAGGCAGGGAAGGCTGTCATTACACTTCACTGTCTGCACTTGCTCCACTGATGCCAGACAGCCTGCAATGCCCAGTCAGTTAGGGGTGCCAGATGCAGTTACTGTGCCCTGACAATCCAATGTCTGATGCTGCTGCTACTACCGCCGCTGCTGGTGCTGGTACTGCACGTCAACATTTGCTCCTCAATTTTGTAGATGGGCATAGCTCGGAAGAGTGCGCAAACAGGCCGAGGCTGGGTGTCCACGAGATTCATGACTGGGCAAGGCTTGCCTAATTTGCAGTAGAGCTTCTTGAGATTGGTTGAGTACAATGACAGCCTGCAATGCCCGGCCAAGTAAGGGTGCCAGCCACCAAGCCCTGGCCGGACCTCTGCTGCTGCTCCACCAATGCCTTGCAGTCTGCAACTCCAGGCCTCTGCTGCTGCTTCTGCTTCCGCTGGGTGTCAAATGGCCAGTCATGCCCCCACAGGCACCCATGGGGGCCAAGCGCTGAGCCTGCCTGCCCGGGCACCCAGGGGTGCCAAGCCCCAAGCCTTCCCGGTGTCTTCTGCTGCTGCTGCTGCTGTGTCTCCAACAGCCTGCCATGCCCCCATGGGCCCCTCTGGAAGGCCCCATGACTCCAGGCGTGGTCGAACTTTCCGAACATTTGGGGGGGTCCGAACTCTGTGGGACCGAACCCACAGACCCGAACTAAGTTTTTAGCCCAAACGTACAAACATCCAAACATCCGAACTCCGGTCTGTTCACACATCCCTAATATGCACTAGGATGGGAATTACACTAAGGCACTGCGTATAATTAAAATGGTTTGCCCCAAACCAGATTGCATCTTGCAAGAATAAATGTCAGTTCAGCTGACAGTTTTCATTTGGGCAAGTCAAAAAATAAAAGATAACAATGCTCTTACCTTGGTTATCTTATATTAACAGCTTAAAATAAATAATAAATGTAAAGAGACACCTGGTAGAAAGCTAAGGTCTAGGGAACTTTACTCACAGTCCACCCTATCCTGCATGCACCCTGAAGAAGGTACAGTTTTCTTTTTAAAAGCCTCAGCACTCATAAATACCACACTCGTGGTGCTGCCTTGGACCTAATCCATGCTTAGAAATTTCACCACACCTTCTTTTAAGTTTGTTCATTTTCTAGGAATACTGTAGAGATAATAAGCACCTCTATTAAAAATCCCCATCAGACACAAGAAGCAGTTAAAAATTACTAAAACAGTCACATTAGTAAGGTTGGGACTTTGGGCAAACGTTTGGTTTCTCTCGGTATCGGTTCTTTTACTATTGACTTCAATGGGGAAAAAGAACCATCCCATATAGGGTGCTGAGATGGAGAAAAACTGCCTGGGGGGTCATCCGACCCCCACCACCCCTCTCCCAGCCTTGGAGGGTGGGGGTGGGGATCCATTACCACTAACACCCTCATGCACCAGGGCCTGACATTACCCACACCCCAACCCCTAGGTTCCCTGTGCTAATACTTACTGTTGCTGGTTCAGTCTAGAGGGTGGGGGTCATGGCTGCTAGCTGGGCTGATGGCTGGGACTCTGGCTCCACTACTGGTAGCCAGGCCTCCTCCACTGCTGATTAGTGTTGGGAGCCAACTCTTCTGCCTGGCAGCCTCGGTGCTTACCCAGTGCTTGGCAGCTGTGGGGGACTGGTATGACAGCTGTGCTCTATGTTTTGGACTCGGATCTGGCCACCATCATCCACGCCTTTATTACCTCTAGACTAGACTACTGCAACACACTCTGTGGGGATGTTCCATAGGTTTCAGCTGGTGCAGAATGCAGCGGCCCATCTCTTAACGGGNCGAGCCAATCATTTTAGGAATTTCAGGAATGTGGGGTCCTTCCCATGTGCTGGATTAGAGGCCTAGCGCTTGGATCAGGCCTGACTTGGGTTCGGGCAGGGTGTCTTTATCAGGGTCAGTGACTGTTTTCAGACCTATGATTCTATAACAGTGTTAGATGCAGGATGCAAGCTCAAATGCTTGAGTTTCCCAAAATGTTTGACTGCCAGTAACTGGCAGAGGATAGTTTACTCCATCATTGTCCTGAAGCTTCTTGCATGCTTCCTCTGAAGCATCCTGTGCTGATGTTATAACAGACATGGTGCAAACTAGATGGTCCATTGGTCTGCTCCAAGAAGGGTAGTTTTTATACTTATCTCTCTATGTTACGATGGATTTGTGGTTAAGACTGGTTCTGACTCATAATTCTGAGTTCTCTTCTGGGCTCTGTCACAGACTTCTATGTGATCAGACTGTAGTTGCATAGGGGTAAAGCTTTCATTAAATCACTTAAACCCTGCCCTTTTCACATAATGTGACAGGTGTCCCACCCCCTGATAGCCGGAAGTCCCATCGTCCGGGTCAGAGAGAAATCCCACCCCTCCTGACCCTGCAAGGTCCTTTCATGACTTCATGTGAGGTCTGAAACAACTCAGGAGAGTGAGCTGGAAAAATCGGACTGTATTTGAGAGCTCTAACCCCTCCCATTCCTGTGGGCTCCATCTTTGAAAAGGGCTGAGCATGCGCGGAAGAACTGCTCGGCCCTGCAGGCGCCATCTTTCTGAAGGGCAGCCAGGGAAGAGCAACTCTACTGTGTATGCCTGAGATTTTTTTTTCCTTCTGCCTTTTAAAATTCAACCCTGAGAAGCAGTGGCACAGCAGTAAGGACAATGGCAAGGCTGGTACCCCCCTGGACAGTGAGTAATGCCTGCTTAACCCCCCGCTAAGCCCCCTGACTCTGGCCCTGCCCAAACTTTCTCTTCCCCCCCAGGCAGGGAGGCTAGGCGGGGGCCAGAGGTGCCCTGGGCAGATTTTCTTTGTCCCCTGCTCGCCTCCAGCCACCGTGCCACCCAACCTGCAACCCCAGCCCTGCCCAACCCTCTCAAATTCTCGCTGGTTCCTAATAAGAAGAGGGAGGGTCCTCATCTTGTCTCATCTCAAGGCAAGATTGGGGGGGGGGACCCTTCTCATCGGGAACTGCTGAGAATTGCGAGCCGAGTTTCAGCCCTAACTCTAACAGAAGATCGACTGGTGCTTGATCTGAAAACCATTAAACAATGTCTTTTTTTATTCAAAGAGTTACTGTGTTTCCTCCTTTTTGCCAACAATTAAAAACTCTAACCTCAAAACAAACCTGAGATCTAGGATGCAATAGATAGATAGATAGATAGATAGATAGATAGATATTTTATTTTAAAGATATCTATAGTGAGCAAAGCAAGGAGGATTCTGAATCATGGCCTTAAAAATATGTTCATAGTTAAATTATACTTTTAAACATCTAACAGGATCAAAATAAAGTGATACAGTTATTAGGTGCTGATTGGCCTAATTCAGTGTCTAGTGCGTATAGCAAAATATTAGCTGATCCTAAAATCTAACTATCAAAACTAACCAAGCATTTTATAAAGGAATTACAATGTTGTCTAACCAGAGCAAATCCATAAACCAGTTTAGGAAGCAACAGCGAGAGTAGGGGTTATTCATTCCAAGTCTCCAGTCCAGAAAACATTGTTAGATTTTGCAAGGATTAGAGCTTACCATTCATTTTCAAAATTATGGGTAATTTCAGACGTTACGGGATCACAGTCAACCACCCTGAATCACAGTGGATTCAGGGTGGTGGCTGTGGTCGCACAAACGTCTGTTTGAGCTCCGCCAGATGTTCACCGTGGTGAATTCCTGACGGGGTTCAAAGCTAACCATGATTCTGGAGGTGAGGCCGGCCTCACCTCCAGAATCATGGTTAGCTGAACTACNGGGTTTTACTTTGCAGTAGGTGGTTCAGCAATGCCAATGATAAGTGTCTTGCCAATGGTGGTTAATTAGTAAGCTCCAAAGGCCTCACAGGGGTAGCATGAGTAAGGGAAACCATTTCTTGGGGGGGGGGGGATTTGTTGCATGTAAACTGTAGTGAAGGCCTCTCTGATCTGTGCAGTGTTCAGAAATGTATACCCCACCTCACAAAATGACCCTTCTTAGTACCCAATGGAACCTTGACAGAAAGACCCTGGGTTGTGCCTAGGGTCCAAAAACCTTTTTGATTGGTGGGGGCAGGAAGGGATGAATTATTTGAGGGGCCACATAACACCCTTCTACCAATCCAGCCTACACACCATCCCATTGATCCAGATGTCTGCAGCGGAGGAACCCAGGATGATGAAACCTTTGCTGTTTGGCTCAGCATGGTAGGTTGAGCTTTTTGAGGGGTCCTATAACCCCTTCTCCTGACACCCCTAACCATGAACCACCCCCTGAATTGTCCCTTTCCTATGAAGCAAGAGGGACTAGAGCTCTCAAAATGAGTCTGATTGGTCCAGCTCGCTCTCCTGAGTTGTTTAAGACCTCAGATGACCTCCATCAAAGGACCTTTCTGAATCCCCACCCACCACCACCCCGACTCACAAGCTATCCCTGAACTCACGTAAGGAAGTTCTGGGGTCAGGCCATTTGTCACATTATACAAAAGGGGCTGGACTTAGTGATTTGATTATAACTATGCCCCTTTACTACTTGCTGTGTTGGTGCAAAATGTAAGAGATAAAAACAAACAATTTCAGATGATGTCTTTTACCAGACCAGCTACCATTTGTGAGCATATGTAGGATTTTAGGCAACATAGGGCCTTTCCTCAGGCATATAAGAAGTCAGAACTACAGATAGCAAATGTACAACAGTCCAGTAGTAATTATGTTCTCTTGTGTGCAGCTACTCAGAAAATGTCACATCGGCTAATTTTTTCATGTTGGCTATTTAGTAGTTTTGGAAGCATCCAATTACTCTGGGTGCTTTTCCTATTTTATTAAAACAATTGGAGCATCAAAATTGAGGTTTCCAGTCCATGCGACACTTTGGAAATTTTTGCTATTAATCTGTCCCTGCCGCTTTAACTCACGTGGAAGATGGGGATAATAATTCTCTCCTACATCTGGGGTGCCTTGAAGATCAGTGTATTAATGATTACAAAGCATTGTGATGCTATAGTGAATGTAAAAAGCAAGCACCTTAGAAAAGCCTATATATAATAATCTTCATCTGTATCAGAGGTGAAAGATGACTGTACGCTTGCAAACTGGTCATCTGTCCATCCAAAGCCTATCACACCTTATTAATACACACACACACACGGCAGGTACTAAAAATTGAAATGCCTAGTATTTGTCCTCTAATGTTTTATTACTTTCCTTCCATTTATTATGCCAAAGAGGTGTTGCGTTTTGTCGCTGACATATTTTGTAGCTGAAACAAATACTTTTTACAAGTCTGCAAATTAAATTCAAGGATTTGTTTGGTTTAATGAATATGTGAATTCAGATTTACACCCCCTGAAACTATTTTCATGAGTTTAAGTTTAATTCTTAACAAAGCCAAAGTGTGCAATCAAAAACAAATTAGAAAAGAGAAAAACCAAAACAAAAGATGAATNGAAAAACGGTAAATAACTAAATAAATATTTCTCCCGTAAACATTTTGCTCATAAACTTTTCCCAAACCTTCCTTTGGCTTTAGCTATCCTGACATGTTCTTTGTTAAAATAAGGGGGGCTCTGTTCTTATTGCAAACTTGTTCCCATAAATCATTTCCCACACCCTCAGAGAGTTTGACGCGTTCACATCTACCAACCTGTTAGGTATGGTTCTGTGGAAGCTCTTTAGGAGCTCTGGCAGTACGTCAATATAGCAAAAGGTGTTGCGAGCTGTGAAATACCAGCCCACCTTTGATTTTAAAGTTCTGTTAAAATGCTCCACTACCCCAGCCTTGACACGGTTGTTTGTCATAAAGTGATGTATCCCATGCTGACTGTACAATTAACAGATAGTTTGATTTTAAAATTCTGTCCCCTGATCTGTTTGTAATTATTGGGGTATCCTCCCTTCTCTGAAAATGGCTTCAAAGGCCCTAGCCACTTCATCTCCCATCTTGTCTTTCACACCTAAGCCCTAGACATACTTAGATAGGATGTCTATGACTGTTAAGATGTACTTGATACCCCTGTTACGCTTTGAGAAATGGTGCATATCCACCAAATCAGCATGCCATTGTGTGTCCAGCCCAGAAACGACAGTTTGGTTTCTTTTAAAAAGCCTGTATGCAGGTTTGTTCAGGGTGCAGTCATCCTGGTCCAAAAGCCATGAAACCACCTCTTTCTTATTCAAACTTTTACTGTGTTTTTAGCAGCCTGAAAAAGAGGATTCAGCTCTCTAAAACATCCCGCCTCTCCCGGTGTGTAATAGATCTCTTTTAACAGGGCCTTTTGCACAGTCGTATTTCTAACATTACCAGCCAAAAAAAACCCCAGAGATGACAACAAAAGAAGCTTCAAACAAAGTTTTTATTCTTCTGACTTCAGTTGTTT
>QEPC01010328.1:898634-917969 GCA_003113815.1 Sphenodon punctatus
CCTGGGGCACACCACTTTTTACATCTCTCCACTGTGAAAACTGACCATTTAGTCCAACCCTTTGCTTTCTATCTTTTAACCAGTTTCTGGTCCATAGTAAGACACTATCTCCTATCCCATGGCTTTTTAATTTTCTCAAGAGTCTCTCATGAGGGACTTTATCAAATGCTTTCTGGAAATCCAGGTACACTATATCGACTGGGTCTCCCTTGTCCAAATGCTTATTTACACCCTCAAAGGATTCCAACAGGTTAGTGAGGCATGACTTACCTTTACTAAATCCATATTGACTCTTCCCCATTAAGCCATGTTTGTCAACATGCCCTGTAATTCTGTCCTTAATGTAGGTTTCCACTATTTTGCCCAGCACAGGCATCAAGCTTACTGGTCTGTAGTTTCCAGGATCACCTCTGGATCCCTTTTTTAAAATTGGGATTACATTTGCCACCCTCAAGTCCTCGGGTACAGTGGCAGATTTTAGTGACAGGTTACAAATTATTAACAGCAGGTCTGTGATTTCATATTTGAGTTCCTTCAGAACTCTGGGGTGAATGCCATCTGGCCCTGGTGACTTGTTAGTATTCAGTTTGTCAATTTGCCTTAGAACATCCTACAGTGTTACATTGATTTGTAACAGGTCTTCCAATTCCTCGCCCACAAAGCAAGGCATGGGTACCTCCCCAAAATCCTCCGCAGTGAAGACCGATGCAAAAAACTCATTCAGCTTCTCTGCAATGTCCTTCTTCTCCCTGAGCACCCCTTTTACTCCCTTGTCATTTAATTGCCCAACTGACTCCCTAGCAGGCTTCTGATGTATTTACAAAAGTTTTTGTTGCTTGTTTTTGCCTCTTTAGCAAGCCTCCCTTCAAAATCTCTCTTGGCCTGCCTTTATAAGACTTTACATTTACATTGCCAGTGTTTATGCTCTTTTGTATTATTTTCATTGAGACTGCTTCATTGCTTCATTGCTTCATTGCATGAAGCAGTCCTGAATTGATGAGCCAATGCCACTGAATGAAGAGAATGAAGCCAATCAATCAGCTGATCAATCAGCTGTCACTTCTAGTCCCGAGAGCAGACCTAAATCTCTTCTGTTCTGACCATTTCCAACTGGTGTTTCCACCTGCCATCAAATGACTATTACCTTTTGCAGTTTTCAATCTGTAATCAAATACAAGGACCCATAAGGACCCACTTTACATGCAAAGGAACGACCAACACTGGGGGAAAGGGATACACTGATCACCAATACTTTTCTAAAACCAAAGAGAAATGGTCAGAACAGAAGTGATTTAGGGTATTTTCCACACCAGCCCATCAGGGAGGAGGTAGGGCCACACTGAGGAGCATGGGGTGTGGGGCCGTGCAGACCCACATTTGTACATCCCCCGCACTCTCACCACCCTCTCCTCAGCCCCAGCTGCTGGAATGTTTGTTCATCATCCCTGCCTGGGGTTTAAGCGAAGAAAAAAGGAAGGAAATTTACCAACCACAAACCTCCGGTTTAAGAAAATAGTTACAGCTCGCACAAATTTAAAAACAAAAAACCAGCAATTAATGGAAAAAGTTGGATTTAACTATACTCCAAAAAGCATAGAAATTGAAGATTAAGGCTCTTGCCTAACTTTGAACACCATGTGAAAACAATGAAAGTAGATAATGCTTTCACCTTAACTTGTGTGCCATGTAAAGCACACATAACATTGTCTGGTCAGTAGGAAAATTGAATTAATAAAAGGAAAAACCGATGATGTTGTGCAGTTACAAAAGGAGAAGACATTTAGGACTGAGAGTGTACGCATTGAATGCATTTAACACATTTAGGGCTTAGGGCCTATGACACAAAAAACATGTATTGAGTGTCAACGCCAGATATTAAGAATTACACAAAGAGATATACCAAATCTAAGTAATGGTAAATAACACAAAGAGATTTTTTTGACCAATTTAGCAACCTTCACCTTCAAGACAGAGGAAATTAGGCATTGTTTTTTGTCCTCTAAGAAGATGGTGTCCTTGTAATCTTTGTTTATACTTTATATTATGATTGTACTATTCTCATTTTGGGTCATGGCAAAAGCCAGTGTCCATTAACAGCAATAAAACAAACAAAGAGATATACCAAAAAAAGAAAATATAAGTTCATTTAAAATGAGGATGTTAACCAAAACAAATATCTGAAATCGGTGATATTACAAAAGTTCAAGAAAAACACGAAAATGTTCATGAAAATATGAGCTATACTATCGTGGAGAAATACACTGTCACACAATTATTATGGTGCACAAGTTAAGGCAAAAGCCTTATCTACTGTCATTGTTTTCACATGGTGCTGAAGGTTAGGCGACAGTCTTAATCTTCAATTCCCACGCTTTTTGGAGTATGGTTGAATTCAACTTTTTCCATTAATTGGTGATTTTAAAAAAAATAAAATTGTGCAAACCTTAACGATTTTCTTAAACCAGAGGTTTGTGGTTGGTAAATATTTCAAATACTCCCAACTATTATGACTGAATGAGTGATCTTTTTTTTTCCCCCATGAGAATTCTCATTAGGACATTGGGATCAATTTCCAAGTAATTGCCCTAGCCTGGGACAAATTCTTGGTGAGAAATTAAAAAAAAAAAATTAAAACAAAAATCACTGCACATTCAGCAAGGTATTTCAGGCATTCTGTGGTTCTTGTTTCATCCCAAGATTACCCAAGAACCAGGATTTTGTTGAGTTTACTCAATTGGGCAAAATCTCATTTACGACCTGCCAACTACATCTCTTCAGCAGGTATAAAATCCAATCTAGAGCTGAAAGCGAGTACTCACAAAACAGGTATACCCATCAAATTTTTGGTTCCTGAATCAACTTTCCAACACCCAATTGCAACCCAATTTGGGGACCTGATGTGCTGAAATGTCAAGTTCCAGTACTGATTTTTCAACTTTTTTGTCAATTTAATTTACTGACTTCTGACACCTTTTGATTAGTTTTCTGTTCCGGAAAACTGACTTCCTGTCTCAGAAAGTCTACTTTTGCTCCCAGAAAATTGACTTCCATCCCATCCATTTTTTATTTTATTTTTTTATTTTTAAAAAATTTCCAATATACTGATTGGTAATCAGAAAATTGAAAACTTGGTAGTGGTAACTGATACAAATTACTAATTTTAGAGGTATCCGTGTACCCTAACAGGTACCTGAAGTAGTAGCCAAAAATGCAGGCATTACCTGTGGGCACTAAATGAAGTACTCGTTTTGGCCCTAATCCAGGCCTTTGACTTTTGGAATAAAATGGTACTTTGAACAACTGGTGGTAGCAACAAGTTCTCTTAACTCTTCATGGTCCAGCAGCTAGAGGAAACAATAATCACATGCATTACATCTGTGTATTATACTAGGAAGTTACTTTTTTTAACTAAGTATGACAAGAAATTGTTATAACAATTGTTATATGAAATGTATATAATGCAATTCCCCCACTTTATGGGTGAGTTTGATTGTAAGAACCTGCTAAGGAGAAAAGCCAGCACCATGCCGCACTCTTAAGGGGGAAGAAGTGGTAATACTCCTTTCCTTGGTTACCGCAGTGCAGCTCAAGCTCCAATTCCTGTGTCTGGGGGAAGGGAATGCCCACGTATTTGATCCCACCAATCCTGCACTGAATCCCTGTGAGAGCATAATGGACATGGGTTACTTAAGTCATGTCAGGATTAGCCATTTCCTTTCAATAACCAGTTGGCCAAAGCCAAAAGGCTTCTATCCCAGTCCAGAATTCGAAGTGTATTCCTGGTAGGAGGGAGTTAAACAGGGGAAGGGTGCTTTGGGCAAGTTTGCTGGGTTGGTGGTGGGATAAGTAGCAAAACATCTGTTATCCATGGAACAGGGATGAGTGAGATGTATTGCTTGGATTATCAAAGGAATTTCTTTATAATATTATTGGAAAGAAAGGTGGAATCTGAGGGCTCCCTGCCCAATGTCACTTGTGTTCCCAGGGAAGTGAATGTACCTTCGATGGCCTCACAACTGGAAAGTCACAGCTAATCCATGTACCATCAGAATAGCTTGGAGTCACAGCAATGAATTGTGACTACAAAGGGGAATTGGGTTTATGCTGGATTGAGAGGCCTGCTGAAAGCAATGGATCTAACTGATTGCTCGATGAGTGAGTACTGGTGGCAGCAGCCCTAACCTTCTCATAGAGGGAAGGCCCAGAGTCATCTTCCTGGTAATGTAAACTGAGTTCCTCCAATGGATAGCATAATGAGATTCTTAGATGTTCACTGGAAATCAATAAAGTTGTGGCTTTTATTAAAATCCATAAGACATGCCCTGAGTCACTCTTCCCATGGTGACTTGACAAACTCTATTGGCTGTAAGAGTCTTCAGCTGTTTATTTAAAATGGTTGTCCTTAATTTCAGATTCTTAGTTGTTATTAATAATATAATATTGCAATAAATTGTAAGTAAGTTGGGGGAGGTTAGCCTCTTTTCCCCCCTTTTCTTTCTTGTCCCTTTTTTTCTCTCTCTGCTTGTGGGTTCAGGAAAAGCCTCATTTTTTATTTTATTTTTTGCATATAAGGGACTGACAGAACTGGATCAATTCCTGATGATTCAAAGTAGCAAATCTTCTATTTGTGGGTAGTATGGATTCCACTTTCCATTTTTTTTTACTGTGGACTGAGAGTCATACCCACTCCTCACCCTCTCCTGCAATAGATAATAACTTTTTAAGCTTCTTGACAATATGGGCTGTAAAGCTTCCCATAAATAGGAAATTCCCAGAACTCTCTATATTACTTTTCTAATCAGGTTTTGATTAACTCCACCATTCTGAGCCTGAAAAAAGATAGCATGGTCTTTTCAACCCTAGGAGGCTATGAATTCACATTGCCATTTTTAAAATCTGTTTCTGAGCTCTCACATCCGTTTTATTTTATTTATTTTCTTTACTGGTTTTCTTTAGTGATTCAGAAGTTCAAAGCATAGGTACGAATGGAAAAAAAACCTAAGGCTGTTTTCACACAAGACCCTCGCCACCCACTACTCACCCACCACCCACCCACTATACATGTTGCAGGGCTGCAGTGTTGCCCTGTAGGTGCCCTGTAACATGTATAGTGGGTGGGAAGTGGGTGGAGAGTGTCTTGTTTGAAAACACCCTAAGTGTAAATTTGGGGGTGGCGGGAGGAAGGTGCTAACTCATATACTTCAAGGAACCTCCACTATTTAACTTCCTCCATCACCTAAAAGCAACTACAGTAACCAGGAGATGAGTTGGCTGGATTTCAAAATAATTGATTCTCCTGAAAACATGGAAATGAAAATTCAATATTTAGAACCAGACTAAATCTCTATTTCACTACTAAAATCTTTTATTTCTTGAATTTTTGACATTTCATTTTCCTGCGTGTGTGTGCTTTAATTCTATAGTGTGATCACTATATTCAGGTTACAAAACATAATCTTAAACAATATCCTGCAATCCATATTCCCATGTTTTCTGGCAAGACTTCCATTGTTGTTTTTCCCCAGTAATTGTCAAAGTTGTTTTGTGGTTAGCTGATGCAAAATATTGAGTAAAACTACTGTCCTACTGTGGCTTCTAGACTGAAAGAGTCTGAAAGAAATGCAGGAGTGTTCTCACTCTCTGTTGAGATAATATAGGAGATATATTTAGTCTTCCTGGAATGTGTGGCTTACACATTTAGTTAAAAATCATTATCTCCTCCATCCTGGTGTATGTCAGCCCCCGGTAGGGTGAGGAACCAGTTAGGTTGGTTTGCCCCCGAAGGCTTATGGAACCAGAAAGGTTCCAGACCACTCTAGGAGATGTTTCCTCTGACCTCAATGGCCGCTCACTTGATGCCCTTGTGACCATGTGGAATTCCGTGTTGGTGGAGGCCATCGACCATGTGGCCCCCAGGCTTCCTCTCCCAAATCACTGACAATGCAGGTCCCCGTGGTATACGGAGGAGCTGTGGCAGATGAAGTGGGAAGGGTAGCAGTTATAGTGATGGTGGCGTCACTCGCGTACTGAAGTTGATCGATTACGGCATAGAGTCTGGTTACATACCTATGCCGTTGCAGTGCTGACAACAAAGAAGGTTTTCTTTTCTGTCATTGCATCCGCTAAGTCCCGCCCGGCAGAGCTTTTCTGGGTGGTGATGGGGCTGGTCAGTCTGGCATCCATCCGCCTGGATTTAGAGTCATCAAATGTCCTCTGTGATTTGTTTGTGGACTTTTTTTCTGATAAAATCGCTCAAATCCACCATGGTTTTGACGCAAAATTTTTAGCAGTAGATGAGCCAGAGGCAGTAGAAGCCCCTTCTTGTCCTGTTTTGTGGGATGAATTTCAGGATGTGTCACCCTCGGATGCGGGGGATGCTCTTGGGACTGTCCAAGCCACTTATTGTGAATTAGATCCATGCCTGTCCTGGCTGGTTAAAGCTAGTCGGGAGACACTAGGGCTATTGCTGGCAGGGATTGTCAACACCTCCCTTGGTGAGGGCAGGGTGCCAGACTGTATCAAGGAGGCTGTGGTGCGGCCCCTGCTCAAGAAACCATCATTGGACATTAGCGTCCTGGTCAGCTAACAGCAGGTCTCTTACCTTCCCTTTTTAGGGAAGGTTACTGAATGGGGGGTGGCTCGACAGCTCCAGGGGCATCTGGACCAGATCAATATTCTTGATCCCTCGCAGTCTAGCTTTTGTCCAGGTTATGGCATGGAGACTGAGCTTGTGACCTTGGTCAATGACCTCTCCCGTGAGTTGGACCAGGGTCGTTCAACCCTGTTGATTCTGTCAAATCTCTCGGTTGCATTTGATACCGTTGATCATGAGCTGTTGGTGACTCAGCTGCAGGACCGGACAGGGATTCGCAGGACTGTTCTTGAATGGTTCCACTCCTTCCTGACTGGGAGAACCCAATTTGTGGTGCTGGGTGATTTTGCATCTTCTCCCCGGGGTCTCACGTGTGGGGTCCCGCAGTGTATCATCTTATCCCCTCTCTTGTTCAATGTGTATATGCAGCCTTTGAGGGCGGTTGTTAGGAGTTTGGTGTAAGGTGTCATCAATATGCTGATGGCACCCAGATATCTCTCTCATTTTCGTCTGACACAGGTTCGGCAGTCTCAGTGCTTACCCGGTGTCTGTCAGCTGTGGGGGATTGGATGAGGGCAAGCCACCTGAAGTTAAATCCTGACAAGATGGAGGTGATGGTTGTGGGGAAAACCAGGGGAGTGATGGCCCTCATCATTGATGGGGTCCGTCCTCCCTTGGTATCTCAGGTCTGTAATCTGGGGGTGTTCCTGGATCCACAGCTCCGCCTGGATGTCCAGGTGGTGGCTGTGGCGAGGGGGCATTCTGCCAGTTACTTCTGATATGTCAGCTTAGGCCGTATTTATTTATTTATTTATTTATTTTAATATATTTATATCCTGCCCCTCCTGCAAACAGCTCAGGGCGGCTTGGACTTGGATCTGGACACAATCATCCATGCTTTTATTACCTAGAAAACAGACTACTGTAATGCACTCTACATGGGGCTACGCTTGGTGCTGGTTTGGAGTCTGCAGCTGGTGCATAATGCGGCAGCCCGTCTCCTGAAAAGGACAGGCTGACACGAGCACTTTACACCAGTGCTTCGCTCTCTGCACTGGCTGCTGATAGTCTTCTGGGCCCAATTCAAGGTGTTGGTGTTGACCTTTAAAGCTCTAAATGGCCTGGGCACCACCTACCTGCAGAACCGCCTCACCCTCCAGATTCTGGATCGACCCCTGCAGTTGGCCGGGGGCACCCTTCTCGAGGTCCCCTGGGTTTCCCAGGTGTTGACCATGAGGAGGGCATTTTCTGTGGCGGCGTCGCAGCTGTGGAACTCACATTGGAGGTCCACTTGACCACCGACCTCCCTTCTTTCTGTAGACAGTGTAAGACCTGTCTGTTCTGCCGGGCCTTTACCGAGGGAAATGGAGTGGGTGGGTTGGGTTAGGGAGGGTTTGGGTATGGGTTATTTTAATCTGGGGATTTTATGTTGTTTTAATTGTATTTTAGTTATGTATTTTTAAATGTTGTTAGCCACTCTGAGATGCTTATAGCAGGAGGTGGTGGCATATACATTTTAATAATAAATAATAAATAAATTAAATAAATAAACTGTTTCGTAGTGCAAAGCATTTGGTTAGAAACTCTTTTCCATAACACCCAAGTTGTCCAAATTCCTAGTCAAGGAAATGGTCAGAATGATGGTTTACAAATGCTACATTAATTCTACAAGTTAGTTTTGTGTGTGTGGTGGTAATGAGGAGTAAAGAATTGGTTGTGTGTGAATTAACAGGACCACGCAAATGGGAGAAGGAAATCAACAACTTCTGTTCTACAGTAGAGGAACACAATCTAGGAGCATGGTTTCCCCAAAATTAAATCGGTTACTTGGTGTCACAGGGGGACAGGTGAGGGCCTTGAGAGAGCCAGATGGAAGGGCTACAGAAGAGAGAGGACAGGCCTGTTAACCATCAAAGGGGGTTGAGGGTGAGGGAAAAGGGAGACCTCTCAGTCGATCTCCCAACTAAGGGAGAGTGAGGCTCATCACTGAGGCCATATGGAGAATGGGGAATTAACAAGGGATTCATGACTGAGGGAAACTAAGGCTAAGGATTTCAAAGGGGGGCAAACGCCAGGACCATGAAGGGAACAGGTTCTAGGTCTACAGGGGAACAAGGAGTGGAACAGAGCCAAAGGGAATAAAATAGGAGTTGGAGACTAGAGGCAGGTGAATAACGAGCTAGGAACCTGAATCAGGGTGAAACCATGGGGAGCTAGGGAACAAACGAGTTAGGAGACAAGGAACCCAGGAGCCAAGGACCTGGAACCAAGGAGTCAGGAGCCGCAATTCAGGAAAGGGGGGAGAAATGTGGGAGACAAGGCAATGAGAGCCAAGGGGTCAGGAACCATTAAGACAGGAAAGTAAAGAAGGAAGAGAGAGTTGGACAGTAGTTCCACACCCAGCTTCCTGTTGGTACCAGCATGCCCTTTGACTGTTGTAAGAACTTGACCTGGAGCTGCCCTATTCCACCTGCTGCCCATTGTTGCTGGGCTTCTTCCCACTTGTCCCGCCAGGGGAAATAGTCCCCTGGAGCTCCTGGACTGTTACACCCTCCACCCATCTCCCCACCCCCACCCCACCAGCCGCTGATGAGGGAGCAGGGGTGGAGCTAGGGATTCCCTCCTGGAGAGGGGAGGAGCCGAAGGGGAACATATAGGTGTCAGGACTGGGTCTTGAATCCCCAGTCCTGGAGGATCTGGAGTGCTGCCTCAAGGGCTGGTGCCATTTTGGGCTGTGCTAATGGCCAGGTCCGGACTCCTGTGTCTTCCTTCTTGCCTCTGCCTCCTTTGTTGCCACACCCTTCCACAACTGTGTCCTGTCTCCTTGACCTTGTTTCCCAACTTCTTGATTGGCCACAGGGCAGCATATAATCTGTGGTGTGGCCACAGGAAGCTGTGGGAGCAACTGCTCTTACCTCCCTGTGCACAAGACGGTGAGAGCCATCTTGGTCACCTTACCTTCCTCTTGCTTTATCTGTTGGATCCTTCCCTCTCTTGCCCTCCCTGAGGGATGTTGATTTCCTGTTGTATGTGTGTGAGTTCCTGGTCCTTCACCCCTCCATCCTTATTATATGTCTCTTCAGTACAGCCCTTGTCTCTCCCCGTGTGCAACCCTTAATACTTACCCTGGGATTGTTAAGTCCAGTCTTCCCTGTTGTCTATACTGGTAGTGTGTGGTTAACCCTGTGTTGTTTAAAAAGGCCCCCCTATAGTCCTGCTTGGTTTCTTTTCCCCCAAGCTTGTCTTCCCCTGTGGCTCTGATGGGTAGGGTTTCATTCTCCCCAAGCTTGTGTTTCCCTGTAGCTCTGCTTAGTTGCATTCCCCCAAAGTGTGTCCCCCCCTGTAGCTCTGTTTGGTCTCCTTCCCCCAAGCTTGTGTTCCCCAGTGGCCCTGCTGGGTTTCACTCTCCCCAAGCTTGTGTCTCCTGTATCTCTGCTTAGTTGCACTCCCCCAAAGCATGTGTTCCCCTGTAGCCCTGTTTGGTCTCATTCCCCCAAGCTTGTGTTCCCCTGTGGCCCTGCAATTTCATTTACCCAAAGCGTGTGTCCCTCTGTTGCCCTGCTTGGTCTCTTCCCCCCCCAAAAAAAAAAACTTGCTTTCCCCTGTGACCCTGTTTGATTTCACTCCCCCCAACCTTGTGTTTCCCTGAAGCTCTGCTTGGTCTCATTCCCCCTAGCTTGTGTTCCCCTGTGACCCTGCTTGGTCTCCTTCCCCACAAAGGCTTGTGCTCCCTCCTTAAATCGCTGACCCCTGGCGAAGTCCCTGCCTAGTTCCTCCTTCACCAGTATTCCCCATTGTTCCTCTTAAAACTCCATGGCCCCCTTTCCACCTTGGGAATTCCTCTCCTGTTTCTATAACCTCAGTGATGAGCCGCGCACTCTGAGGCTGGGTTTCCCGGCTGTAGGAATGAGAGCAGTCTCGAACCACCCAAGGGACTGGCTGAAAGGTTTCCCTTTCCTGGTGTTTTCCCCCTGCTTGGGTTCCCTGGGCCATTTCTATAGTTGCCTTCAGGGTTCCCTCACCCCTACTCTCCTGACAATAGGCAGCACCACAGGCACGTGTTTGGAGGCACCACACTCCCCCCCACTCTCACCAGGGGGAGGGAACCCCTCCCAACCCCAACCCTCGACACCCCAACAAAAACAAAACAAAAAAAACAAAAGAAAATCCCTAATAACCCACCCCAACCCAGCACAGAACACCAATATACACTACACAAATCTGAACCCAGAAATTCCACCCCCAGCTCCCCAAAGCTCCACCAAGGGCCACACACAATGGTCCTTTGGCTTGGCCCCTAGACATGCAGCCTTTAGCCAGAGCAGCAGGATACACCCTCAGGAGGTTGCCAGGGGCAGCTTAAAGGATGAAGGAAAGGGGAGGGTTAGATTGGCAGGAAGGTCTCCCCCTTGGGCTCAGGTAACTAGAGGAATGAGGCTTCCCCAGCCTAATGCTGGTGCTTTTTAATGCAAGGGTCAGTGGCCAATACATCTTCCATCATCCATGATTCCATCTTGGACTGTGCCGCCAATTTCGTATGTGTGACGGAGACCTGGATGGATGAAATGTCGGGGCCTATCTTGGCTGAACTCTTTCTAGCTGGATACGCCGCCCAGCACCATCCCAGGCTGGAGGTTCGGGGAGGGGGTGTAGCTGTTGTTTTTAGGGATGTTTGGTCATTCAGCAGTATTCAGTCTGGAACAGAGGGCCTCCATCTTGTGGTTGATTTGGCCAAGGACAGACCAGGGGGTCCGGCCGGGGACAGGGTGGGGTTTCTGCTGGTGTACCATGCACCCCACTGTATGGCAGAATCCCTGACTGCTCTAGCCACTATTGTATCTGATATGGTCTTTAGGTCCCCTAAGTTTCTTGTCTTGGGGGACTTCAACATACATGCTGAGTCTAGGTTGCTTGGGACAGAGCAGGAGTTCATGGCTGCCATGGAAACCATGGGGTTGTCCCAGGTGTGGTGGGCCCAACTCATGAGGGGAAGGCAGACTCTTGATTTAGTCTTCTGCACTGACCTTGAGGCGGGAGGGGAGGGAGGGGTCCGATGCTTGGGGGAGTGGAAAGTTCTCACTTGCCATGGTCGGACCATTACCTCCTGCAAACTACCATCCCAGCACACCTCCCTCTCCCTACGGGTGTGGAACCCATTAAGATGGTCTGCCCCCAGAGACTTAAGGAACCAGAAGGATTCCAGAATGCATTCTGGGGGGGAGAGACCTGTTGACCTTGCTAGTTGCTCCATCAATGATCTCTAGCCTTTTGGAACACCTGGCTGGGCAAGGACATCAATCGGGTGGCTCCTCGGCGTCCACTCCCAGCATTTCATCACCACAGGTCCCCATGGTTTGCGGAGGACCTGAGTCAGCTGAAGTGCAAAGGGGGGCAGTTAGAGCTACGGTGGCACAGTCTCTCCCAAAAAGATCGATTGTGACATAGAGCATTTATGAAGACCTATGCTGTGGCTGTGCAGGCAGGAAAGAAACAGTTCTTTGCTGCCCTCATATTATTCACTCAGTCTCAAACAGCAGAGCTGTTCCAGAGAGTGAGAGGATTGGTCAGTGCACCCTGTCTCTGTCTCGAACCAGAGTCATCTAAGGATTGCTGTGACATGTTTTTATCATACTTTGTGGATAAAATAACTCACACTGAGCATTACTTCGACTCTGCCATTTCAGAGGCAGTGGCAGAGTCAGAGGCTAGGAATATTCTGCCTGGTCAGGTTTTATAGGATGAGTATCAATCAATCGGTGACACCTGCTGAGGCATCAGATGTCCTGGGGCCTTTTCGGACCACCACTTGTGAGTTAGATCCATGTCCATCCTGGTTGTTTTAAGGCTTCCAGGGAGACATTGGGGCTGGTGCTTGCAGAGATGGTTAACGCCTCCCTTTGGGAGAGGAGGGTGCTGGTTTGGCTCAAGAAACTATCTCTTGACGTTGACGCCCCAGCGAAATATTGGTCTATCTCTAACCTTCTCATTTTAGGGAAGGTTATTGAATGGGTTGTGACCCATCAGCTGCAGGTACATCTGGATGACATTGGTTTTCTTGATCCCATGCAGTCGGGCTTTCGTCAGGGTTATGGCATAGAGACGGCATTGGTGGCCTTGGTCAATGATCTCCTGGTAGAGCAAGACAAAGGTTATATGACCCTATTGGTTTTACTAGATCTATCAGCAGCTTTTGATACCATGAACCACAATATGTTGGTAACTCACCTGCAGAACCTGGCCATAATTGACAGAACTGTTTTGCAATGGTTCCGCTCCTATCTCGTGGATAGATCACAGCGGGTGGTACTACGGGACTGTACATCGTCCTCTGGGAACTTTTCGTGTGTGGTTCCAAAGGGTTTCATTCTGTCCCCTCTTCTGTTCAATGTGTATATGAAGCCACTTGGGGAGGTCGTGGACAGTTGAAGGGTTCATTCTCACCAATATGCTGATGACACCCAGCTGTATCTATCCTTTTCATCTGACCCAGGCCCTGCTGTGTCCTTGCTGTGCTGGAGTTTGGCCACTGTGGAGGATTGGATGAGTTTGGGTCATAAGAACATAAATAGTGCCATACTAAGTCAGACCAATGGTCCACCAAGCCCAGCATCCCATCCTCGGACAGTGACCAATCTCGATCGCATGGGAGAAGAACCAACAGTCACAATGGGCAATCCATTCCCCATTGTTCACTCCAAGCTCCCGACAGTAAGAAGCTCATCCCATAAGCTACTTGTCTAATAGCCATTAATGGACTTACTCTTCGAGAACTTATCCAGTCCTTTTTAAAACCCAGCTATACTACTGACCTTGACAACGTTCTCTGGCAACAAATTCCATAAGTTAATTATGCGTGGAGTGAAGAAGTACTTCCTTTTATTTGTTTTAAATCTGCCAGCAACTGGTTTCCTGGAGTGTCCCCTAGTTCTAGTACTATTTGAGAGGGTAAATAACTGTTCCCTATCTACTTGTTCCACACCACTCAAGATTTTATAAATCTCTATCATGTCCCCTCTCAGTCGTCTCTAAGTGGAAGAGATCCAGATTGTCAAGCCTCTCTTTGTACGGGAGTAATTCTATACCCTTTATCATTCTGGTTGCCTTTCTCTGTACCTTTTCTAGTTCATCTATGTCTTTTTTGAAATGGGGTGACCAGAACTGCACACAATATTCCAGGTACGCTCACACCATTGATTTGTATAGAGGCACTATGACATCCTCAGTTTCATTCTCTATCCCTTTGCGAATAACTCCTAATATTCTATTTGCTTTTTTGACTGTGGTTGCACACTGGGCTGAGGATTTCAATGTATTGTCCACAATCACTCCCAGATCCTTTTCCTGAGTGGTAACTCCTAACTTAGTACCCAGCACTGTGTACTCATAGTTTGGAATATTTTTCCCTATTGCTTCATTTTGCACTTGTCTACGTTAAATCTCATCTGCCATTTAGAAGTCCAGGCACCCAGTTTCATAAGATTCTGTTGCAGTTCTTCACAGTCTGCTCGTGTTTCAACTACCTTGAATAACTTGGTGTCATCTGTAAATTTGATCACCTCACTCTTAATGCCCTTTTCCAGATCATTAATAAATACATTAAACAGCAATGGTCTGAATACAGATCCCTGGGGCACACCACTTTTTACATCTCTCCATTGTNGCACCTCAGAAACAGCAGCCCAGATTGAGGAGGAGCCCCATACCAAGACTGCCCCTGGAATGGGATGGCATGTGCCACTGCACCAGCAATCCATGTCCAGGGGCAGCTCGGGGAATCCCAGCAGCAAAAGGTTCACCTTAATAAAAAGCAATTGCTCCACCAACTTGGCCCCCAGTCTTAGGCAGTGTGGCAAGCAAATGTCCCCCACCATAGAGAACACCCGCTCACTGGGGACACTCATTGGTGGGCAGGACAAGAGACTCTTGGCCACTCTGGACCAGGCCAGCCACACGTTGGTCTTGCCGGCCCAGTACGCCAAGGGATTGCTGCTGGGTTTGATGTACGACTCCTCCTCCAGGTAGCTCTCCACTGCTGCTGAGGCGCTGATGTACTCCCTCACGTAACTTTGCCTGGCACCACCTCCACCACTGCCCTCAGCCATGTTGCCTGCCCTGCTGTGCACAAGACCATACTCGCCAGAGTGCCATGCACATAAGGGCTGCTGGTGGCAATAGGGGTGCTGCTGCTGCTGCTGCTCAGCCTGCTGTTGGTGCTTCTACTTCTAGGGCTGGGGGCAGGGATAGACCCCGCCAGCTGAAAGGTGTGGCTGCTCCCACTCCCACCATCCCCAGGGGCGTCCTGCTGCTGCTGCTGCTGTGCACTCTCCAGAGCCTGTCTCTTATACACATCTAGATGTGTATAAGAGACAGAAACTCAACCCCGTACATTCCAATTCTCCATTTTACCCTTCTGTACTTCTAGTACACCAAGTATCAATGAGAGCTAGAAAAAGGAAAGCAGCACTAGTGACTAGTATTTCTCTTTTCAGATAAGAAGCATGTAGTAAACAATTAGGATGAAATTTTGCCCTTAAGGAATAGCCCATGATTGACACTAGCGTGAAGGCAGATTTTCTCAGCAGGAACTCTCAGAGGGAAGGAAGTTTATGCTCCAGTGTCACTCAAACAATGTGCAGAGTTCCTTCTGTGAAAGACTAGGTCCACTAGCCTATCCTCAGTGTTCATTGTGTGGCTATGTACAAAATGACCTGGAGCAATCCTATCACTCAGACTGTGACTTCTCCAGACTCCTGGGGAGGGATGTAAGTAAGTCTTGCCTCCCTCACTACTCTATACACACCCTCATATGACTAGATGCAATCAAGTCATTATTGCTTTGTGTGGGAGTCAATATAAAGTGGTCTCCGTTTTCATTAGCTGTAGCTGAATGTTGTGTAAATTAAATATTAGTAATTCTCTCAGCAAACAATTGGGCCTTGCTACACTGCTTTAACCTTCTCCCCTAGCTCCTCCTCCCTAGTTTCTTTCAACACCAGCCATAAACAAGTCAATGTGTCTTGGCAACACAAGTATTATTTTGCCAGTAAGCATTCCTTCAAGGAAACCCTGAGGTAGGTTTCGAGGTTAGCAACCAGGGCAGGCAGACAGGCAGTGTGACATGATCATGAGAAGGCAGACAGGGGCAAGCTTTGATATTGGCAACCTGGGTGGGTACGTAGACAGGTGGCATGGCATGAGAATGGGAAGTCAGACTGAAGCAGGTTTTGATCTTGGCCACCTGGGTGGGAGGGTGGGCAGACAGGCAACTTGGCATGAGCATGGGAAGGCAGACTGAGTCAGGGTTTGATCTTTGCAACCAGGCGGGTGGGTAGACAGGCAGTGTGGCATGACAGGCAGTAGGGAAGGCAGGGTGGGACCTTGGCAGGGCACTCAGTTAGACTGGCAAGGACTGTGAAGTGCGCGAGAGAGAGCCAGTCAGATAGGTGGGCGGAGACTGTCTAGCCAAAGGCCGCCTGGCAGGCTTACAGCTTCCCAATGCTACCATGCATCATGAGGTCAGTCAGATAGGCCGGCCAAGGCCATCTAGTCAGAGAGAGAGAAAGAGCCAGGATGGGCACCGGGCATTGGGAGGGAGGGAAAGCACCTCAGAAACAGCAGCCCAGATTGAGGAGGAGCCCCATACCAAGACTGCCCCTGGAATGGGATGGCATGTGCCACTGCACCAGCAATCCATGTCCAGGGGCAGCTCGGGGAATCCCAGCAGCAAAAGGTTCACCTTAATAAAAAGCAATTGCTCCACCAACTTGGCCCCCAGTCTTAGGCAGTGTGGCAAGCAAATGTCCCCCACCATAGAGAACACCCGCTCACTGGGGACACTCATTGGTGGGCAGGACAAGAGACTCTTGGCCACTCTGGACCAGGCCAGCCACACGTTGGTCTTGCCGGCCCAGTACGCCAAGGGATTGCTGCTGGGTTTGATGTACGACTCCTCCTCCAGGTAGCTCTCCACTGCTGCTGAGGCGCTGATGTACTCCCTCACGTAACTTTGCCTGGCACCACCTCCACCACTGCCCTCAGCCATGTTGCCTGCCCTGCTGTGCACAAGACCATACTCGCCAGAGTGCCATGCACATAAGGGCTGCTGGTGGCAATAGGGGTGCTGCTGCTGCTGCTGCTCAGCCTGCTGTTGGTGCTTCTACTTCTAGGGCTGGGGGCAGGGATAGACCCCGCCAGCTGAAAGGCGTGGCTGCTCCCACTCCCACCATCCCCAGGGGCATTCTGCTGCTGCTGCTGCTGCTGCTGCTGCTGCTGCTGCTGCTGCTGCCGCGCACTCTCAAAAGCCTGCTCTGCCTGTCAGACCCTCTCCACCAGGTCACCATTCCAGTGCCCATAGAGCACTGTCTGGCGTGCCATGCTGCCCTTGACCCTGAGGTCCAGCATGGTTGCCAAAATGTATTTCTCCCACTGCAGGAGCTCATCGAACCACGCCTTCAGTCCAACCTTCAGCTACCACATCAGGGCAGTCACTTCATCTGCCAGCTTCCTGCCCTGAGGCCCACAATCCCGCTCCTGGAGAATCTCCTCCAGCCTCCTCAGGAGACTCTGGACCAGAGGGGTCTCCTGGCTGATGGTGGATGTGGAGGAACTGATGGTCTCCCTCACGTCCAGAAACAGTCTCAGCACAAAGACAGTGTGAGCCAGGATCTTCCATTCCACCCCATCATACCCTGGAGGTGCCCCGCTGTCCGTCACCAGTTGAACTGGATGCAAGGTGGCTTTCTGCTCGAGAAGCCGCTCAAGCACCAGGAGTGTCGAATTCTACCTGGTTGACACATCCTGCACCCGCTAGTGCACTGGGGACCCTTGCTCTGTCTGCTTCGCCCAGAGGAGGTTGCTTCCCTTCACGCTCCGGTTAAAGAAACCGGCCAGCTTCCTCCCCTGCTTGATCAGGGAGCTAAGGGTGCTGGCCCCAATCCCCTTCTCCCCCAATCCCAGAGCGTGCCTGAACACAAGGTGAAGGGTGTGTGCAGTGCAAGGAATGCTGGTGAAGCCCCCCTTTCAGATTGCCCTCAATATGTTGGTCGCGTTGTCCATCACCATGTACCCCTTGGTGAAGGGCACGCCTGGCATGACCCACTTCCTCACCATGGCGTTCAGGGCTGCCTCCATGCTTTGAGTGGTGTGGGGGCCGTCCAGGGCCCACCTATACCCTGCTTCGGGACCCCTCCTTCCACTGCCAAATACTGCCTCTGGGTCCTGCCACCAGTGCGCCGTCACTGCCAGGTAGGAGTGCTGTGCGGTCTTACTTGACCACAGGTCTGTAGTGAAGTGGACGGTGGCACCCCCAGCCCTTGCCAGTTGCTCCCTCACCAGCTCCTTTAAAGCCTGGTACAGGACTGGCACCACGTGCCAACTCAGGGTGATGCACGAGGGCAGCTTAAACTGGAGGACCAGGAAGCCAATCAGGTGCCTAAACCCCATGTCCCTGACCACCGAGAAGGGCTGCCCATCCAGCGTGATCATTTCCCCCAACATGAACATGGCTTTCAGTTGAAAGCCACACTACCCTCCACGTCCTGCTTATGGACTTGGCAGCTGCCCCCAGCCAGGCTCCTCCATGGTGCACTGACGCTGCTGCTGTTGCTGCCTGCTTCTGCTGATCCCCCTAGCAGCGATACCACTCCTGCTGCTAGGGGCAGCTGTTGGAGCAGGATGCTTGCCCGCTGATGGAAGTGGACTACTGGCCACTGCAGTCAGGAACCCGCTGGCGCCCACTGCCCCTGCCTGCCTGCTTAGTAGCACAGCATGGTGTCATCCCTTCAGGTGCCTCTTCATGGCAGTTGTGCCAAGGTTGGTAAGCACCTGCCCACACTTCACCACCTTCTGGTACAAAGTGCACCACACCTCCCTGGGATCATCCGCCAGCACCAACTTAAAATGTGCCCATATGGAGGAATTTTTGCCCACTCCTACCTTCTGGCCCACACCGGGTGGCACACCACTATCAGCGCTGCTGGAAGGGGAAGAACATGGTGGCAACACAGCTATACAAGCGATAGCCATCGCCTCAGCACCAGACATCTCCTCCACAGGACTAGTGTCTGCCTTGCTGTCCTCAATCAGAGTGATTGGAGAATACGGTCGATCTGACTCCGACCGTCTTCTCCTTAGGGCCCATTTGCGGTCCTATGTTGAGGCTGTGAGGACAGCAAGGAAGGAGTTGCTGTCCTCATAGCGTCCGTGAAGTCACGCCCGGCGGAGCTGTTCTGAGTGGTGCGGGGACTGGTCAGCCCGGCCTCCCTCCGCCTGGATGGGGACTTGTGCCAAGCCTGCTGTGAGGAGTTTGTCAACTACTTCACAGGCAAGATTGCTCGGATTCAGACCGACTTTGATGCTGGATTAGGGGCAGTAGGGGAAGAGCACGAGGGGATGGAGGCCCCATCCAGTCCTGCTTTGTGGGGGGAGTTTCAGGAAGTGACGCCGGCTGATGCGGCGGATGTCCTGGGGTCTGTGAGGGCCACAAAGGTTTGAACTTGATCCATGCCCGTCCTGGTTAGTAAAAGCTTCCAGGGAGATATTGGGGACGGCGAGGGTACTGGCAAGTGTACTGAACGCATCCTTGCAGCAGGGGAGGTTGTCGCCTTGCCTCAAGGAGACTGTGGTGCACCCCCTGCTGAAAAAACCATCTTTGGACGTGGATGTGCTCGCCAGTTACCGACCTGTCTCTAACCTTCCCTTTTTAGGGAAGGTTATTGAGCGGGCGGTGGGACTCCAGCTCCAGG